>CALNXK010000056.1:577500-837500 GCA_942486035.1 Porites lobata
CTTGTGCTTTATTTTCTTTCATTCACTCACATTTCGATCTCGAAGATTTTTTGGAGATTCTGACAAAAGTGGTAAGCCAATGTTCCCTAATGTACCTATCCACATCAACGTTACTAGTTTTGGTTGGGGGGTAGGTCACTAGTTTTTTCTGTGCCACTCCAGGGGTGGGCCGCCCCAATTTTGTCAAATAACTCAGGGGTGGGCCACTGAAAACCAGTACTTAAAAAAAAAATTCATAGCCCCCCCCCCCCCTCCTCTTCCCCCTGTACTTTATGACCGGTCCCTTAACAGCTATCGCTAATTTCATAGAATATAACTAAATGTTATAATTAATCAAAAATTATGCTAAATATTGCTGAGTGTAATAACGTAATTCAGTAGGCAAACTAGAAACAAAGGCATTTTTTATATTAATGAGGTGGGTTTGATACCACCTTCGAGTATATTCTTGTATATCCCTCGAGTACGTCCCTTGCAATTGTCAAAGCCAGGGAAAAGCGTCCTAGGGACGAGGTTGATCCCTGTTATTTTAGATAAGCGTGAAGTCAACGTTTTCAGAAATATTGATTAATATGATATAGGCTCCCAGTAATGTGTAGTAAATCTGTAACGTACATTTAATATAGAGTAAATTATAATCCTTGTAGTAGTAGTGATCTTGCACGAACTGATTATTTTTGCACCGGACGAGTGAGTTAAGACAAACAGTTTGTACTGATCCCCATTCTATTTCCTTCATTTTCAAATAATTAAAGTTGTATAGAGATATGTATTTCAATTTAGCCTAAATGATTTTTTAATTAGTCATTGCAAATACAAAAAATAATAAACAAAATATTGAAAGTAATACACGTGTGTCGTGTGAGTGGCTCATCGAAGTGGCGAGCGAATAAATAAAACATGCTGCATTGCCCCGATTAACTGAAGTGAAAAACAAACAATTTCAATTTACGGCAGCCCAGACAAGTACAGAATACTCTATGAAAGTATAGGGTCTCATTACTTAGCAACTCATTCAAAGACCAGACGTTTTAACGCAATGCATCACGAAAAGGGAGCCAGCGCATTTGTCCCAATATTACACGAAGAAGTGAAGCTAGTGGAGGGAAACAGATTTCTCAACAATTCATTTGGACTGCCAGGTGATTTCGCAGTCTTAAACAATGATATCCCATAAAAAATAGAGGAACACACCCAAACTTGGCAATTGGCAGCTCAGTAAAGTACACGAACGTTTCACATTAGCTTGACAATGAGACGTACCACTAATGTATTGTTCGACCCTACATTTCATGAAAAAAGGAGGGACACTCTGAATTTACGGCCGCTATCAGTGCCAGGCAATTTTCCAGTTACTTGAAAATGGCAGGGCCGTACATAGCGGGGGGGCGAAGGGGGCAGTTGCCCCCGCCAGGAAAACTAAATGTTTTTTTTCTAACATAGTGTCTGATTTTGCTGGGCTGTTTCTTGTAGCTATATTGGTCCGAAATCTCACGAAAACCGAGTTTGCCCCCGCAGACAAAAAATCCTAGGTACGGCCCTGAATGGGATCTACGTACCAAAAAGGCATCGTTGGCCCTATATTTTATGCAAAATGGAAGGAACAGCCTGTTTGTTCGCCAGGTCATCGAAGCGCCAGACTAACTGCCATAGACTAGTAAATAGGATCCAAATACAGTCGAACCTGTATATAACCAGTGTGTAACTGTCACCTTCGGGACTTGAGGAACTGGCCACTTAATACAGGATAAAAGAATACTCACCGGGCGTGTTTTAATGCCAAGGAAACAATACGACAATCAAAACTCTTTCAAGCGATCAATACTTGAAACAAAGTTCGGTGCCAACTGGTACCTTAACGGTATAAAATACGTAACATTATGTAAAAGTACTATGCAATAAATCTGAGGACATCTGAAAAGCGTTAATGATACTAAACGCCCGAGTATCAGCTTAGAGTACCTTTGTACCCCGGGATTGTACATGTTAGTTTTCTATAGTCATGATGGATCGCATTTTAAACACCATGAAATAATGCATAGAATGACATATCGCTTAGTGGCCGCCAAATACAGCTAAAAATAACAAAGAAAGACAAACATAGGACTACTACACAGACTACAGGGTGGCCGCATAATACAGGTAACAAATACAGGGTTTGTATGAGCGAAAAAGCAGGACTTTGAAAACTGGCGGCTTACTAGAGGGTGGACGCTTACATGGCCGTTAAATACAGGTTCGACTGTACCAAAAAATGCACTGCTGACCCAATCTTTCATGCAAACTGGAGGGAACGGCAAGATTTAACGGTAAAGCATCTATAGTACCCAAAATTGCACTGTTGAACCTATCTTTCATGGAGACTGGAAGGAACGGCCTGATTTTACGGCAAAGCATCTAAGTACCCAAAATTGCACTGCTGACCCTATGTATGATGCAAAGTGGAGGGAACGGCCCGATTTTCCGGCAGGGCATCTAAGTACTCAAAAATGCAGTGTTGACCCTGTCTTTTATGCAAACTAGAGTGAACGGCCAGATTTTACGGTAAAGCATCTAAGTGCCCAAAAATGCACTGTTGACCCTGTCTTTCATGGAAACTGAAAGGAACGGCCCGATTTTACGGCAAATCATCTAAGTACCCAAAAGTACACTGCTGGCCCTATCTTTCATGGAAACTACAGGCAACGGCCCGATTTTACGGCAAAGCATCTAAGTGCCTAAAAAGGTGCTGTTGACCCTGTCGTTCATGCAAGCGTAAGGGAACCCAAAAATGCACCTTTGATCCAACCTTTCATGGAAACTAGAGGGAACGACAAGATTTTACGGCAAAGCATCTAAGTGCCTATAATGCACTGTTGAGCAAACCTTTCATGGAAACTAGAGGAAACGGCCAGATTTTACGGCAAAGCATCTAAGTACCCAAAATTGCACTGCTGACCCTATGTATCATGCAAAGTGGAGGGAACGGCCCGATTTTACGGCAGGGCATCTAAGTACCCAAAAATGCAGTGTTGACCCTGTCTTTTATGCAAACTAGAGTGAACGGCCAGATTTTACGGTAAAGCATCTAAGTGCCCAAAAATGCACTGTTGACCCTGTCTTTCATGGAAACTGAAAGGAACGGCCCGATTTTACGGCAAATCATTTAAGTACCCAAAAGTACACTGCTGGCCCTATCTTTCATGGAAACTACAGGCAACGTTCCGATTTTACGGCAAAGCATCTAAGTGCCTAAAAAGGTGCTGTTGACCCTGTCGTTCATGCAAGCGTAAGGGAACCCAAAAATGCACCTTTGATCCAACCTTTCATGGAAACTAGAGGGAACGACAAGATTTTACGGCAAAGCATCTAAGTGCCTTTAATGCACTGTTGAGCAAACCTTTCATGGAAACTAGAGGAAACGGCCAGATTTTACGGCAAAGCATCTAAGTACCCAAAATTGCACTGCTGATCCTATCTTTCATGCAAAGTGGAGGGAACGGTCCGAATTTACGGCAGGGCATCTAAGTACCCAAATATGCACTGTTGACCCTGTCTTTTATGCAAACTGGAGGGAATGGCACGATTTTACGGCAGGGCATCTAAGTACCCAAAAATGCACTGTTGACCCTGTCTTTCATGGAAACTAGAGGGAATGACAAGATTTTACGGCAAAGCATCTAAGTGCCTTTAATGCACTGTTGAGCAAACCTTTCATGGAAACTAGAGGAAACGGCCAGATTTTACGGCAAAGCATCTAAGTACCCAAAATTGCACTGCTGATCCTATCTTTCATGCAAAGTGGAGGGAACGGCCCGAATTTACGGCAGGGCATCTAAGTACCCAAATATGCACTGTTGACCCTGTCTTTTATGCAAACTGGAGGGAATGGCACGATTTTACGGCAGGGCATCTAAGTACCCAAAAATGCACTGCTGGCCCTATCTTTCATGGAAACTACAGGAAACGGCCCGATTTTACGGCAAAGCATCCAAGTGCCCAAAAATGCGCTGTTGACCCTGTCGTTCATGCAAACGTAAGGGGACCCAAAAATGCACCTTTGATCAAACCTTTCGTGGCAAAGCATCTAAGTGCCTAAAATGCACTGTTGAGCAAACCTTTCATGGAAACTAGAGGGAACGGCCAGATTTTACGACAAAGCATTAAAGTGCCATAATGCAAAATGAAGGAAACAACCTGATTTAAATGCAAAATGGGATCGAAGTGCCCTAAATGCATTGTTGGCGGAAACAGCCCGATGTTACGGCAACCGTGGAAGTGCTAGCCTTTTTGCCGTGTATCGGAAAATAACCTGAAAAATCAAAGAGCACACTGGTTCAACATTCAATAAAAGAAATGATGTACACACAATTAAATCCCGACAAAAAGGTAATTTTTGTATATTTTCTCGGTTATCCGGTAAAAAAATGCTGTAACCACTCATTTGTTTACCAAGTCATTCAAAGTCATGACTTATCCTCATAGGTCACAAAATGCGATAACTAGTTAACGACGACCGATTTGATGGAAAACTTCCAATTTTTTCAAAAGAATGATATTTTCCCGTTTCAGTTGCTTAAATCAAGAAAGAAATAAATTCAATAAACAACTTTATTGAAGTTGTAATTGAGGGGTAATTTTTAAAGGGCTGCTACTTGGAGCCTTACAAGTAGCTACTTTCGGGGTTACTCGGAAGGTAGCAAATTGACGTTACTTTCGCATAGCCGTTATTTTCGAGGGGATCCTTAGTTTAGGAGATCAAAGTTAGGTTCTTGTATTTTAGAGGTACTTCTCTTCAGTTAAATTCTCAATTTCTATAAAAGAGATATAGTTGTTGACTAATAGAAAAAATTAACAAACGTGAGTCTTGTCCTGACATATATACGTATTAAAGTTAATTTTTTTTTATCTCGGATAATTTTCATTTTTCAACTTCATTAGCATACATTACCATACCAAAAAAAATAACTGAGATAAAAAGTAACTTCAACATAGACAATATTTATCGACAAATATTCATTGCAATCTCCTTTATACGATGCCCGTTTATGAAGACAAAATTACAGCATGTACTTATTTTGTCTTTTTATAAACCTTTTTTACATTGATACTTTTATTACTTAATACAGTTTGTTACCGTGACCTTATTTTCATGTAATATAAATATGCACTCTCAAATCCAAACTCATTGGTTAAAACGTTTAGGATAATTAAACTCCAACACACACTTAACAACCTTCTTAACCTACAAGTAACTTGGCCAAAAAGGTTCTTGTATTTTTGGCATGACAGTTGCAAATTTATAACAGGAGGTTCTCAATCCACAAACAGCGGCACCCAACGACTGTTTTCTGTAAAATATCTCTTTCGGAAAATAATACTAAAACCCTTGTAATTTCGAAAAGACTCAATTTCTTCTAGGTGCTCCGAATAGATACAAATTATATGGGGCCGCTTAGAATGCAAGGCATTTCAAGACATCTAAAAGTACTTGGGATAGCCTAAAAAGTATTTTCCGTGCTCCTTTTTAGTGCCCCTGAATCCACTTGGTTTTTATGTGTCTGTCTACTGTAGCTGTTGAAACACACACACTTATTTCCAGCTAACCAGGAAAAATTACGCATGTTTACCCCACACACTAATTTAAAAGCACGATATTAAGGAGCAGGATTTTCCCATTCATTAGAAAATTGGATGAAATAGCGAGAAAAGCGTTCTTGGCACGATAGTCGATGAGAACTAGTAGGAAAACAACGATTTCACAACAATTGATTCAGGTGCTTGACGATTTTCATTTACTAGGAAATGGGAGCATTGAGAGTCCCAAATGCGTACGTCGCCCTATAATTCATGCAGACTAGCAACGTGGACATTAGGATTGCGGAGGTCCAGAGGAGCCCGAAATATAGTGGAATAGTTAACGCTTTTCTAGTTTAAAGCAATATTTCCGAAGAACTAAAAAAAGTGCTGTCGGTATCGTCATAATCGCTCTCGCATTCTTTTTCACTGTCCACTTCATCCTCCTCTGTTTCCGGGAGGGTTAGCAACAACTCAGACACTTCGTCAGCCTCGTTTTCATCGTCCTGTAACGGAATACTGTTTCGATCAAAAATTAAGTTCGGGAGAGGGACTTCTCCGATGTGACCTTGGAAAACTCTTTTCACCTCTAAAAGCTGTCCCTCCAAAGACACCAGTTTCATTTTCGGAAATATATTTTTCCCTAACTCCTCTAAGGACAAAGGAGATATCGTGGCATCTTTTAACGAACTGGAAAACGTCGCGTGCTGCCCGCTGACGTGATCAACTACGTTTCTCATCTCTTCCTGAAGTAAGGTCACCTCTTCTTTAGCTCTATCCAGCAGATGGTACAGATCGATTGCTCTACGTCTAACGGTTATGGGTACTGGCGAGTCAGAACCAACAAACTCCGATCGTAACCAAACGTCTGCTTCCGGGTTCTTCTCTTGATCGAACTCCAAGGAGCGTGGGAATGGGCAAGCATTACTGCATTCTAGGTTGTTGAATTTATCTAGAGCGGTTCCCATGCTCTTTGTTGCTTGACAAATCTGCTTGGAAAGCCGTTTGGAAAGGTCATGGCCATCTAAGTGATAAGGACAGAAGACAGGTCAAGAAAAAACCAAGAAAAAGATAAAATCAAACAGTAAGTGAAAAGACAAAACCCCGTAATGTTAAGACGGGAAATTCCTGACAGTTGTCTAGTCCTTGAGCCCAAAAGCATCAGGACTAGCAAGTTATTTTATGCCCTGGCCTATATTTTCGACAAAGCAAAACTGTACTACGTTGATAGCGCCGTGATGGCAGGTTTAAAGAAATCATAAAGACACTGCTTTTAATGGGTCACTAAAATCAAACGTTTCATGAAAACGGACCATGTCCTTGTTTCTCAAGAATGCGTTCTAGCAGCTTGGAATCATAACCGCAACAATTAGTAATGGTAACACGACTGAGTGGAGTCCAATTCGGTCTGTAATCATACGAGTGCTTAACAAAATCGGTGGACCGAGTTGCGGGAGTTTGATTTGTTTAATCATGAGCATGATTACAGACCAGATTGGACCACAGGAAGTTCTGTTAAAAATTAATCATAACTTTAACAAAACTTGTGATATATAAGGCTCTTTTTTTAAATCGAAACACAAGAAATTCCAATCTTTTTTCGGCTAGCAATGAAAAAAAAAAACATTTAAGCGCGCGCGTGATGGTGCGTACTGTCCTATTAAGGCTGAAATCAGGACAGTTGATAGCCAGTCAGATTTGAGAACTTTGTTATAGTTATGATTACACTTTTTATCATATATCAAATGATATCAAACTCAACAAAAACCACCGCTCAATAACTTTAGTATGCAGATCGACCAATGCCACCTTTTTGCTTCTGTCACAAGCAGCATCTCATACCGTTGTATACTCCACACAAGAAGTGGTACAGCGCTGACTTACACCATCTGTGTTCTCCAATTCAAATAAAACGCGTTCCAGCCTGATTCAAAATGACAATACAATACAAAATGCTGAGAAGTAACCTAATGGTTAGTGAACCATCAGAATTAAATATTGTCTATGCAGTAGTTCAATGTACAGGTCACCACATGGGAAAGAGTGTTACATGTAATAACTCCCTTAAAAGATGTCTACAATAGGAATGTTGTAATAAAAAGTTCACATCCCATTGGTTATTCTCAGTGCAGCCACACCTCTCATACACATGTAGCATCAATACCATGATCAGGTTTGACGAATCACTGACCATCTACAGCGATAACTATCCAACCACCAATCGACAATAAGGTAATGTCAACCACTGATATCATAATACATACCATTAGCATAACTACATTGATGATTATTGAAAATAGAGCACTATGATTAGCTAGGAGCTTCGCTTCATCCTTATATAGGAGAGACCAGCTGTGACATAAAAATATCAACTACTGACAGTAAGTATCATTATACACTTAACAAATGGATATAATTGGTGCTTTTTGCTCTTTGTTTGGCTACTCAAACTTGCAATTGGTATACCCAGTGCTTATTCACACCAGTTATTCTGCTACCATATTTATAATGAAGAAGCTGTGATCTAGACGTTCACAAAGATGGCAATTAAATTCTGTTTCATTCGTGAGCTCAATTATATATCATGTAATTGTTTTAGCACAGTGTGTACATAGTAAAACAATACTATTCACCTAACCTAGCACTTCAAATGCAGCTCGCTAAATATCCACAAGCCACCTCCACTTCACTGAATAATATATAAGGAAACAACTAGTCTATTACTATAATATTATATTAAATAAGTCTTATTACTAACCTGAACTCTTCAAGACTGTCAATAATAACTGGATATAATTTCCTCTGGTTCTAAAGTAGTACATAAAAAAACCTTATGGCTAAATATTATTTGTTAACTAGCTAAAAGAAAGTAAAGTAAACTGACTGACACAGCATATATAGACAATATGACAGTTTTTAAAAGCAAAGGACAAAAGAATTTCATAATTTTTAAACTATCTTAATACCAGAAAGGATATAATATCATTAACAAGGGTCTGAATCGCAGAACAAAATTCTTTTACAGCCACTTGGCATTCAAGATTAAGGGTGAGCAGTAACTTCATCAAATCCATTGTGAATGCCAACTCTGGCTTTGTTGGTGTGGCACCCAAAAATTGAACCTAAGTAAACGTAAAAAATCAGGTTCACAACTACAAACTGAACAGCAACAACCACTTGAAATCCTGTAAGAAAGAAAAAACAAAAGGGATATTAACTGATGTTCATGCTATATGAGTAATTGTTAAACAACAATTGCAGTCAGATCAGTGCACATATATAAACACTTGCATACATGTCAAAGATAATTAATACACCATAGGCACCAGATTAAATCAGAGAAAACAATAAAAACCAAGTAGCCAAACAACAGGCTAATATATATATAAGTACTTTCACGAGAATTCATACCCATGGTATGCATTGTATCTACATCTGTCGACCAATTGTTGATCGACAGTTGATAAACAGTTGGCCCACTGTCAGGTTGCCTGTTGGTTGACTGTTGGTCACAATAAAATTACAGTTTTCTTCTATGGTTCAGTACGTCTATTCCTTCTTTTTGTAGATTAATATTAGGGATGTACATCATGTCTGACATTTTTGTTAATATAAAATTGCATACTGCTTAGTGTTATACTGTACATTTTTCCATTACATGTTTAACTAATTACAAGCAAAGTCGCATACATATATATTGAACAAACACAAAAAACAGCTTTAGAGCTACATCTGATCTGCTTTACTAGATCATGCATGGGGTTGACACATAAAAAGACTTTTTTCCTTACCTCGAGAATCTACGGTAGAAACATTACGAAAATGAACAGATGGGCACTGATGTGCGTTCAGCACCAGGGTTCTTGCTAAGATCAAAGGGAAATATATAATTATATTCTCCTCCTAGAATAACAATAAGTCATGATAGTATATGGCATTTTATGTATTAAACCAAGAATAAAAATTCAAACATTAATTAATTGACTAACAGGTCATTTTGTTTTAGTGTTTAAATAGATTAATAAACCAAAGTGATTTGATTTAAAACTCCCCTGCATGATCCTTAATTTAAGTGATACACATGAATGATATTAGTTTTCTCCGATCCTATCTTGCCGAGCTTAACGTTTGTTTGTTTTGCTCTCAGAGAAACTAATCTCTGATCTGGCAAGGTGGTCAAAAGTGATTGTAATTTACAATGTAAGCACGATATAGCTTCATTAATACTAAAAAAAATAACAACCAAGGAAACCATGAGCTTCTAATGCACATAATTTAAAGATCTACAAGCACAACCTGGCCTGCTACTGCAGATATTAACATTTGGTAAATATTCCAGTTAAAAGACATTGTAATAACTGACAAGCAACATAGTTCAAAGATGAAAAATGACAAATAAAATCTGGGGCTATTTTAAGCTTATAAACATCAGCTTTACAAGTACAAAGATTTAAAGCAGCCGGGTGAAGCAGGTAATTAAGAGTCATTGGTGAAGAGTCTGGCAGCTACGCATCTACTCTGTTGTGGAAACCTTCAGACCAACTTACGTACCTTAAGAATTTCCACACTATGGAGAATATTTACTTCGGTGTGCATTGATGTAGCACAAAATTCACAAAACTTTGCTGTTGCACTACAGTCCAAGGAACGACAAATGCCACTTTCCGAGTCACAGAAGTGACACCTCAGTAACGTGCTGTTCACAAACGAACCTTCCTTCTAGAAAGTGGTCGAAAGAGCAGCTTGCCATAACTTAGCCCATGTATCTTCTGCTCTTTGCAATCTTTCATAATGACGAGTATTTAAGCTTACAGATGAAGATATTGCTGGCTCATCGCTGACATCGAAATCCTCAGCACAAATCACCTACATCCACGTTGAAATCGTCGTGACCATCTTGCTTATCAACATTAGTCACATTAATACAGCCCATTACCGGTAATAAGCTTTTCGCTCCTTCTCACTGCAGTGTCCTGATCGTGATAGCGAACTTGAATTTCAGCCTTAAAGCGCTTCTTCCTGCAACCAAATGAACTGGTCAACAACAGAACAAACTTATTATAAATAAGTGGCCGGGTATGGGCTGACTGCAAGGCAAAACGACTACGAGGCGAAAAACGTAAAGGAATAAAATATTATGAAAACAAAATAAAGGCTTTTAAACAACTTACCGGCCCATTAAATACTGCTTTGCACGTTAAACGTAATCTAACCTCAATGTGCTGTGTCGGATTGTGTAATATGAGGGATAAAGGTGAATTACATCCACGTTTATCCATCATATTGCACCATCCATATTAGTCGTTGACTTAGTCGTACTATAGTACGTAATTTGATGGGTGATACCCGGTAATTTGGGCATCATTTTTACGGGTGATACCCAGTACCCTCCGTGTGAATCGGGTGGCCATTTTGAGTTCACAGACAAGCAGTGTGGTCAGCGGTGTAACAGCCTCGTGTAATATTTATCAATTGTCCTTTTTCATTCTTTCTATTTGTTCTCATTGCAAGGTAGTTAAGTTGGACACATTAGTTAGCCTCTTTTGTTTTAAAATAGATGTTATTCTTTTGCTTTCAATTTGCCTATTAAACAACATTAAAGTGATTTTTCTTCTCGGAAACTTGGTTAAACAGTGTTAATTAGCCCTGAAAAAATCGCATAATTTATCGCATAATGGTCCTATCTTATCGCACAAACTGCCCTGAAAAAAGCCGCATAATTTCTGATTTTTGATCGTACTCTATCAGAAGGCCTGTGAAAGTTTCCAGGTGGTTCTATGATATTACCATAACTTCATACTTTTGTTTTAAGAAGACCAATTGACTCAAATCAACTATTGCACATGATTTACATTGCTCATTCCGGGGGGGGGGGTACCTGGGTTAATTTTCACCGGGTATGTGCCGCTGGCCTCTTAGAGCCCCTACCCTATTATGTATAGTCTATCCGAAAATGTGCGACCCCATCCACCGGCATATCCCCATTAGCCTCTTTTAAGGGGGTACGTCCCCCTCTCACCGGTGGGTACTTTTAACTCTTCCCTTGTTTATTCATATATATGCCTGCTGTATATTCTTTATCCTCAGCTTCACCAATATCGATCAAGATCATTTTACATGGCCTTAGACCTGTTGAGCCAGACACATCAAGTCTGTGGATGGAATTGTCTTCTTTAGAATCAGTTATTTTGATTACAGTGACTCGCAATTGTTTACCATTTTCATATTCGAGGTCGATTTTTCGGAGACATCTCTCATGAAAAGTGCTGAGCATTTCGGAGCCTCCAAATCTGACAATTTTCTGGGCGAGAATACCCCCCGACCTCCCTACAAGGCTCGTGCCTTCCGCACTCGCAATAATGGCCCCTGTTAGAAAAAATCTAGCTACGGCCCTGAATCAGGATTTGATTTGACGAATCATTTTTAAAATTCTTACCTCTACCATCTACAGACTCTGAACCCTTCTCTGCTTTCTTTATCAGACTTCTTTGGGCCCTAATCGTCCACGGTTGATGCATGTCAGTGATCTCAACACAGCGCAGCTGATGGCAAGAAAATAAAAAAAGGCTTGTGTCAAAAAAATATGACTGAGTTAAATTTCCATCTTTTTTTTTTTTTCACAAAAGGACAACGGCAAAGGTAATACTTCAGATAATAATTTCTCACATTTTCATACCCTCATGTTTCAATGTTAGCTCTTTTCTTTGGAAACGCGGCGTCAGTAGCAATTCATTTAATGCACTTTATGATAAAAGTAAACTCTGTATAGAGAAAAGCAAGAAAATAATCAATCAAAGCATGAAAATAAACTTAACAAAAATTAAAGGGGATTTTTGTACGTTCGCAGGCTAAGTTGGACAAGCTAAAGATTGATCAATGTGAAATTGCTGGTCTACGGTTTTCCGAGCACCTCATCGAATGACCAGTCTTAGGCTCGTCAGCAGCGGACAGCTATGTTCCTGCGCAGATTCACAAACTTTGAAAACATTTGAGTGGTGAAAAATATCGTGACGTTTAACTATAAAATCATAGATTCTACTTACCACCTTAATACCAAGTCGTCAACCAATTCAATAATATCGCCACGTCGGTTGGTCAAGAAGCAGGGATAGTCTTGAGGTTCCGAGCTCTCTTTGCGATCAGAATCGACACATGATACATTTTCAGTGAGTTCTTGAGACTTAGCAGTGGTTCATGATGAGATCTGCTAAATTGTTCATAAAGTCATCCTGGCAACTTGAATTTCCTCGGTTTTCATACTGAACTGAATGCGAGCGATCCACAATCTTTCAGGGGAAGAGTACCACCTGACCACAATGCCGTTAAAAAAATTTCAAAAATCATGTTGGCCGTATTTGCACATGGGTGAATAAATTTGAATTATTATTGTATTTTCTCGCAAACATTCGTGAGAATCTATTGTAAGGAAAAAGAAGGAAAAAGGCGCCTTCACAAAAACGCGCGTAAAATATTCATCCATTAGCATTGCATAAAAGTTGAACCGCGTGAATGAAATTATGACCGTATCAGGAGTTAAATTAAACCGAGTTTAAGGAACCGAGTTGGCGAAACGAGTTAAACAAACTTACTTTGGGCGATTTGGTTATTGATTTGAGACTAGTTTGGGCTGTTTCTTTTCGCGTGCATCAGTTCTGATCAGCATTATACTTCTAAAATAGGGGTTTCGCCTGGTTAAAAACTAGAATCATGATTCCCTCATTTGAAGTTGAACCAAGAATTTTGAGGCCAGTCAGGTTATAGCCGGGATGACTACACAATGTTCAACAGATTTCTTGAAATAACTTAGTCGTTTTAACAATGAATCAATAAAGCAGTTCACAACCAAAAATTACCTATGTTTTTCCAAGACTAAAGTTCAACTGTGAACGAGAGGAGCAGGAGAAAGAGCGCAAAAGATACTGGGACCCTCGAAAAGAAAAGAACTGCTACGCACCTATGGCGTTCTGCATAGCTGCTGGCGTTTTCATCCGACTCCCTCTCCTCTCCCCTCTCAGCTGTTCTTTCTCGCACCCCATTAGGTTTCGCGCGCCCAACGTTGAATTCAAAAGGATAAAAACCAAGTCATTAAGCGATTTAAGGCTATAATGTACTTGAAATCTGGATCATGGCCAGAAATCTCGGACATCGAATTTAACTTACTCAAGTACGCACAGGAAGCTACGCCCCTGATAGCAAAGTTAAGTATGAGCTTTAAAGAAAAATACCGAAAAAAAGGTGTTCATGGCCTCTACACGGTGAGATTTTCTGTAGCAATTGCTGCCCTAGCGGCTCAAGTCTTCGCGACGTGATCTTGCCGACGTCAATGCTAATAATGAACTTCCGTAACAGGACGGGAGAGGTTCCGAAAGAAGTAACGGCAAACTTTTTTAGACTTTTTATTCTTGTCCAACTGCTCTCGACGACGGAACTCGAGCGAAATGCTTGCTACGTACGCAGGCTAGAATTTCGAAGAATCAAGAGCATAGCAGAGAAAACACAACAAGAACAAGAACAAGAACCAGGCAAGACCTGTGGGTCTTTTAGGGCGCGATCCATTCACTAAAAACGGTTCCGACGGGTCCGACCGGGAAAAGTGGTCCACCTCAAAAGCTGGACCAGTTTACTCGAAACTTTTTCCGGTTGGACCGAGCCGATCCATTGAGTTTTGGACCGAAATTTCCGGAAATTTTGGTCCAAGTTTCTTTTCGTTTTAGAGACGATTAGCTTCCCCTCCCTTCACCCCTCCTCCTGGGTCAAATATCAGCCATCGAAATTCCACTGTATTGTTGGACAGCGGCGATAAAAACGCGCAAGGAACGTTGGGATGGTAGCAAATCCAGCATGGCGGCCGGACCGATAGCTGAGAGAAATCAAGGTTTGTAAAATAATGGTAGTCTTTACACCACATCCCAATGTTTCAAGTCAAGTATTTTCTTTCGTACGAATACTTAACGACTCAGACACAAGCCAAGCAAAGTAACTTAAGCTACTCGATTAAAGACAAGGTGGCGCTTTCATTACCGACATTAGTTGTAGTCGTAAACAAATTTTGATGTATCGCGGTGGCTCTTTTGTCGTAAATCAAAAGAGTGTGTTCCTGTCCAAGGCCTCAAAACTTATAAGCTACTTGATTCCTCATGGTAACCCAATTCGAGGATTCCGAAACGCAAAAGCGGCGGAGCAGTTCGCATCTGAAGTACAAAGAAGAGAGACGAGTTTAGTTTGAATGCCAACCGGAGAAAGCGCAAGTCAGCTAAATCGGTCATAAGGATGGTTTTGAGGTTACTTGACAGCCTGGTGCTAAGACTACCAATGTTTTTTTGCTCTGTTTAGGTACCCAGCAGCTGGAAATTGTTTTCAAAATACTAGATACATGTACCCAGCAACCTAGTATCCACGTCTAATTAAAAAAAAAGTCAACATTAAAAAAATGTTGAAATTTACATGTATGCAGAGCTTTCGTCATTTTTGTCCCGCCTTTCCATCAAATCATCTCTTGTTTTCATTGAAATTGCTGCACATTAAAAATTGTCTCTTGTGTTTAATACTACTAGTGATGAGAATGGAAATAAGGAGATACCAAAAAAAAGGAACAGTTTTTATGAGAAACTCAAAACTCTGAATGTGCTGCACCCTTTTTGGCAGATTTCTTTGTTGTCATCACGCAACTATGTTGTCGAAGATCACTGTTTCATTAAAAGCAATCATTGGGACTTTGATTTCATTGGAAATACCCATACAGAGTCTTATTATGGCTACTTTCAGTTGTTCAAGCATTATATTTATGTATTCTTTTATTCTAACATATCAATAAAGATGACTGATTTGTTGTTTCTAAGATGCCACAATATATGTTGGAGGACTGGATGAAAAAGTTTCAGAGCCTCTTCTATGGGAACTATTTCTCCAAGCAGGGCCAGTTGGTGAGTTAAAAATACACTACAAAACAAAGACCTGGGGAAGTTTTGAGGGTGTACTTGAATAATAAAAGGCCTGCCTAACCCATAGCATGCATGAAATACAATTCTCATGCACTTTTATAATGATCTGGAAATGAGTACAGTTACAACTCTGGTATCTGCGGAAACTTACATAATATTCTTTGATGCATTCAACAATAATAATTATGACTGTTAAGAAAATTACATGTTAAGTTAGAAGTGCAGAAAAGAATGCTGCTCAATTAAAAAAAAATCTTTGTACATTGTTCTATTTAAAACTTAATGTAACTGCATGGTATATTATTTAGTGACTTGTTTAATGCAAACAATAACATAGTGAGTGGTTAAATTCTCTATTTCAGTGAATGTCCACATGCCAAAAGATCGCATCACACAGCTTCATCAAGGTTATGGATTTGTTGAATTCCTTGGGGAAGAGGATGCTGATTATGCTATTAAAGTCATGAATATGATCAAAGTTTATGGAAAACCAATTAGAGTTAACAAGGTACAAATGTTATCCTCATTGTACATAATTACATTGTATTTGTGCCAAGTTCATACTAACACCGTAATTACCAAATACTGTAATTGCAAGGGCTATGTAATGCAATGTATATGGCCTCATTTTGTTCTTGTCTATTTGAGAAAAAATGAGCATTAGCACTGTAAGTTAACTTCCAGTGTGATTCCTGGGACTGCTGCTTTGGAACACTCAGGAGAGCAGTTCTACATGTATTATATTCAAAAATAGTTGGTTATATTTTGGTCTGCTCCACAGCCGTCCTTTGTTTCATCATTATTTTGTTCTGTTTTAAATCTATCAAGTACCTTCAATTCAAAAGGAATTCTGTTTGAAAATGGTACAAGAGTAAATCAATCAAAGTCAAGCCTCAAAATTTAATTTTCAGCAAAACCAGCCAAACAACGATTTTATGACAGTGTTCCCTGGCTTTTGTTGAAGCTTTATGTGAGTTCGCACCTGGTGAAGTAATCAGGATTTATCTGCTGCCCTGGGCCAGGTGGTTCAAAGCTGGGTTAAGATAACCCAGGGTTAGTGTGAAATTTGAACTCAGATATGAGAGCTTAAAAGGCAAATCCAGTTTAAATCTCTTTGCCTACAATTTGATGATTGGATACTCTAAAAAGAATAGAGAAAAATTATTTATTATCTGAGAGAGTGTTTTGATAAAAAGAAGAAGAAACTCATGTTAAAATGTAACCCTGGGTTAGCTCTATCTGGCATTCAAACGACTGGGCCCAGAAAATCAAAAACAAAAATGTAAGGCCAAAGGCCCCCAAATGGTACTTAAGTTCGGTATCATTTTTTTTTTCTCATCCTTGGCCATCACTGTACATGTGAGTGTTATACTCATCAGGTAAAATATTTAATTTTCAACTGATTTGTTTCCAGGCATCAGCACACAATAAGAACCTTGATGTTGGTGCCAATATCTTCATTGGAAATCTTGATCCAGAAATTGATGAGAAGCTGTTATACGACACATTCAGTGCTTTTGGAGTGATCCTTCAAACCCCAAAGGTACCATCAAACGTACAGTATATATCTAATTAAAAAAAAAAGGTTCCTTCTAGGCAATTGGTCATTGTCAATGATATTGGTGATTGAGTATTTGAGCATACAGATCTTGCGGCAATGAATTGCGTGATTGACCACCAAACAATGGCTTCCATGTGCACATCTTTATTGAATCAGGTTTACACTCACTCTACCTGGACATGTAATATACAAATTTAGCCAGAGCTAAAAGCAAAGCTCTGTTTTATTCATTTTAAATTTACTGCATACAATGGACTTTAACATTATGGGAAAACCATATGACTGAAAAACATAAACTTGAGCCTAGGATGAATTGAATTAAAAGCTAACAACTGGTCATTTTTTGATAATTTAGTAAGGGGTGTACGTGATTCAATAATAATAATCATCTTTATTGAGGAAACTTTTTCATAAATGATATGGTTTTCAAAAAGGACCTCAAAACTAGATATATATTATAAAAACAAAAAAAGCTATAAAATTGCAAAGGGATTAAAAAGATACAAAAAATGCATAAAAAATTAAAAATAAGTATAAGTAAAAATTAAACGTAAGTAGCTATATTAAAAACTTAAAAACATTACGTTTAAAACTATTAACATTCCTTGAGTCTTTGATCGTCTGACTGAGGAAGTTAAAATCGGAAACGGCATGATATTGTGTTCTTTGCTTCCCCCAATTTCTTTTGACACGTGGTAATCTAAAATTGCCTTTGTTACGTGTATTATGCCTATGAAGTACGTCTTGTCTAATCAAGTCCATATCGTGATTAATTAGGCCATTGATGCATTTGTGTATTCATGCATTTGTATATGCATTTGTACATTTGTCTTTTCTCTAGAAAATCGCCTTTTCTCATTGTATAGTATTGTATTCTGGTCAGTGCATAAAGAAATGTGTACATTCATCATGTGGTACAAACTTATTCTGTAATAATAGTAGCCAGTCTGTTTCCAAGGTCACCCTCATCCTTTGTTTCAAAGTGAGGCTACATGTAATTGACCACTCCAGAAATACCATAACATACCATAATGCTCTTTGTTTGTCACCACAAAATTTTGCATAAGCATTGTCTTAAGTTTCTCTCTGGAGTTAAAATGGCCCCAAGAGAAACTGAAAACAATGCTTATGCAAAATTTGGGGTGACAACAAAGAGCATTATGGTATGTTATGGTATTTTCTGGAGTGGTCAATTATGAAGCTACATGTATTGATTTGACATGATTTATCTTTAAATTTTCCTGCAAACAATTTATTATTACTCATTTTTACTGTAGCGTTATTTGGAAAGTAAGCTGTTTTGTAACTCAAAAATGGCCCATTGTTTTCCCAGTGAATGTTAATGTTTGATGTTTACAATAACACTGCCCCTCATAATATTTCACATCTCTTTATTCCTACTCAACAAATCCACTCTTACAGCACTCGCTCCTCCTCTTCTGGAAATTATTACATTAGCCACTCTAAACTAAATCAGAAAAATGATTCGTTTTCTATTATGGGAGCCAAAATTTGGAATAGTATACCTGAAAATTTACGAAATTCTTCAAAATCTCTCTTTAAGGAAAAAGTTCATACAATTCTGTTGAAAATATTTGAAGTTTAGGATAGATATGCCGACCTAAACACGATAATCTCTGATTTTAAAAAATATTAGCCCCCGCTTATCTAAATAGCTGCCTCGATTTTCTTATCTCAATTTCTCTCGTGACTGACCTTTTTCATTATAAATATGGTTCTTTTTCACTTCAACTTTTCGTAAGAAATCTTAAGCCGTCTACACACCACCTGCCTCGATTAGCCTTGCTATTTGCAGGTGGTGTGATATTTGTATATTTAATGTAAGAAATAAAGATGTTGTTGTTGTTGTTGTTGTTTGAAGTGGAATTGGTATAGAGCTTTATTATTATTATTTTTTTTTACCAGATTTCTAGATTTAAAAATTATTCATAAAATGCCAAAACAGTAATTTATTTATGCAGAAGTTTGTTCCATAAAAATTAATCAATCAATCAATCAAACACTTTATTTCACTTGTAATAAATTGATAGCAAAATTGCTAATGTTGCTATTGTTATTGAAGCAGTAGAAAATATTTCCATGTTTGCATGCATGTAGCCTGGTATAAACATGAGAGGAGTAGGGAGAATTGGAGACAGTTATGCAAACTCGAGACAAAGTCAAGGGTTTGCATAACTGTTGAGAATTCTGTCAACCCCTCAAATCACTGAATCTCTCCTAAGTTGAATTTTTCAGATATACAGTGTATGAATTCACAGAATTACCAACCCCAAAAAGGCAAAAATCTTTGTTTTTTTTTTTTAAATATATTTTGTAAGGCTCATAAAAAATTTAATGTGTTTTGTCCTGTATGGCCTCCTCATCGCTAATTACATTTGTATGGAACTTTCCTTTTTTTGACCACTTTTTGATTCCCTGAAGGAGGCAAAGCATTTTAAAAGCAAATTCCTGTGCATAGCAGATGTGCACACCATGAAGGTAGTGTTCTGATTGGACAGCTAAAGTGAAATACACTATACTTATTTATGATATAAACACCAATGAATTACCAAGTGAGCTTTCGCGCAAAAACTTGATATCTTCATGTGTGAAAATAACATGTTATCTTCACATGTGAAAATATCACCGTTGCTATGGCTACATAATAAGTCACGCCTTTCACACCAAAAAACTATTAAAGTGAAATGGTTTGGTAGTTCATTGGTGTTTATATAATAAATAGAACATTACATGGCCGCTTGGAGATATGAAATTTCTCTTATCGTGTTGAAAAAATTTTTCTCTCGTTCGCTGCGCTCACTCGTGAAATATTTTTCAACACTCAAAGAGAAATTTCGTATCTCCACGCAGCCATGTAATATCCTATGTGTATGTACAGTGTTTACACCAGACGTGGTCTTCTTTTTTAGATAATGCGTGATCCTGAAACAGGCAACTCCAAAGGTTTTGCATTCATTAACTTTGCAAGTTTTGAAGCATCTGATGCAGCCATGGAGGCTATGAACGGACAGTATTTGTGCAATCGACCAATCACAATATCTTACGCATTCAAGAAAGAGTCTAAAGGAGAAAGGCATGGATCTGCAGCAGGTACTTGTGAATCAATCATAATGTGCAGCAGTCCATAACTTGTACACTTAACTGTCTTTTAATAAAATAATTAACAATTATTGGACACTTGAGGTGGAGCAAAATATCATTATTTGTCGGTGGCAAGCAGATCAATTATTTGCTTCAGCCTTCAGCTTTGGCAAATAAAATTAATGAGCTGCGAGACTGTGACAAATCACAATATATTGTGTTAGCCGAGTCTATTGTTTTATCATTCAGTCACTGAATTTTTTTTTTTTTTAAATGAATATCTTCTGGAAGCAAAGCAATCTGCCATTTTCATGCAAGAGTGATCTCAAGAAGGAGAAAAGCTTTCATTTATGCATGAGCAGAATATTACTCACAGCCAAACAAAGTTGGGTGACATTGCTCCTGAGCAGACCATTATTTATAGACAGTTATTGGCAGGTCACGTGGTGGGCTGTCGGCCAATAAAGAGGAAGAAAAATCTGCAATGTTCAATTGACAGTACAGTGTGTCATGTGTATGTTAAAGGTTGAAAAAATGCAAGTTAAATTATTATTGGATAAGGCTGAGTACAGCTACCATAAATAGTGAAGAGTAATGCCAGTCAAGGAGAGTCATTATAATATTCCTATGATACTTAGAGAATAGATTATTGGATCCCTAGCTCTAGCCAGACATTCAGAGAGGTACTCTCATCTCTACTTACCTTGAAATATATACATGAGTGTAACAGAGTTCTTTGTAAAGAATTCCAAAAGGCCTATCACAGTTTGATATTCCTCCAAGATGTTGACTATGACAGTATAGTCTTGAAGTGAAAGAGCCCGTTCATTATTAGCTCACTGCTACTCATTTTAAAGAAAAATAAGGGAGGGCTGAGCTGTATTTTTGTTAAAGGGGTCAGTTTCAACTTGGCTAACTACTTTCTCCTAAACATCCCTTCCCTGGCTTCTTCAGGACTTTTACAACTCGGGCTTAAAAGGAAAAAAATGACTGGCTACACCTGACCTGTGTACAAATTACATTGTAATGATATATTATTTATTAATAATAATAGTAATAATCCATTTATATAGCGCCTTTTCTACAAGATTCAAAGGCGCTGTTTACAAAAATTAGATAAAACTAAAAAGTAAAAATAATCACAAGAAATTGACATTAAAACTGGAAGCTAACTACAACATAGATAAATGTACACAATAGATAAAAAATCAGATAACAAATAACAACATCATGATTCATAAGCTCGCATAAAAAGAAATGTTTTAAGTTTGCATTTTGATATCCTCAGGTAAGTTATTCCAAAGTTCCGGAGCAGCAACAGAAAAAGCTTGTTTACCATACAAATTGAGATTAAGATAGGGTTTAACTAATAAATTTCTATTAGAGGATCTAAGATTGCGGCTGGATGTATACAGTTGAAGGAGTTGCTGTATATAGATTGGAGCTCGATCATGTAGTACTTTGTATGTAATTAACATAATTTTAAATTCAAGACGAAAGGAGACAGGGAGCCAGTGAAGATCCCTCAGGACTAGAGTAATTAGATTCATGTTATTTCTAAAAGTCACATGTATAGTATAATATTCTCATATAATTCTGAGCACACTGTGCGACGGTTCATACAGCAAATACAAAGCATAGTTATGGAGGTTTGACATTATTTTGAGGCCATGTTTTATCATTGTATCAATAAGTTGTTCAAATTGCATTTAAACACCAGCGGCATGAAAATTAATGAGTGTTTCCATGGCATGACAATAGGACTCTCTGATAGCCCTGAGCTACATGTAATGGAGTGACTTGTTGGACTAGCATGTGCAGAATACATTGAAATAAATTTGTATTAGTGAAACGGGGTTGGTAGGCCTGCACTGCATGACTGCTCCAGGGTAGTTAACTTCAGCAGCAGCTTGCCCTTTGGGTTTCCTGTTCAATGTGGCAGTACAGATATATTGTTACCTTAAGAGAGGTGTACTGCTGTTTACATGTACATGTAATTTCTAATTTGCAATATATTATATTTGCTTTCTAAACAGAACGCCTCTTGGCAGCCCAAAATCCTCTTGCTCAAGCCGACCGACCTCATCAGCTGTTTGCAGATGCACCGCCCACTCCTGTGGCAGCTGCTTTACCCCCAGCACCCCCAGCTGTTATGCCACCTCCAGTAATGACTGTACCAGTACCCAGCGCTGTACCCAGTATGCCTCCTATGCCGGTATCAGGACCCCCAATGCCACCTGTTCCACCAGGCATGCCTCCTCCAGGTAACAGCTGTCAACTGTTAATTTTCTTTGTATATACAAAACCCTTTTATTTCCAACAGATCACTACTTTCTACTTTATTTTATTTATTATACACTTACAATGTACCATACAGTGTACTGCCAGAGAGAAAAAATGTAAGTCAGAACATTCACCTGTAATATTATTTGCTTCGAGTTTTTTCTGGAATTGTGACTGTAGCATTTTTGGCTAGATTATCATAAAACTATAACACTTCCATTATTGGCTACGAGGCTTGGAGAAATAAAACAGAAACGTATTATTCATTGCTGAGCTTCAACATGATTTCATTTCTTTTATTCGGCCAAGCCTCGTAGCCAAATATGAATTTTAATATATCAAAATTGGTCGTTTTTTCCTTTTTACCACATAGGTATGCCTCCTCCTGGAATGATGCCACCACCTGGTTTCCCGCCACCTGGAATGTTTCCACCCAGGATGCCTGGTATTCCACCACCGCCTGGACAGCCTCCTGATCAACATCCTCCCCCACCACCACCAGGTCAAATGCCACCACCTCCTCCCCACATGGGAGGGCAGTTCCCACCACCACCCCCTCCAAATATGATGCCACCTCAGGTGAGTCTTCTACACACAGCTGTTTTTGTGTTTGTTGTCACGCAATGATCCTTCCCAGGAGTGTTGTGTGACAACACCAAAATGGCTGTGAGGGAAACTAGGGGAGTTATGTACAAAATAATTGCGTAAAAGTTATCGGGCTAGTCTTTGGTGCTTTATCAGTTTGGGAGGAAAAAACAAGTGTGGCAACATGCTGTGATCTGCCTGAGGCCCTAAAGAAAATTCTTAAATGTTAAAGGAGTGTTTGGAAAACAGATCATGTTCTTATTAGCATTTTAGTTTTTTTTTTTTTTTTTTTTTTTTCTTAAATAATTTTTTTTCAGAAGAAATGTTTGACATTTTACACTAAATTTCTGGTCACAATACATAATGTACATGTATGAAACTCCTTGAAATTGATCAAAACAACTCCTCTGCATGTCATAATTTCATATTTCTTCTCAATGTTTGATCCTGTGATGTTTTAGTAACACAGTGTTTCATATTTAACATAACACTACTTGAGTCCCGGCTGGCTCTTTGGACAACCAGCTCTTACATTATTTTTGCTTGCCTATGGGGTTGAGTTGCATTCTTGGCATAGTACACTTTATTGTTTGTAAAGCTGACGTGCCTTGGCCCTTGTCCATCTGCTATGCTTAGGGGTATAGAATGGTAAATGTGAGACTTTGCGAGTCTGCGAGACCCAGGTTTCAAGATTCGAGACTGAGATCGATACTCTCTAAGATGCAAGATCACCTAAAAAAGAGATTTGAGACCCATCAAAAACACTTCTAAAATTTTGAGATTGGGCCGAAATTTTCCGAGACCCACGTTTTTCAAGGAACCATTCTATACCCCTAAGCTTGAAAATTGACTTGCCTGTCAAGAAAGTGTACTTGTCCCAGAAAATCCAGAGAGCACTTGCTCCTGAGGACCTGCTTTAGTGAAGATTTGACTATAATCTGTAACATTTTCACTTAAATGTTTTTTCCACCAGCCTCCGCTAGGCCATGGTCCTCCCCCAGACCAAGGCGGGATGCCACCCAGACCTCCTATGCCATTCCATCCTCCTCCTGGTGGTAGACCACCCATGATGCGTGATATGGGACCACCTACCGGTAATATACCAAGTTTGTTAAGTTCCGGGCCCCAGCCACTGATGCAGACACCTATCAGAATGCCGCCTGGAGGTGAGTATAGTCTGACAACTTGCTCTCAATAAAGCACAGTGCTTGCTTGCAAGCTTGATTGTGTAAGAGGGAGAAAAAAACCGTTGGAAAGTTGCTTCTTCCAAAGCTCTAATTTTACACATGTACATATGGCCCCTTGTAAGGGAATCTTGGATTCTGGATTCCATGCAATGGATTCCGGATTCCAGGTACTGGATTCCGGATTCTTTGTCAGTGGAACTGGGATTCTGGATCCCAATCGCTAGTGAGATCTGAGTTCCTAGAGCTGAAGTCCGCATTCCAAAGCCCAAGATTCCGGAAGATTCCACACGAAACATTTCTCTGATTCTGAGTCCACAGGCATTATTTCTCAGATTCCTGAATCCGGATTCCCTTACATGGCATTGGGGCGATGCAAAAGTCCCTTTTATGTTATATTACACGTGATCTTCTTTTCTGTGTTTATTTTTTGTGTAAATCCTCATAATCAACTCCATCAAAATCTCTCTTTTTCAGGTCCTATGCCTCCTGGTGGGCCGCCAAGGTTTCCGCCTCCTCCACCTCCTCACTGATCTGTACCAAAAAATTGGATCCGTGCTCGTTGACTGTTTTGTCGTTCAAAGAAAAAGGAACAACTTCAACTAAGATAATATCACGTCGGAATTTTCATGAAAAACAGCTTGGAAGAGAGAAGCAGTGATGGAGAAAAGTTACTTCTTAAGAAGACGCAAAATAACTTACAACTTCGACCTTAGACTACGTCGAAACAAAAGCTTGTGCGTCCTTTTATTTCAGAGGACTATAATGGATCCGTTGACAGTGAATGTGAATTAGATAGATCAGCTTGAATTGAGTTTTTTTGTACCAAATTGTACCAATAGACCAATTCCGACGTATTAAAATTCATACTTGGCTGCGTTTCTTGGGGGAATAAAACAAAAGAAATGATTTTGAAGCTCAGCAGTGAATAATACATTTCTTTTATTTTTACCCCAAAGTATGAGCCAAGTATGAATGTTGATATATCGAAAATGGTCTATTACAAGACGTCACACAGTTACATGAACCAATCAGGACGCAAGCTACATGCATTGTACATTCACTCAAGGAAAGAGCGGGAATCGTGTTTCGTTTTAAATCTGTTTGGTTGGAATAGTTTCTTACCTCTGACACTCATTCAAAAGCCGCTCGATCCATCTTACATTTCACTTTATGATAAAATAAATGAAGCCCAAAATTGCCCTTTTTGTTTAATACTGTAAATATACCTGTACCTGTACCCCAAAAAACAAACCTCGATTAATGGCCTTCATTTTCATTGTTATTACCTCTTTTGGATTTTATACTGGGTTCATTTAGTAAAGTTGAGACGTAAATACAGACGCGATTTGTCGCCTCATGCTTTTAAGATTCGTTGTGTTTCTTCCGGATGTTAATGCCTCGTTGTCCTGTTCCTGCATGGCGTCTTCCCAGACCTTCTCAGTCAATGCCTTCGGGAACCGGCCGGTAGCCGATATGAACTGCTGGGAGCCAAACTCATTTGGAATACGGCCCGGAACCCATAGACGACATAGACCGCGCGGAACAATGAGGCCCGGGGACTGGGCATTATGCCCCCTACCAGGAGAGAAGATAATGTAGTTCAAGTAACGGAAACAAAAAATGGATGATTTTGTGTTAACGGGGTCTGGTTAACCCTCAGGCCTATACGCAAAGTCATACCCCCACCTCGAGGGGCGGAGGGGTCGGGGGTATGCTGTAGGCCGGGGCGGGGACTGTTTATGAGACCCCTCCCTAGAGGTTTTGATATGTTGCGGTATTTGGAAAACATTTTACCTTCAGAAGAAAGCCTTTAATCTTCTCGACAAGATTAGCCATTAAAAATAGTGGGGGCGCTGATGGAGGCTTGTATGATCGCCAACTTGGCCGCCATCTTGGATTTTACCAAGAATTAGAAATCAGGTAATGAAGGGGTGCCTAAGGCTAACTTGTGGATTATCAATTACTGTATTTTAGAAATGAAAGCTGATAATGAACTTGCAATTAGTCTACCGGTATATTTTAAGTCTGTCAAAAAATGAAAATGTTTTACGAAAAAAAACAAAAACAAAAGGACCAAAACAAAAAAGAAGAAAAAAGGAAAAGCTTACATCGTTAAATTTCATCTTTAACACTTTTTTCCCTTGAAATTCTGCCGGTCGACACTGTTTGAAACCGGTAGAGCTTGATTTATGAAGAATTGAAAGATATATTCCAGGAAAACAAGCATGGTTTTGACAGTTAAACCCATTTCGTCGCATTTGCAGAAAATATGGCCAACAAGCGTCTCGCAAAACCGTCGCGAGGTCTCTTGCAGCTTGCGATTCCCGGCGTTTATATATAATTATGAGGAGAATAAATTACGATTCAGCGACAGTAAACATTTCCGTTTTTATTGAATAAAGAGACATTTCATTTCAGAATGATATTTCACTAAAAACCATGAGATTGGGAGTCCTGTCGTGGGAATGAGGTAAGATCGTGAGACTCACAACAGAATCGAGAGTTTGGACCAACTTGGGAGTCGAAGAACAATTGCTGATCTTTTCGTCATGTTTATCGCCTGGTCAAAAAGCTTCAAAACTTCGTAGACTAGCTTCTGCCTCAAAGTTGGCCACAGTGCTAATTTGAAACAATCAAAGTCATCATGAAGACGGTGATCCTGTTACTCCTGTGAAAGTGTACAAAATCAGCACATTGTGGAACGCGAACGATCTACGACAGTTGTCGTTTTGACATCGGGCGCTTTCGTGCGAGAGGTGTCTACATTTAAATAATACATTTGCCTATCTCGGTGCCCACAATAACTTGTTACTTATGCTGCGCGCAATCCACAAGTTAAAAACAGCGAGAATTGGTAGATTTTTGTGAAATAACCCATGAACAAGTACTTTGCTTCATTTTGTCCACATCAGTGCTTTACTTTTATCGTTGAAAAAAGTTGCATTTTCACTAAAAAATAGCTTGACCACCTGCGGACTTATGAGTTCATATCTCGTAACCATAGAAACTGATCATCACTAAGCTTGTCTCGAAATAAACGAACAGCTACTGAAAACGTCAGGTGCTGATGTTTGATCGTCGAGGGAGAAAATCAGAAAAAACCTCAGAGGGGGTAGCATCCACCCGCCCTGCCTGTACGTCCCAGGGTTATAAACTTTGTTTTTTTAAATTTATTTCCGATCTGTTTCTTCAAAAACTAGCCAAGATTTCGTCCAGTCCAAAAAGGGCTGGTCATTGGCTCAATATAAAATGTTATAACATGACAAAAGTAAAGCGCGGGCTCTGATTGGTCAATTACCCATTTATTATTAATTTTGCCCATGGGCGAATGATGAGGAAAGCTAGGGTGTACTAGAAGCCGTACCCGGCACTTTTTACACGACTGTATGTTTTTTCCCTCATAGTTTGCAAAGATTTTTGTCTTAACACTGAAAAAAAAGTTTTACAAAGACTGTTGGGGATAACGTAAAAGGTTTTGCAATCTACATCCAAGCGGAGATTACTTATTCAGTAAAACTATATTTTTGAAAGAATAAGAATTTGCAACGAATGATTTACACGAGCCGTAGCGCGAGCTGATAACAGAACTCACGTCATTCCCCTGCAGTCTGTAACTTTTTCTCTTTTGATTATGTTTTGAAACAAATAGTAAACGGCTCAGCATGTACTAGTGAGTTAAAGTTGCACTTGGGAGGATTGCTGAGCACTTAACAAGCTAGAGTCGCACTCTGCTATCGCTTGAGCCACACTCGGCTATCGCTGGAGGTTGCTTAGCAACCTCCAGCGTGCAACTATAACTCAATAGTACATGCTAAGCCTTTTTTATTCGTTAATTTGAGATATTGGAGGACTTTTCGAATGTTTTTACTGAATAAAAATTACGGGTACGGAGTTTAAAATTAAGGAAAAGTGGAAAATATTCCATTTGGGGGTTGTTGAAAATTACACACAACTTTAAAATGTGAAGGAAATATTGACTTTTATTGGTCGACAAATACCAGTTAGAATCTAGCTAGTCTACCACCACAACAATTCAAGGCGCCCCTGAGTTCATAAGCGGCCGGACGAACTGGTCAACTTAATGTCAGACCTTTTTTTCCACCATTATTTATTTCATTCTCAATTCATTGTCAATTCACAGCATTTGCGGTAGTTATGTTAGCCCACAATTGACCTGCTCACCACTGAGTTCTCAGTAGCTCAGTGGTTAGAGCATCCGACTAGTGTACGGAAGGTCGTCGTGGGTTTAATTCCCTTGCATCTGGAACTCACAATTTTTTCTGTGTTTTTCTCTCCACACATATCATTTCATTTATTATTCATTCTCAATTCAACCTTGTTTAATCCATCCACTCCCTTCTCTAAGACTGTTCCCTAAATACACTAACAGAGAAATTTTTTTGCGTGTGTTAGAAGCTCTTGCTGTCAAAAGTGAAAAGGAAAACAGACTAATTACGATTCCTAGATAAAAGCAAAACAGTATTTCATGAATTATTCCATCGAATGCAGACCCAGGCTGTTCAAACGTTAGAGGGCACGAATCAATTGTATATGGATCACTATCCAGCTGATACGTATTGGGAAACCCATAGCGCTATCGCATCCACCAGGAAAGAGATTTTTTCTCCAGTGGATAGCGTTATTCACATTTTGTACACCTGGGGCCAGATCTTTTATTATAATTAAAATTCTAGACAACGTTTACTTCTTTCAAATAATATTTATCCTAACACGCCTTTCAATTTGAACGTTCATGCTTGTTTATTTTCCTCCAAGACAAAGGGGATGGGTAGAATTTAAATTAAGGTGAAGTGTAGCCGTAATTAGTTTTTTAAAAAATTCGCTTTGCTGTTAAATAAATTGTCGGTCAAAAAACGACCGACTTTACAGTTATATCAATACAGTAAAGAAGTTTATAGGATTTCGTCTTTATGAGGAAAAGTATGAACTGAAAACATATATATATTTGTCTAGACTACGGTAGCCTTCAATCCTTGATGAAACCTATTGACAGCCAACAAAGTAGCAACTGTGAAAACGTACAATAAAAAATCAGCAATTTGTTTTATTCTTATCAAGTATTAGGTCCAGAGCCATAGTTGCAATTAAGCCAAGAGTATTTTGAATGTTTGACGAACCGTACCGATCGAAGTTAAATTACCGTTTTATAATTAACGAGGATAACTTTAAGGTGTCAAAGGCATAGTTTTACAGTATTCTCTGTTTCTGAAAAGAAAACTGTTCCACGGTTTTTTCAACTTTTGACTGGGAACAGTTAGCGAAATGAAGACCCGTCGACACGGCTCTGAAAAAAGCGAGCGAGCGAACTTGTAAATTTCTAAAATACATCCCATGTTAACGAGCATGATTTTAACCTGTCAAAGATAAATCATTTTACAGATCTATTCTCTGCGTCGTAGCAGGTGTTTGAAACCTGAATCAATTAGCTAGTAGATTATCAATAACAGCACTGGCATATATCCAGCCAAAAGTAAACTAATATGACGTTATTATGCTGGATACTGACATAGCAAATGCTGACCACAAAATCCCCGCCCTTGTGATAAACTTATTGCTAGCTATCGAGTGAAAAAAAAAGCAAAAAAGAAGAAGAATTAGGCAGATCAATTGGATAATTCTTCTTTAGTTACATACGAACATAAGTGCGGACAAGATCTTCGCCAACACAAGCAAAATTCCTGGTAAGCATCTCAGCCTAACGCCAGTAATAACAGCCTAGAGCTATTTGAGCAAGCAGAGCACTGCAGCATTAAAATCTTCAGTAACACACAAACGCCTATTTGGTGACATTTGTTATCGAAAATTCTGGCTTTAGCATTTAGCCGATAATGATAATAATTATAATGATGATCATAATAATAAATAAATGAATAACAGGTTTTAGTTATATAAGGTAACACTAGGCAGATACAGACAGATCGATGCCTCATTGCACGCACTATTTTTTTTTTCAGGAAAACGTAAAGATGGCGACTTTTCGTGCGGCATTTTTTCAGCTGTTTCTACTCCTAATGATACCGTTATCTTTTTCCAACCTCATACCAAGTTTCTCCAGCTACTTGTCATGTGTTAAGATGTGCCAGTGCTCGCTCGACGAAGAAGGCAGAGTATTCGCTCAATGCAGCTTTACTAAACACAATATTACGGCAACTGATGTTCAACTACCACCTAACGTTTACAGTTTGTAAGTACATATCCTATTTGACTGAGCGCATGTATCTGTGACGTCTCCGTTGTTTCGTGTTTTTTCGTCTTCGAATTGGTATGGTTTTGAGAAAAAAACCCCTTATGTGAGCATGTTGAATATTTTTTTCCCGCTAAGTACATTGAGATGGCTCGCATAAGAATCAGATTCTTTAAATTAAAAATTACAACTTGCTGGCTCAGTTATTGAGTCCATATGTAGAAGAACATCCTAGTGAAACTATGTTACAGTGTGATACAGTTTGACTTTTCTTTGGCGGATTTTAGTGGGAAGAGCACTTAGCCAACACCAATGTAAAAGAAGACGAAGCGCTCTCCAGAATCTCTCCAGTTGAATGAAAAGGCTTGCGCAATTTTCCTCGCGATATCAGAAGGCTTACAGTTGCCTCCCTTCATTCCCTCATTAATCTTTACCAGTCTGTTCTCTGAAGAAAAAAAAACTGAAGCAAAAAAAATTATAATATAATTTATATACTCTTAGCGGGCGCATGTGAACAGAGCCCTCGCTTTTGAATGTCTCCTGCATGGGCTGGTGTCGTAAAAAGGTTCCTTTTTTAGTTTATTTGCGCAATGTTTATCGATGTTTCTCCTAGTCGAGAAAGTAAGGTTGGTAAGGTTGTTGAGGTTGACTAAACGAGTCGGGAATATTTTGTCTCCATTTGGACTTAATTATGTGCAAGTTTCACCTTTTCGCTTTGAAATGAATCAAAACTAAGAACTTAAAATAAACTTGAAACAGTTCGCTGTATCTGTGGCTGTTATCTGCCCTTTTAACTACCGTTGAACGTTGTGCAGTAATCCATAAAAATCGCTAGTTAAACTATAATTTATCGTTGATTTCCCGTCCCTTCGTCCTAATTTGTATTCTTGTGTTTCACTTTCCACCTGTGTTTAAAGTCGTTTTACCACCTACATATGTGAATGCACCAGGTGTCTACTGGTAATTTACTAAACCAAGAGCCATAATGATCTCTCGACTAAACAAAGAAAGTAATTCTCTAATGACAGATGTTAGGAAATTATCATGGCTTTAACTGAAATTAAAAAGGATGAGCTTTGTTTTGCTCTCTATGCACTAAGTGACCAACTTTTTTATGGGTTTGGATTTGTGCTCCGAAACCTGATTTAGTATTCACATGAAAAATACATTGTAGTATAATACCCTTTCCCGATTTAGGAGATATTTCAACACGGGTTTTCTTGTTTGACAAAATAAACTCCTGTGAAAGTAATAAAAAAACCTAGGAAAAGTTGGAATAGGAAATCTAATAAAGCTTACATAAACTTGTATTCTCACGGAAGTTACTAAGCAAAAACCTCCTGGTAAAATACACAATCAACAGATCCTAGGAGAAGTTAGTTTTTGGTTGTTGTACTGGATGCGAAAATCAGACAAATCAGATTTCCAGGAGCCCAGCGACAACAGTTGCAAGTTGTATCAATCATCCAGTTTCTTGATCGAACCTTGACGCAATTAAGAGGGTGATGCGCATTTTACCCCTAAGTACTACAAGAGTGAGTTCCCCAAGATTAGAAGGTGCATTCACCTATCGTCGAACGCAACAAGCCAATCTTTGATTCTTAGTTTTGATTTCTATATTAAGTTGTCATTGTCTGGTTGACTGCTTGTTGAAACTACCGTAAAATTCCGAAAATAAGCCCCTCCTTATAAGCCCCTCAAAATCGTAACGCAAAAAACCCTCCGTTAAATCGCCCCTCCGAATATAAGCCTCCCGGGGGCCTTGTACTTGGAATTTGCCCTGGAATACAAAGTAAAACAAAGCAAAAATGGTAAATCTCCTTCCCACCACAAGCTAGCCCAATAGATTTTGAAATGCAAATTTTCCTCCGTACATAAGCCCCTCCAAAAATAAACCCCTTAATAAAGGCCTTTGAAGAGTATAAGCCCCGGGGCTTATTTTCGGACTTTTACGATATTCACGATAATCTTGGGGCGGTCATCCAGACCCTGAGATGGGGTGGGGGGGGGGGGGGGGCGAATTAAGTTTTTTGGTCCTTCGGTCTTCACTTTGGTCTTTTGATAGTGTTTTGTAGTGTACATTTATTTAACAACTTTCTCTTTCAATTCACTTTGCAGGGATTTATCAAACAACAGCTTTTCCCATATTCCTGCAGCGTTATTCCAGAAGTACAAGAACATAACAAAGCTGTAGGTAGAAATGTTATAAAGAGAGTGTGTCAGAACTATTTGAACCGCGTGAAAGCCCAGCAATTGACAAGTTAACGGATCTGATTCTGGTCTTATTTATTTGATCTTATTTAGCCAAAACGGGTATATGCCGCTGAATAGGATATCGTTCTTATGGTTTTCTACAGGGTATATAATTTGATCACTATATATTCAGTCTTGAACAGGGTTTTAATTGCGTAATGTAGCAGTTGTTCGGAAGAGAAGTCACCAATGGTGCGTTTCGTGACCCCAAACAATGCTAAAACAATTGGAGGAATGACATGCCATTGTTTCCTGCGACCAATTAGGAGAGACCTTAAGAGAAGCCCCTACACTACCCTTTCAATATTTGATCAGAAGCTTTAAAAAAGTGTGAAGGTTGGCGGTGAATCCAATAGACCCGCACCGTACTAAACCTCTTATTTCAGTGGTCCCCTTTAATCTGCACTTCCATTGTTTTCAGGGATAGGGGCATTGCTATGTGACAATCCCTATTGTTTTCCCAGCTAATCAAAAACAATCTTTCAAATAGGTGGGGGATCGCCCGGTGAATCAGGTTCGTCAAGTCAGGTCTCTTGGTTTAAAAAACAGGGTAGCGTTCACAGGCGTATTTCGGAAAAGAACAACTTGGAACTACATGCCGTGAGAAGCATATAGAAGGGGGGTATATGCTTCTCACTCTAGAAATATTGGTCATCGCACGGTAAAATACGTAAATGGGGTGGAAATAATAGTTAAGGCAAATGTTACATCCAAACGCTCCAAAAATTTGCGGTCGAAGAGATTTGAGACAAATTTATGGGTTTTCGTACGCCAAAATTACGATCACTCGATCGCGACCCTGCAATACAAAGTTTTTCATAACCGTTTGTGTTTGTGAGACTAATTCTTAATGTAACCTCTTTGTATAACAGAATATTAGATGACAATTTGCTACACAACCTTACATCAGAGTGGTCGTTGGCAGACTTTCCATCGCTTGAATACCTGTAAGTATCTAATCAGAAACAAGATGCTACCAAAGTGTATACTTCGGCTCTATGATCAGAGACTTAGTTCGTTCATTCAGTGAAAAATGTATAAGAATGCGCCATTAAACGGAAGATTGTTCACGGTACATTCAATATTCAGCCATTACACAGAAAGATTCGGAAAAAATTGAATTTACGAGCATTTGTATATGAACTCTTAAATAGTGTATTCATTTACATGTACAACCAATAATTACTTTCTTAGGGCCGGTCTTACATAATAGGTGGGGTGACCCACCACATGTTACCTCATCTATCTGGGGTCCCCCACTTCAATGTAAACAGGCCCTTAATAACAACATTGCATCAATCTTATATGATTTATTTCTTACCTAATTAAGGCACGTTTATTACAGAAATTAAAACAAAGAGTAAAAGAATTAAGATTACAAGATTGCACGGATTGCTATATAAGTTGTGAGAGTGGGGGAAGGAGACTAGGAAGTAAAAGGCTTCTAAAGTTCAGAAAGAACCCCTCTGGATATGATTTTACTGGGGTGAAATAAAATGGAAACTAAAAGGTTATAGAAACACAAGGATTTGGCTGGAAAAGAAAGTTGAAAATGATGCAGACTATGAATTAAGGTGGCAAGAATTTGAGAAAGATATTGGGAGAGAATTTTGAATGTTTGGTTGTCGCTGTACTTTTAGTAGCCCAAGTCGAAGACAACTCACAACACGAAGCCCACGAAAGAACTCAAGTTGCTCAATACGCCCTCCCCCTTTAAGATAGTCTACTGCAGGTTTTTGACAAGGTGACACAAAGCAAAGAAAACGCAGCTGCAATATTTCATCATTGGTTGCATTCAAGAGAAATATGGAGGCCATATTCAAAACACTAATGGCTTTTAAGGAATTTATTTGATATCAATTCTAAGGTTTTACCATGCAGGTCCATCCAAAGGAACTCAATAAGATCAGTGGAAAGCAATTTTTTCAGAGGACTCAATCGACTGAAATATTTGTGAGTGTTTTATTTAATTTTGTCGTAAGTATTTAGTTAATCAACTGATGACACTTTTTTTCACAGAGGCCTGAAAGTCGCTTTCCTGGCAATTATAGCTTGAATTTTTCAGTAACTGATCGATATTAGGCGCTTATAATGTTTGAAAGAGGAGAAAACGGTGACTGTTATCATGTGTAACTTGGTAGTATTAAAACAGGTATCCCTTCACTTTTTTCAACTTCCATGCCTTGTGGAAGGCATGAGACCCCCCCCAAAAATGACAGCTTTAAGATTACACCAAAGACGGGCATTTTCTCAAAGGGGCTGTCTCACGGCTGTCTATTTCATTTTGTCTTCTTGGTTTGCAACCACGTGACAAGGCGGCCATGTTGGGGGCCAATACAACAAAAATTGTTTCTCCAAGAATTTACATAAAAATATATTTTATTTTCCGGGGGAGAGAAATGCTTTTGTTCTTAACCACCACCATGGCCGCCCTGACGTCACCTGCAAACAAGCAATTGCCAATTACACGTCATTTTTCGCAGTGCGACTTGACGCTAGCGAAGAAATTACTAGCAAATGACAAAATCTTTGCTTCACTGAGTCAAAAAAAGATAAACGTGACAAACAGCAAACATGAACTTTAAGAAACATTTAAGCTCACGCTGACATGCAAGTGTTCACCACAATTGAAATTAAAAGAGATATTGAAGTTTTAATCTTTTTCAAATTTTCCCAAGCGTGCCTTATTTTGTAATGCTGTGCTGTTTATTGCCTCTTATTCCTACTAATGTTTTGAGCGATTATTGTTGTGCTTCACTCAGTGTGGTGGCCGCTCTCGATGTTTGAATTTCGATAAATCTCGTGACACATCTCCTTTAGTTATATACCGTAAAAATTCCGAAAATAGGCCCCGGGGCTTATATTTTTCAAAGGTCCTTTTTAAGGGGCTTATTTTTGGAGGGGCTTATATTCGGAGGGGCTTATGTACGGAGGGAAATTTGCGTTTCAAAATCGATTGCGCTAGCCTATAGTTGGAAGGAAATTTACCGTTTTTGCTTTGTTTTACGGTGTATTTGAGGGCAATTTCCAAGTACAAGCCCCCCAGGGGCCTTATATTCGGAGGGGCGATTTAACAGAGGGTTTTTTGCGTTACGAATTTGGGGGGCTTATATTTGGAAGGGCTTATACAAGGAGGGGCTTATTTTCGGAATTTTACGGTATATAAGAAAATATATGCTATTTTTTTTTTCTAGGAATCTTGGTCTCAACGACATAGAAAGATGGTCTGGTAACCAGTCCCTTAACACGCCTAATCTTGAACTCTTGGACATCACAGCAACAATCAGCTGGGAGCCAGATGAAAATATCCTGGCTCTTCCGAAACTTAAAGAACTTAAAGGAGTTACATGGTGCAAATTTTGTCCAAATTGTACAGTCATAAATCCGCGAAATCTTGTTGATGAGTCAGAGCGCAAACGAAAGGCTGAACAATGCCTTGAACAATTTGACCAAATGAAGTTCCTCGAATTTGGAAAGAAGGATCCGAAAAGGTTTATAAAGCATCGGTTTTTACCAGAATGCATGTGCGTGAGGCAATCGGAATGTGAATTTCGACACGTTGTGATGCCATATTTCAAGAAGCGAACCTCCTTACCACAAAAGCTTTTCTACTTGGAGTACTTTCTTAGTCCCTTCACCATCCTTCTGAACATAATTGTTATCCTGATAGTGCTGTCATCCCGTTCCCTGCGTAACACGCCGTCATTTATCTTAATCTGTCATACGGGAATTATCGACTTGCTGATCGGTATTTACGCAATCTGGGTGGCGTACACGAACATCTCTAACATCGACGGTATTTTAGAAGAAATAATGTGGACTGGAAAAGAGGTGCAACCTTCCACAGGACCCATCTTCATCTCAGGGCAGCTTATCTCGGTGTCTATTGCACTGCTTCTTACACTCGAAAGATACCTCGCTGTTGTTTACTGTATAGCTCCTTCTAAGCGCATGACCGCTAAGGGCGCTCACATCTCTTTGTCATTTGCCTGGGGCATAGCAATAACGTTTGCGATCTTGCCCATATTTGGTGTTGGAGGTCTACATTACAACATCAAACGGGCTTGCACTCCTTTGAGTTATGACGAACAGTTTGATTCCGGTTCCTCCCTGATTCTAGTGACTTCTCTCACTGTCATACTGCTCTTGTACTCGGTAACTCTTCCCTTGTACATCCTACTTTTCCGGTTTGTGAAAAAGAGCAGTAACCAGGTCGGTGTCAAGCGAGAGCTGTCGCTTGCAAAAAAGATTGCCGTTTTGGTTTTCACAAACTTCATTTTCTTTGCCATTCCAATACTCCTGATCCTTGTGGTTTCAATTTTTGCCAATCTCGACAACAACCCCTTCGATTTTGACGGCGATGCTTTTAAAAGCACTGTTTTCAAGATTGCCATTGGCCAGTGGTTGCCGGTCACGTGTCTGAACATCAACTCCCTATCGGATCCTTTCCTGTATGCTTTCAGACATGCGCATTTCAAGCGGGAGATCAGACGCAAACTTAACCGTCTCTGGTCCAGCTCGGTCTTTCCTTCTCTGGCCCCCATGGTTATGTTCAATTCCTTTGGAGATACCATAGCAGATGCAGCTGACGCACAAACAAGAAAAACGGTAGGAATTGAATTCCAGACACAATGTAACAAGACCAACGAAAACACGCTTAACTCAAGCAACGAAGAATTGGAGTTCAATAAAATAGAAAAGTAATGCTCCTGAAAAAAATCCTCGCCTCAGGCTACTCATTTTTGAATGAGAGAAACGCACTTAGCTACTATAGTTGTAAGACTTTGCTTAATGGACTTAACGTCAATCTAACACTACAAAATCATTATAAAATTAATGCTCCGTCATTGAAAACGAAACTAAGCTTGTAATTTTAACGAGTTCAGAATTATCAAGACTGAAACTTCTACGCTACAATTATGTAAAATATTTTAATGTAAAAAAAGATCATTGTTTATACATAGAACATTAGAAATAAGAGTTTGTAAATAATTATTAAGAGTCGTAACCATGCCACAAGTAATTCAAAATGAAACAGACTATGTCGCAAATTCTCAATCAACCATTTCAGTGTTAAGCATATACACGTCATTAATTAAAACATTTCTAAAAAATCCATAACTTCGTCCTTTGTAAACCCACAAAGATGCATGTACATTAGTCACACGCCGTAATCAGTTGCACACCTTTGTTATCTCGCAAGTTTGTAAGTAATATAATGCAATAAAACTTAATATGAACTTTCTTGGTGCCTTTTAGAAAGTTACATCCTTACAACCGAACTCCCGGTATTTTAAAGCAAAGTCCGACCCAATAGGCATAAGAAATGATATTTTTTTGTTTGTTTGCTTGTTTTTAATAAATTAAAACTAAAATAAAGGGAAAAGGCAAAACTTTATAAAAAAAAAAACGAAACGAAAAACCGAAACGCAGGAGCTAAACAAAGAAATAACCAAATAGCACGTTTTGACTTCTTTACGGAGTAATGATCGTGAAACAATCTAAAAAGGTATAAAAATTAATTTCATAGATCCAAAAAACGAAAGAAAATCAATGTGTCAGTAAAGAGAGATTTTCATGCAAGCTTCAGACGACAATACACGAACAAAAGTTAAACAACAAACGAACAATATTGTTCAAAGATTGGACAAATGCTTAAAAGTACGTCATATTCCATAACTTGGGGCAACAGAATCCGGGCAGTCGAACGATGCTTCTTCGCCGCAGAGGTTCCCTTTGGCGCAAAACGACCGAGAGTATTATCTCTTTTTTCCCCCTAACTTTTAATAATAATTAATGCTCTCAACCCATAACCCCTTAGATAAGCAAGTAACTAGACCAGAATTATTATGGGGAAAAGGGGTAAGGGATGAAGTACTCCAAATATGGACAGCAGGTCACTTTTCTCTACATATTGGTGTAACAGTCCGAAATCTACAAGGGGAGAGGTGATAATCCTCTCTAGGGAGTGATAATCCCCCAGGATAGTGAGAGGTGATAATCCTCTCTTGGGGGTGATAATCCCCCAGGATAGTGAGAAGCTAGGTGATAATCCTCTCTAGGGGTTGATAATCCCCCAAGGTTGTGAATGGAGGTGATAATCCCCCTTGGGTACTGGAGAGGTGGAAAGACCTCTCCAGATGTCTAATTCCCCGGTTTAAGGAGTAAAAAGAGTCTATGGGGCAAAGTGTGACCTGTATGGGAGCACTTCATCCCGAACCCATGTTTATTAATTGCCAACGACTCTCAATACAGATATCATCACTAATTTAACCTAGGATTGCGTGCCTGCTGCCCGTCAGGAAAAACCCTCAATTATTTTGAGGGAAACCTGAACCCTCGCGAAAGCAGAGCCAGACACTTAACATGAACCTCGAGGGAGAGAGGTTAGACAAAAATATATTAATAGAAGTTGTAAGTAAATAACAATTAAACTTTTATCAACTCAATAATCAAAATAAGGCCCAAAGTAACTAAGTGCACAAGCATGTTAGGATGCCTGGTACAATGATTCCCCTCAGTAGAAACCCCACCTCTTTTCTGCCATATCTTCTTGACAATTGCAAATTGATTCAAAGTGTATGACTGCAGAAAGTATAACCAGCTTCTTAAATTTTTAAGCAAGAGAAAAAACCTCATATATGAAACCGTAAGAAAACCAGCAGAGAGAATCAAGCAGTAATAAGGGAGGGTGGGATGGGATTTTGTTCCACGAAGAGAAGAATATGAAGTGCTATTTTGCTGAGCTAGGCGCGAAAATATAGGCATCAACTGTACATGTGATAGCTGGCATCTAATTGGTTGAGCGAAACAATTAGTGTGACAGGGGTCACATGCAGGAAGTGACCCCTGAAAGGAAGTGAGCTGATTCCACTACTTGTAAGGGCGGGTTTATGGTTATCACATTAACTCCAATTTATCCTGTTGTATAAATTAGCTAATAAATAACGAGCACTTGACGAAATTCAGTATTTAAGATCCAAGGAACGTAGCTCTGACAAACTAGCCCTTAGTGAAATGGTTTCTTTTTCCCTCGAGTCTTGGTGATATCCTCAAATCAAAGGACAACGAAACACTCAATTTCGTTGTCAGATAAGGTTTTTTTTTTCCCTTCTCCTGAAAGAGGCGCCCTAGGATTAGTTTCAGGCCTGGAAACCATAGATTTATAATAATATTTACAGGGTTATTGAGAGACCTACATAAAGGTATTAAAGAAGGAAGAATTGGGTTTAGGAAAAACAAGATTTATTATTACACCCTATTAGACATTCGCCAAAAAAATACCCGACTGAAAGTTAGGAAAATACTCCATTGACAGATCAGAGACAAAGAATGTCTAATTCTGAGTCTTGACATCTACAGCGTAATAAATGTAAATGTCTTTTTGAAACAATAAATTTATTTCAGAAATCCATACAAATTTATAACAATTCAATAAATAGCTATTATTTATTTTACTATTCAATTGGGGAAATTATTATATTGTGGAACAGGAAAACCTAATGCCTCGTGTAATATATACATTTCTAAGTGATTCGCTCTTTTACCCTGGCCCTTGGCTGTGATCTTTAAAAAATGTAAAAAAGAGTTTCCCCTTTTTTAGTAAGGTTTTTCTTGGTCGATATCTTGTATCTTGCTGTTTTTTCAATAAAATAGTATAACAACAACCAAACAAAACAGGCATGCCGCCAAAGAGACAAAGAAATTCAAAATCAAAACGTCCACTGCAGTTAAGAGGCCAGTACAGTCTAAAAAATAGCACTACATAATGTAATAGCGATATACACCTGTTTTTGGTTTTTAAACGGGAAGTATAGAAAAAATATTTAGTCATCCTTTTTTTCCACAGGAAGACTTTTAGTCCATTTATGCCCTTATATTTATACGAACATTCTTCCTACATTGAAAGTGCAATCGGCTGCTGGACGTGAGGGCCACTCTCGCTTCTCGCTCGCTTGCTGTTTCCGTTTTTTTTTTTTTTTTTAAGTTTTGAGAACTGTCAGCTATTAAAGCAAATCCTATTTTATATAATGTTATCTTTCTTTTGTTTGCTTTTTTATTTTTATTTTTTTTCAAAAACAAAAAAATGGTAAAAACAAGAACAAAAACACCCGGGACGCACGCCCCAAGAACTCTTTCCCATTAAAGCCATCTTCATGCAAAACCCTATATAGGAGACGTCACGTGATTACACCACACCAGTGTAAGATCCTGACTGGTCGATACGCCCTCTTAACAATGGTTCTTGTTCTGCTGAGCCTGAAGTGGCATTGTTATCTTCTTCCTCCGGTGCAGCCACCTGAAGACAAATCAAGACACTTTAACCATTCTTTTTTCTTAAGCAGTAATCATGAAGAAGAAGCGGTATTTATTTTAAATTTTAGAAGTTTCAGTCTCTACCTTCTTTCTTTAAGTTTTTAAACGTGTAAGCTGGGTAGAGATTGAGGAAGTACTGCTTAAGTTGTTTTTTGTGGTCCAATTCTACGCTGGGTTTAAATTTCATTTTCCTAACGTTGATTTGGGATATGAAAATGTATGATAACGAGTTCAGAGCAGAGGAAGATAAAAATCTAAACGGAAGGTAAAATCGAACCAAACACATAAACGCGATGTTCTTTCACGCGTTAAGTAACTCTTCCGCATTTCGTATACTACCCTTCATATCTTCATCATCGTCGTATATATTACACCTCGCTAGCAAAGCCTTTCACTTGCTCGATTTGGAGCACTCGAGAAAGATCTTTGTTTTTGGGTACAGTTTCGAATCCACCTCTATTAGCCTTGCGCTTCGTAGAGCGGGTTCAGTGACGACCGACGGTTTATCAATAAACCGATGCTCACACTCGGAACTGACCAGTTTGACGAGAGAAAACAAGATTGATCAATCCAGAAGTTCGGGCTTCGGCGACTGCAAGGGCTCCATGCGATTCAGGCAGAGCCTTCTTTTTTTTTCTCCTCCTCACCAAGGAGACAAAAGGAGGCTCTTATCGCAGGGTGCGTATATTACGAACTCTAAAAGCAAACAGCTCCCATTTACCTTGATAAATCAGTGGTAAGAGCGGCACTCACTGGTTTCGCACAGGTTTTTAATGGAAAGCAGTTTAGACTGGTAAGCTTCGCCTCGTGATCGTGTTTACTATTTCTACAGATAAGTTTTCTTTTCCGGAAAAAGAGCGCGAAAGCCAGAAACTGGTATCAAAGATAGGTTTGAATAAATGGAACATATATTTCCCTTTGGAACATTCCGCCCGAAAAAAAAAAAAAAAGAAAAAAAAGAAAACAGGACTTTTTCAGATGTTCCGTTGCTCATCACGGAAAGTTTGCTTTAGAACGAACCATTATTACTCGTGTTTCATATACATTGGCCACCCGGAAATTCCGAAATCTGTTGGCAAATGTTATCAAACCAACAATTTGCCGTTCTTGCTGCCGCCGTTGTCGTGCGTGCTTAAGATCTCTATTACCTAATACCTGAACAAACAATGAATATTCACAAAATTTACCTGTTGTGGCGGGTCGGGTTTAGGCATCAAAAGTGGGATTATCAACAGCTGATTGTAGAGAGCAGTGCCAAGTAAAAGGAAAAGAAAACCATCAACTGCAGAATAACACAAAGCCGTTCAATAACCCTTTAAATGATACGAGTGACCAAGTATCAATTCATCATCAAGAACAAAGGTTATGAGAATTACCAAAATGATCACCAAAGGGAGATCAGTCTGGAGTTATTGGAAGTAGGTATTGGGGCTTAAGGTGTTTAAGCAATTTGGCAGCAATACATAGCTCCTGTTTTTACAGTCACAAATATTAAAAAGTACTCGATTGAAGGTATTTAAAAAATGAAACTAAGGCAAAGGAACGCCATTGCGTAAGAGGTGGTAATCTCAGGAACAATAAATGATTTCCTTGCTTTCTTTTCACGAATCTTTTTTAACCTGTTTGACACAGACACCTTTTACACAAAACTGTGAAAGGTTTGAACCCATGAGCCATTTCATAAGTATGGTGACTATGATCGTCTGGTGAACGAAGTCCTGAATAGGACTGTTGTTGTCGGCAGTGACTGGCGTTTGGACAACCTTTCCCGTGACATCTTCAGAGTCAAAGTGAGTTGTATCACGTCGCTTGATGGTATTAAGCTCTAGTTATTGTTATTGTTGCATTGCTCAACAGTTCTAAGAAATCTTCCCTACCTTGAAAAATGCCATATCGTTTGTCCCAAGCTTCTCCAAAACCCTAAAACGGAATAAAAAAGATCTAAACCTATTAAATTACAACTGATTAATAGCTTCAAACTACTTCGTACCGCAAAGAATGATCGACACGCTCGACGAACATCACTGAAAGACGGATAGCTCTCAACAAATGGGCACCCTGAATTGATTTCTACCGTTTTTAAGTGAATTCAGTAGCCATATCTTTGGCTGGATAATGTGGACACCATTCAAAGATAGGCGTAAGTAATGACGACGGCGAAGGCGAAGGCGAAGGCGAAGGCGAAGGCGAAGGCGAAGGCGACGAGAACGTCAAAAAAGTATAACAGGTATAAGGAAGGAAAACAACAACTCCGGCGTGTGCGTCACACTTTTTCATGCACTTCTCTGTCTTCCCCTGTACGACTGAAACGTGAATTTCTAAACTGCAACGCCTGATCTATATCAGACGAGTACACATGCGAACGAATTTATTTTCCTTTTTTTAACGAGGAGAATTTAACTCCGAGGAAACATTTGAGTTATTGAGAGGATTAGAATAATCGTCAATATGTTTCAAACAATGCGGGTTAGTATTAATTAGTATTATTAGTAACCAACGGCTCCGCTACTTTCACAATCGTAGCTGCTGAAGCTCTCTTGTTTTTCAAAGTTAATATACCTCGTGAAAGACATAGTGGATGAATAAATCAACAAGCCACACAACGATGGTTCTAAGGGCGTCTATTAATGTTCGATGCACAGCTGAAACAAGAAATATAATTTGTTTTAATCAGAAGGTAATGTAAACACGAGAAAGCAAGTTTTAAAAAGGAGTTGTTAGTGAATAAGAGAATTAGAGCGATTTTGGTATGACCTTGAAATGAAAACGAGCAAACAAAACAGAAACAACAAACGAACCGAAAGAGAGCGATTTGATTGGTTTATCGAACGGATACAAAGGAGCGTGGCTTTTGGTTGGTTAAGCGAACGCTCAAGTGAAAAAACTTCATGCCTGAGAACTTTCTAGAAATCAATCGATACTTCGCCTTGACGTCATACTGCAACACGACTGACCAATCGAACAATGCCTCCTCCATATTAGGGTTTTCTTTGGCGGGAAAACAAAGAGTCCATGTTTTGATCTTTTCATCCATTGACTTATGAAACAGATGACGAACACTTACCGAAACCATTTTTCAAGGTCATAGGAAAATCGCTCTAACGTGGCCTTTGCCAGAGTCGACTAAAGCTATGTTCAAACAATACCGGATAGCTTTTGCGCCGGCGCGGAAACCATACCGGCGGATTGGGTTCTGTTCACACATAAGAACTCTTATGGCGGCGCGATTTCGGTAACGGAGCGAAGCTGCACCGCGTCGATCTCGAACGTGGAGCGTCACATACCAGATAGGTTCTGTTCCAGACTGTGGTGTAGTGTAAACGGGTATTCGGGCTATAGCGGAAGTGAATACGTAGGATAGCTTTACGATCGTGTCGACACGATAAACAATCCCGCCGGTATATTGGGAACACAGCCTAACACTATCGCTAGTTTTATAACATCGCGTTTGGATGTAATGAACCGATGAGTGTTTGGGACTATTTTGAGAATCCTCATTGCAATTTAGACTGCGAAAACATCCGTTTCTCCTCGCTCTTCGCCGTTGGGGACGTTTTCAGGTCCCCAGCGGCGAAGAGCGAGGAGAAACGGATGTTTTCGCAGGCTAATTGCAATTAAGTCGTGAAGGATTCAGTCTAAGGAAAAAAAAACGGATCACCTCCATGTATTTGGATTAATTCACCGTTGGTCCATAGTAAAAATTCATATTAATTTTGTAAACATTGTTTTTGTCATTGCAATGAGCCAGCCACTGGAAAAAAAAAAACACTGTTCATTTTAAAAACCAACAAATAATGAGCCTGGGGCTCTGCTCCATTAGTGGCAAAGGCCCAAAAAGAATAAAACAAGAAGAAAAACAACAACAAAAAAAACTAACAAGCGACTAGAATATTATTAATTTCTGGACAAGGAGAGAGGAGGATGCAAACAATTAGGGCAACCAGCGGACATACAGGGAATACGAGGACACAAGTGTGTGAAAGGAGCGCAAAAGAGTACGATTCAACCCTTTGTATACGAGTATGTTAAACAGTTTTTCCCGCCTTTACCTGTTAATGATTTGGTGACTGCTAATCCAAAGAAATTGTAAAAGGAAATAGAACAGATGTATAAAACTGAAAAAAAGAAAAAAAAAACATTCAAGAAAAAAGTATTTTTGCAATAATACATACAACTTTCTTTGAAATATACTTTGTAACAGTTGAAAAGAACACCTAAAGAATTGAGGATATTGCACTGGATATTGAGTGCAGTATACATGTTCACTACACATCGAATGTTTAGTAATATGCTAATCGAAGTCTGTACATTGAGTAGGTAAGATATTGTTTCCATTCAACAAACGTTTGACGCACTTTTCCGACCATTTGTAAGATGTGCTGCACGAACGTATGGACGAAAAACGATCTTTCAACTGAAGTAAAAGATGTCAATATATACGTGTATGATTTCTCCGCTATTCCCCATTTCTGTGCATTTCCAATTGGGCTACATGTCCGTTTGCAACAGTATCTATCTACACAACGTACACATTATATTAGGCCATTTCCGAGTTGCAGCAAGCCTCTGTTTCAAAGCGTGCTACGTGTAAAGCTATTGATATGAACAAATGAAATAATAGCATGATTTGTACGAGATATTTACCATAAATACCACTCACGATATTTCAAAATTGTCTCAAAGTTCACTCGCCTAACGGCTCGTGAAATTACGTATAACAATTTTGAAATATCACTCGTGGTATTTATGCCAAATATCACTACAAATCATGCTATTACCTATACAAGTATAATTCATTATCACAAGAAAGGTTTTGCACTTAGCCTGTTCTGGAAAGTGAGGGTTTTTTGGAACTCGAAAATGGCCCATTCGTCAGATTAAAGATACAATATTGTCAGCATTAACTCACGTACAAAGTTGGTTAATTTCTTACGTGACATTATGAGCAATTTGGCGTCGTTCTTGATCATTACCAAGGCATCCAGACTGTTCTCGTAACTATGGTGATTCTGATCTCCAGGGATGTAATACAAAACAGGAAGGACTATCTATAACAAAACAATCACGTAACCGAAGATTATACTGAAAATTCTAAGAGAACATCACAGTAGTAAAAAGGAGTTGCACAGACAAGACACTAGACAAGTACAACGGTACCATGCAGGTACTTACTGCACTCATAAAAATTATTCCAAAGAAGCCTTCCATTCCAACGACCTACGGAGACATTATCAGTCGATATTGGTACAATAAAATAAAGAAATCATTAAAATTCAAAATAAGTTCAATACATTTGGAGGAGGGCTTTACAGCCGGGGGGATTATAATCGGATATAGATTTTTTCGTTTAGAGGTAGACAGAGCTATAATTGGGGGAAAGGGGGGGGAAGGGGTGGGCTTACGTGTGGGGGAGCTTATAAGCGGCCGTTTACGATATCAGTGGGATTTGAGAGGTGAGCGCCCTCAATCCTTAAGTAACGACGACGACGACAGCACTGGAAACATCACTAAAAACGAATTTGCGTCCTTTCAAACTTCATCGCGTCTATTTGGAACCCGCTCAATTCGTCAAATGTAGGCGACTTTTCCTGGAGTTGAATTCTTAAGGGCTTTTATGCATGTTCAAATAGAGAAGGAAAAAATTGTCGTAGTATGTCCACGCCCTCCACAAAACGTCGCATTGGGAGGTTTCACGTCGTAGTCTTGCAGTGGACGTCAAAGAAACATACTAAAAAGTGTGATGCACGTGCAGAGCAGTTATTTTGCTCATAAAACCAATCGTTGATTAAGGTCCTTAATACTGCGTGAGCAGCGCGTGTCTCAGTTCGTTGCTCTTTCTGTCACTCTGTTGAAAGCGTCCTATAGAGTGTTTTCATATGACGTCACGGCGGCCATATTGGTGTCCCAAAACCTTGAAACGACGGCCATGTTGGTGTCCCAAATAAATCCTGTGGGAGTTGAGCTCTTTTCTTATGCAAACACTTTCTTTTGTTCCAATAGATTTGCATAGATGCTGGCCACGTGAGTGAAAACGCTCTATACAGTCGAACCTTCACTAACGGTCACCTCTCTACAACGGTAACCTCTCTACAACGGTCACCTCCCTACAACGGTCACCTCTCTAAAATGGCCACCTCTCTACAATGGCCACCTCTCTACAACGGCCACCTCTCTACAACGGTCACCTCTCTACAACCACCTCTCTACAACGGCCACCTCTCTACAACGGCCACCTCTCTAAAACGGCCACCTCTCTACAACGGCCACCTCTCTACAACGGTCACCTCTCTACAACGGCCACCTCTCTACAACGGCCACCTCTCTACAACGGTCACCTCTCTTCAACGGCCACCTCTCTAAAACGGTCACCTCTCTACAATGGCCACCTCCCTACAATGGTCACCTCTCTACAATGGTCACCTCTCTACAACGGTCACCTCTCTACAACGGTCACCTCTCTACAACGGCCACCTCTCTACAACGGCCACCTCTCTACAACGGTCACCTCTCTACAACAGTCACCTCTTTACAACAGTCACCTCTTTATAAAAGCCACTTTTTTGGCGGACAGTCCATACATTGACTCTTGTTTAAAACTCTCTACAACGGCCACTTTCTTCTGTCCCCAAAGTGGCCATTGTAGAGAGGTTAAACTGTACTTCGTTTCTTTCATGCGCCTACTATACCCAGGCTATTTTGTATTCACCTTACATGGAATGTACAAAGAAAAGGAAAATACTGAACATTGCTCTACACTAAATACTAGGCATCACGATAAGGTTTGGATGGCAACCAATTAACAAACTGTAATACACTTGGGGTAAACCAGAGAGAAAACGCAAAAAAAAAGAAAAAGAACATGCAAATCATCAATGAAATACTCCATTTCAATCTTTTTATCAAGCAATGAACTTACTTGTAAAGGATGGAAGTTCTTTTTCTTCAAGAATGATTCTTCTACTATCATCTGTATCGCACTGACACACTGACCAGCCAAAATAAGAACAATACCTGCAAAATGATCCTTCGAAATGTTCCCTTAAACGAAAGGCAATACGAGAGCAGTAGCAGACAGTGATACAGTGACTTTGTATTTTAATGGTTGCTATCGTCGAAACAATAAGCTAACACTTCACTCAGAAAGTCAAAAGACTGGCTGCGCGTAGTTGGAAGGCATTGAGAGCGCGCAAGTAATGACAATAATGGCACCCGCGATTTTACCGCGAAACGTATGAACAGGCACTATATGATGAACTAAAGAGCAAAACAATGATGACGAAGTGGAACGCGAATCGAATGGACATACCTGTACCTAGACTATGTATTGATAAGGTATATAACTAGACAAGATGAACTTCATGGACACATGTATATAATACAACTACTGCACACCGCTTATTAAAGAAGCTCACTGCACTTGTGCACGCGGTAAAATTTCCAAGTGGTACCTAAAATAACGTGCCCTTTCGTGGCTCCTCGGTGGTTATCTCTGAGAACACTTGATAATCCAACAAGAACTAAACCAATCTGAAAAGTCAAATTATTTACAACAATGTTCAGTTGGAAAGACAACAGACTAAACTACCACTTTTAACCCATTCGCTCGTGAACCTCTCCTAATCGCCTGTGCAGATCCACGTCCCTTGTACCACTTTTGACATCATCAGTTTTAACGGCGGTCAAGGACAACTTTATCATCTAAGCTGGGCAGGGTGAAAAAGGAGGCCAGAGAAGCAGGAGGAAAACCATGTAAAGTTGACCCAACTTTACCAAGTTGGGTTTTGCTGGAAGCCCTGGGGAATTTTTTTGGGTATTGATTTTTGCCCCTATTCGATCATCCCCGTCACTTGAAATCCGGAGTGGTTGGCGAGCTTATTATAAGCGGCAGTTTACGGTATTTTAACATCATTTTTCCCAGGTTGACTTAATAGAGTCACGTCATTGTTAGCCTTAGGGATACTTCTTGTAACGAGGCATGCATTCACAGAGCCATAACTTACGGCCAATAAATATGATACAAGATATACAAAGTCCTTACCATGGTAACAAACATTCCAATCCAATGAATTGGCCACAGCTTTCTCTTCAAAAAGATTTTCTTGAGTACAGCAAAGACAAATTAAATTTCACTCAACTTTGCTACCGGAGGGAAGCTGAATGATGTACAGTTAAATCTTAAACCAACCACTTTAACAGGGACGTCATTGTGGGGAGGGATACAGGTGTATGACACCATTTTCTTGAGTCTTTCTTGTGGAAAGGGTGGGGTGGAGGGGTGTGTGACACCAATATATATTTCTTGCGGAAAGGGAAGGCGTTTTTGTTTTCAAATTATTATCATTAATTAAAGACCAGATCGATGGATTACAGTAAACATAATTTATGTACTTCAGGCTACTTGCACCCCGCCCCCCCCCTCTCCAAAAGGGAAAGAAAGGATCATAATATTAAGCATCACGTGAATCTACAGATCAATAGGTTTATTAAGAAATCTTGTGAACAGCTCTGTATGTCTCAGGATAGCATACATAGCAGAGTCGCGAGGAAATTGGGAACAAGGCAAATTTCACCACCTGCAGAAATCCCTCACGGCTCTGCCGCTGAGAAAGTACCCCAGATACAACAATCCTGTCACTAGCTATGCACAGTGCATAGCTATAGAGACTATAGTCTAAGGACATATCTTTTACTTACTGACAGCACTCCAGTGAATATAATGATTGAACCTCTTAGCATCTGCCAAACAGATGCATTGACATAAAGAAGGCCAATTCCTGTTAAAAATCAACAATAATCATTATATTGTTGTATTTATTAATAACACATTTTATATGGTGCTACAATAGATAGATAGAAGTCTTTGTTAAGAAATCAGTCACAACATAAGTGTGGCTTTACAATCAATAACAAGCTACATGTAAGCTAAGGTACAATAAAATCTATCATAATATGAATTACAAAAATTAAAATAATTTAAGTCGAAATATATAAAGAATAAATTTAAAAAGACACCTATTTACAAAAGCCCACTTGAATTGTTCCCTTTTTACTCTAAGGTGTACGAAGTCATGACCCCTTTCTCTAAGAACCCTATTATGTTTGGGTGGAAGCAAGCCATACAATACATGACCGGTGTCACTTGTGATTCTGTTGAAAAGATCAAGGCTCACTACTTCCTCTGTTTTTTTATTTGTATGCATTCTAAGAATAGTGCCACATGATGTCAGAGTGACCAATTTACAACCTTTGTGTGACTTGTCATTTTTGTCAAAAGTGAGAAATTAATTTTGCCAATAAATGCTAATTTCAATTTGTTCATCTGAGTTTCAGTTCTATAAACAGTTAATCACTCTGTGCAGCATTATTGCAAAGAATAAATAAATAAACAAATTAATTAATGAAAATAACTAAAAAATAGTTTGCTACTTGCCTGCCAATGTAGTCCCAAACAAATCACATACTGTAGGGAAGGCAAAAATCCACTGAAATACTCTGGGAATGAAAGGATAAAAAAAAGTACATGCATATTCTTAACGCATCACAGGAACAATTTTACAGACTACAATGTGTTTGTTTATTATCATTATGTTTGTTTGTTTGTTTGTTTGTTTCCTTTTCTGGCTGGCAAAACCTGCCCATTACAAAAAAGCTACAATATGTAACTGACAAAATTGTTGTGACACTGTTGTCCTCATATGGGATACCTTTGAAGAACAAGAAAATCCATGCCACTCCCTCTCCCCTCCATTCAAAGGGGTGCTATATTTTTTGCTGTTTTGACCATAGCTACTTGTACAGGTAGCTTGAACATTCACATGTTTAAAGTCTGTCGGTATAAACACTGAGATATTGACGACATGTTTTGGCCACATAACATACTTTGAATTCTGAAATTGAAATCAAAATATCTAAAGGAGAAGCCACTATGTCTTGTTGCCATGGCAGCAAATTTTCTGGATCTCAACGAACCATATGGCAGAAATAGACACATGGTTCGTACAATTTTTAGGCAAACATAATTCAAGGACTTTTCCAGGACTTTTGAAAGGACAAATTACAGTTTTTAAGGTCTAGGAGTTATTCAATAACTAGGCTTTCTTTGACCCTCTTTGAAGGAGTCATTTATGATTTTTACTTCATCTTCGGCCATGGGTATAAATGACTTGCATACATTATCATCTGAGGCACAGAAATAAATAGCATTATTTTGTTGTGCAGGTTCATACATCGAGGACAGGCCAAATTTTTCCTTTGCAAAAGAATCTAATTGTACAGTAAATGGTGCGCCATCAACAAAGTAGTCAAATTCAAGGACTTTTCAAGACCAAATAAAGTTTCAAGGACATTGACTGAATTCAAGGACTTTTCAAAACGACTACTATTAAACATTCAAGACCTTTTCAAGATTGTACAAACCATGTAGACATGAAATTGAAATGTATGAATTTCCTGTGCATAAATGTATTTCTTGTACATGATTACACTCAGGAACAAAACGGTAGCCGGTACTTTTCTTCCATTGTTTAACAATACAAATAACCGTCTCTGAAAAAGAAAATATTGTTACCATAGTTTAACATGCATGGAGTCACACTTTTCCTTTTTATTGGCAGAGAGTATGGGTGAATTTGATATAAACTATAGGCAGCCTCCCATTTGCTTGAAAACACTCTTAACCCTTTAAACTCCAATATCCAAATACAAATTCTCCAAACTGATCGGTATACATTTCCTTAAAGAATGAGTTGAGAGAATTTGATAAAAGATCAAAGTATTTTCTCTTAGTTGATCATTTAATTCATTCTCATAACCTCATCTCATGATAATGTGTGGATATCATTAGGAGAAAATTGCTGTTGGTCACTATTGGGACTTAAAGGGTTAAGCAAGCAAAATAATATGCTAGTGTGTCGCAGCTTCACCATTCTAACACTCACATGTCACACTCGCTCACAGAGTCTCGAGGAAGGCTATTCACTTGTCTATAAATAGTTAACATTAGAACACTACATGTAATAAATACCTAGGTTGCTGACTTATAAGTTGTTGTTCAGGGCCTGCATCCCCTTCATTGTTGATACTCTCCATAAAGCTCTACAGAAAATAGATAGAAACCATCGATATTTTTATGAGTGTATGAAATAATCAAGCCATGCTTAACAAAAAATTAACCATTGCTTAACTTAGCTCAAAACTATAAATCCAGGGTAGTAATTTATTGTAGTGGTGAAGAATAACCCAAGTAGACTCCATATTTTAGCAGACAAATTAAGCCAACATAACCATCAATGAATTCTCTACTTTATAGCAGAGTGTCTGAGCACATGGCAGAGCCCCATACCCAAAAGAGGATGGATCTGACCAATTGATGCCAGAAAAGATGTCAGCGTATGCCTGACCTCCCCTCCCTACAAACTCTGAGAGTAGGGGAAAAGAAACAGTAAAGTAGGGAAGAGAGTCCAAGACATAATACATTGTGTTTCGTTTTTGGTGCAAAATTAACCATTTTAGGTGCAGTTGCTCAGGTAAAAATATACTACTGTCTGAGATTAAAGCTTCTTGTGTTTGACTTAAAACAAAATTTTCTGAAATACATTTCTAAAGCTTTGCTTTTTAATTGCCTGGTCACACTTTTGGACACACTCCAAGAACAATTTAGTCTCCTAATGGTTGCTGGAAAAAGGAAGGATAATAAAAGTCTTGCTGCGAGGCTCTTTTATCTATGTTAAGTGCCAAAATCCCGCTAAAGAAAAACAATCGGACAAACAAACGTAAAGAAAACAAGGTTTTCGGAAACATTTTAGTCACTCTCTGGTTGCTGTCTTAAATAAAAAGTGTTGTATTGTTGTTCATCTTTATGTAGATTTATTAATGTTTTGATTGCCAGTCATAATTTTGCAAGATGTTATCAAGTTTTTTTTTTCTTTTATGGACTGTGTCAGAATGATGCATGAATGAGAGTCTGAAAATGGTTTATGCACAGTGTGTGATTTGTACTTGTAATTACACAATTTCAATTTGGTTTATTCTTACCGAAAAGAAATTACATACATGTATTAGAATTGTAGGTGTCGCACAATTAGCCGCATTAAAATACACAACACACAAAGGGCAGTTTGCGTAGACTACAAAATTATAGGTTAAAAAAGTTATCAACCTTCCTGGGTCTTTTCGCCAGAAGAAACAAAAAATATAACTTGCAGAAAAAGGTTATACTGAGCATCACATAATTTGTTATGATGCATAATCTAAAAGGTTTGTTTTGCAAAGAAAATACAATTGGCCTAATTTACTATTAATTTGGGTAAAATCCTTTGAGACTGAACATAAACTGTGAACTGGACATAGCCAGAGTTTCGTGAATGACAACCAGCCTTTGTAAAACATCTAATTTCATGGGCTATTGCCTTCTCAAAGGAGTGTAGTAGGGGGAGGGAGGGGAAGGGGGGCAGTGATGCACATGTATGGGTAAAAAATCTTTTCCAAGACTATTACTGTGATCGAATTTGATTTGAGAAATGTGATCCAAATTTATCCATGAAAATAACTTTAATTTTAAACCTGCTGTAGCTTCTTTCTTTCTCTTCGTCGATGAAAAAACAAGCCAATCAAACACATTGTTTCACCTAGAAACAAAAAAGAAGAAGTAGAAGTATTAGCTATAATAATAAATTATCAATATAATTTTATATAAAAAATAATAATAATTATTATATAATCAACATTATTAAAATAAAAGCAAATGAAAACAAACAATATTACAGGTTATAAATAATAGTCAAGAAAATACAGATCACAATAATAATAATAATCTAGATAAAAATAATAATAATAATCTAAGGCTTATCAAACCTGGTGTAACCTTTAAAATGTCATGTGAACTACTGTAGATCTGTTACATAAAGCGCGTCTCTTGGGTTTGTAAGTGGGAATACTGACAGAGGAAATTTGGACACCTAGACGTGGGGTTTAATACGAAATAGCTTGCACTTCTTGGAACAGCAATAGTCAGCCTTTTTTAGAAGAAAGCTATCAAGTCCATGCTTACCAATGAACATCAATCCAGTTTGAAACCAAGGATGATCAAATTTGTGAACCTCATTTCCATGCTCATCCTTTAGTCCCTTTGATCTGAACATACAATTTAAAATTAAATGAAAATAGTTAATTATTACATATACTGATATGCAATAATCAAACTAGAGCCTTTCCACCTGAGGTATACAAATGAAGAGATATTATATTCTACATGCAGTCGTGAAAAATAGACCTCCAGAAACCCAAGCAGCAGATTCAAATAAACATAATTTATAATCAGGCAATCACGAAAAAAAATGTTTAAAAAATATGCTATAGAGTTAAGCAATCAAAACCAGTGCAAAGTTCCATTTCTATTTCCCCTTTCTTTTTTCTTTTTTTTTGTTATCCACATACTCCCTCTGCACAGGGTGCCAGCAAGAAATTGCGTGTTCAGATTCCAGCCTTTTTCTTCCTTTTTTGGCAGGGGGAAGGTGGGGGGGGTTTGGAACGGGGGAATAAAAACTGAAACATCTTCTGAGCTAGCCTGCAGTCCCAGGGGGTACTCTCGATTTCAAATCACAACCCAACTTTCCCTGAACCAAAAACTAACAACCAAAAAAATACCCATGCCAAATTTCCAAGCCTTAAAAATCTCCAGGAAGGAAAGCAATTCTTGTGCTAATTATTGTTAGTTAATCATTAGTCTTAATTTTTATAACTTGTGATTATCACACGGCATGTCTGAAAACCAGCTTGCTGAGCCATTTACTGTGTTTAAATAAAGTTGATTGAATTGAATTGAAAACAAGTTTGGTTGCACTTTTAATATTTGGTTGTCCTTCATAACACCGCCCGAGCCACATTCCTAGGAGCCTCTGTAGGAGCCTATTGATAGATAAACTTAAACAAGTAAGCAGATACTCGAAACTCAATTTGTGCGAGTTTCGAATTTGTTTGTTTACCTTTAGCAGAGGATATGTTTTGACTATGGTCAACAAACACACGTTTTACGTTTTCATTTCAAAAGCACAAAACGAGCATCGAATTTGGTCGTTCCTTCATTGCGAGTAGGTGTAAAAGCAATAATTTGCCATAAGAATCATAGGTTTTAGGCACCTGTGTGAGCTCCTTATTTAAAATTTTAGTCGCCTGCCACAGGCCGCCAGGACATCGCAGGAGCCTGTAGTGACCAGACGCCCATTAGGCAGCGGCCTTAGCCTACTAGTATTGTGAGCAAGCATAAATGGACCTGTGGGATATAACGGGACCAGACTTGCCAAGTCTCATAACTTTGTCATGTGTCTCACAATTTCATGACCTATGTAACGCTCTCATGAGTTGGCAACCGATTTCTCATGTTTCTCGGAAAATCTAACTCCAAAAAAATTTGGAGTTGCAGGGTTCATTTCCAAGTTAGATATCAAAAGATAGCCAGCTCAATCCAAAGAAAACGCTTAGCGGTCGCGGTCTTCTAGCCTACTGAGACTTGCCCGCTGCCACCAAATTAATGTGAAGCTGTTTCTCTCAGATGGCCGCCAACAAAACATAGAAATCACAATTACTTTTTAAACCTAACCCCCAAAATTGATCGTAACGTTTACTACTGCAGCTTTAAAGTGATATGTGACTTCCAATACTCATAGTCCCCACTGAAAGTCCCTTCCAATAGGAAATTAGGGACAATCTCACGACTCTTTACCCATTTCTCACTGCTTTTCCCAAACCTAGAGCTTAAAAGCAGTCTCACAATTTTTCTTTTTGGGGGTTGGCAAGCCTGCGAGACCGACTGCGGTATGCACCCATTGTTTCGAGTGATTAATTTACAGTGCTTTTATTGCTTGACTGTATATGTGTGTGGCGCGAAATATCCGATTGACTGTTCAGAATAGTCACGTGAAGGTTTCTCTTTTGACAGCAGCTCTAATAAAGATTCCGCCTAAAAAGCAAGATAAGCATGAAGAGGGAGAATTAAAAGCAATTTAACACCCTCGCGATACTTACGAACAATCATTTTGTGCTTTCTTCGACAGGGTATTTATAGATCCAGAAATAAGCATTCCGATTGCCAGAAGAATCTGCGTGCACGTCAAGGCCGCCATCTTGGCCCCCGAGCGTTCCCCGAGCGGAGTATGGCAGACTCGTACCCAGTCCCTATTTATGTCTTTTAAGGGTGAGACAAGATTGGGGGTTAGGTTGAGGGTAATAAATCCGTGTTCTCCTACACCAATACAAAAAATCCAACTAAAATATCTTAATGTAACATGTAACTATGTGTCACTCAACATAACTATGCATCACTACCCATCACCACCAATCACTGTCCATCACCACCAATCACTGTCCATCACTACACATCACTACATATCACTATATATCACTACACATCACTACATATTACTACAGATTACTACTCATCACTACCCATCACTACACATCACTATCCATCACCACTCATCACTACACATCGCTACCCATCCCTACACATCACTGGACATTACTATCCATCACTACACATCACTATCCATCATTACACATCACTGTCCATCACTACAAAGCACTACCCATGACTATACATCACTACCCAACACTATCCATCACTACACATCACTGTCCATCACTACCCATCACTACACATCACTGTCCATCACTACATATCACTGTCCATCACTACACATCACTGTCCATCACTACACATCACTGTCCATCACTACATATCACTATCCATCACTACACATCACTGTCCATCACTACGCATCACTATCCATCACTACACATCACTGTCCATCACTACACATCACTACCCATCACTACACATCACTACACGTCACTGTCCATCAAGACACATCACTGTCCATCACTACACATCACTACCCATCACTATCCATCAATACACATCAATGTCCATCACTACCCATCACTATCCATCACTACACATCACTGTCCATCACTACACATCATTGTCCATCACTATCCATCACTACCCATCACTACACATCACTACACATCACTACCCATCACTATCCATCACTACACATCACTGTCCATAACTACCCATCACTATCCATCACTACACATCACTGTCCATCACTACCCATCACTATCCATCACTACACATCACTGTCCATCACTACACATCACTGTCCATCACTACACACCACTGTCCATCACTACACATCACTACCCATCACTACACATCACTACACATCACTACACATCACTATCCATTACTATCCATCACTACACATCACTACCCATCACTACACATCACTACCCATCACTACACATCACTGTCCATCACTACACATCACTACCCATCACTATACATCACTACCCAACACTATCCATCACTACACATCACTGTCCATCACTACCCATCACTACACATCACTGTCCATCACTACATATCACTATCCATCACTACACATCACTGTCCATCACTACGCATCACTATCCATCACTACACATCACTGTCCATCACTACACATCACTACCCATCACTACACATCACTACACGTCACTGTCCATCAAAACACATCACTGTCCATCACTACACATCACTACCCATCACTACACATCACTACCCATCACTATCCATCAATACACATCAATGTCCATCACTACCCATCACTATCCATCACTACACATCACTGTCCATCACTACACATCATTGTCCATCACTATCCATCACTACCCATCACTACACATCACTAAACATCACTACCCATCACTATCCATCACTACACATCACTGTCCATCACTACCCATCACTATCCATCACTACACATCACTGTCCATCACTACACATCACTGTCCATCACTACACATCACTATCCATCACTACACATCACTACCCATCACTACACATCACTGCACATCACTACAGATCACTATCCATTACTATCCATCACTACCCATCACTACCCATCACTACACATCACTATCCATCACTACACATCACTGTCCATCACTACACATCACTACCCATCACTATACATCACTACCCAACACTATCCATCACTACACATCACTGTCCATCACTACCCATCACTACACATCACTGTCCATCACTACATATCACTGTCCATCACTACACATCACTGTCCATCACTATACATCACTATCCATCACTACACATCACTGTCCATCAATACGCATCACTATCCATCACTACACATCACTGTCCATCACTACACATCACTACCCATCACCACACATCCCTGTCCATCACTACACATCACTGTCCATCAAAACACATCACTGTCCATCACTACACATCACTACCCATCACTACACATCACTACCCACCACTATCCATCAATACACATCAATGTCCATCACTACCCATCACTATCCATCACTACACATCACTGTCCATCACTACACATCATTGTCCATCACTATCCATCACTACCCATCACTACACATCACTACACATCACTACCCATCACTATCCATCACTACACATCACTGTCCATCACTACCCATCACTATCCATCACTACACATCACTGTCCATCACTACCCATCACTATCCATCACTACACATCACTGTCCATCACTACACATCACTGTCCATCACTACACACCACTGTCCATCACTACACATCACTACCCATCACTACACATCACTGCACATCACTACACATCACTATCCATTACTATCCATCACTACCCATCACTACCCATCCCTACACATCACTATCCATCACTACACATCACTGTCCATCACTACACATCACTACCCATCACTATACATCACTACCCATCACTATCCATCACTACACATCACTGTCCATCACTACCCATCACTACACATCACTGTCCATCACTACACATCACTGTCCATCACTACACATCCCTGTCCATCACTATACATCACTATCCATCACTACACATCACTGTCCATCACTACGCATCACTATCCATCACTACACATCACTGTCCATCACTACACATCACTACCCATCACCACACATCCCTGTCCATCACTACACATCACTGTCCATCAAAACACATCACTGTCCATCACTACACATCACTACCCATCACTACACATCACTATCCATCAATACACATCAATGTCCATCACTACCCATCACTATCCATCACTACACATCACTGTCCATCACTACACATCATTGTCCATCACTATCCATCACTACCCATCACTACACATCACTATCCATCACTACACATCACTGTCCATCACTACACATCACTACCCATCACTACACATCACTACACGTCACTGTCCATCAAAACACATCACTGTCCATCACTACACATCACTACCCATCACTACACATCACTACCCATCACTGTCCATCAATACACATCAATGTCCATCACTACCCATCACTATCCATCACTACACATCACTGTCCATCACTACACATCATTGTCCATCACTATCCATCACTACCCATTACTACACATCACTAAACATCACTACCCATCACTATCCATCACTACACATCACTGTCCATCACTACCCATCACTATCCATCACTACACATCACTGTCCATCACTACCCATCACTATCCATCACTACACATCACTGTCCATCACTACACATCACTGTCCATCACTACACATCACTATCCATCACTACACATCACTGTCCATCACTACACATCACTACACGTCACTGTCCATCACAACACATCACTGTCCATCACTACACATCACTACCCATCACTACACATCACTACCCATCACTATCCATCAATACACATCACTGTCCATCACTACCCATCACTATCCATCACTACACATCACTGTCCATCACTACACATCATTGTCCATCACTATCCATCACTACCCATCACTACACATCACTAAACATCACTACCCATCACTATCCATCACTACGTATCACTGTCCATAACTACCCATCACTATCCATCACTACACATCACTGTCCATCACTACACATCACTGTCCATCACTGTCCATCACTACACACCACTGTCCATCACTACACATCACTACCCATCACTACACATCACTGCACATCACTACACATCACTATCCATTACTATCCATCACTACCCATCACTACCCATCACTACACATCACTACCCATCACTACCCATCACTACCCATCACTATCCATCACTACACATCACGGTCCATCACTACACATCACTGCACATCACTACACATCACTATCCATTACTATCCATCACTACCCATCACTACACATCACTACACATCACTACCCATCACTACACATCACTGTCCATCACTACACATCACTATCCATCACTACCCATCACTACCCATCACTACACATCACTACCCATCACTACCCATCACTACCCATCACTATCCATCACTACACATCACTGTCCATCACTACACATCACTGCCCATCACTACACATCACTATCCATTACTATCCATCACTACCCATCACTACACATCACTACACATCACTAGCCATCACTACACATCACTGTCCATCACTACACATCACTATCCATCACTACCCATCACTACCCATCACTACACATCACTACCCATCACTACCCATCACTACCCATCACTATCCATCACTACACATCACGGTCCATCACTACACATCACTGCACATCACTACACATCACTATCCATTACTATCCATCACTACCCATCACTACACATCACTACACATCACTAGCCATCACTACACATCACTGTCCATCACTACACATCACTATCCATTACTACACATCACTATCCATCACTACCCATCACTACCCATCACTACCCATCACTACCCATCACTACACATCACTACACATCACTGTCCATCACTACACATCACTGTCCATCACTGTCCATTACTATCCATCACTATCCATCACTACACACCACTGTCCATCACTACACATCACTGTCCATCACTCTCCATCACTATCCATTACTACACATCACTGTCCATCACTACTAATCACTATCCATCACTACACATTACTGTCCATCACTACACATCACTGTCCATCACTATCCATTACTGTCCATCACTACACATCACTATCCATCACTATACATCACTGTCCATTACTACAAGTCATTATCCATCACTACACATCACGGTCCATCACTATACATCACTACACATCACTATCCATCACTATCCATCACTACCCATTACTTATACACATCACTACACATCACTACGCATCACTATCGATCACTACACATCACTGTCCATCACTACCCATCACTAACCATCACTACACATCACTAAACATCACTGTTCATCACTACCACATCACCCTTCTTTTCATAGCTTGAGGAAGGCTAAAAATTGGTAGATGACCGTTCCTTTCATGTACATTGAAAACTAGTTTATTGTTTAAATAAATCACTAGAGCTGCGAGTTAAGAACATGCTTTGATGCCGCACAAACTCTTATGAGAAGTGAACTAATCAACCGAAAACCGACCCAAATCTCAGTTTCATAGGTTTTCTTCGTCTTGCCAGTTTCTCAAGTACAAGTTGAAGGCACTGCTATAAAGGAAAGCCATGTGAATGCAAACGATTAACGGCTTGATTGCTCAAAGGCATATACGCTTTCTTTTATTGGTTATCCTTCCACCTGTGATAAAAAGCTGTACGCTATTCTTATTGACTCTATACGCTCTTCTCATGCCTAATTTCATGTTATGGAGGACGTTAGGTACGACGAAATTTCTTTCTCTTTCTACACTTGAGTGCGGTCCCCAAGAAATCAACTCTAGGGAAATTAACCTACAGTAGACATTTTCAGCGAGTAGTAATAATAGCGACAAAGTCTGAAAACGTGCTAATTCATTTTAAAAGTAACCTTTTCGTTGCCGTCGCCATCTTCACGGTGTAGTCGTGCAAGGACGGTAAAGAAATGTATATAACTGAGTGACGTACCTGCAAAGTTGATGTCTTGCATAATAAAATTAAACCCGTATTGCTTCCTCGTTGCTGTCGCCGTCGTCGTTGCTGGCAGCTTTAGCAACGACGACGGCGACGGCAACCAGGACGTCAAAAAAGCAATAGGTTTATTACGCAAAACAACAACTTTGCACGTGCATCACGCTTTTTTGTACATTTCTTTACCGTCCTTGCACGACTACGAAGTGAAAATGTCTAATTACAAGTTTTATGGAGGACGTAAACAAGCGACGACGAATCTCTTTTTCTCTCTCTAAACTTGAGTGCGGTCCTCAAGAAATCAACTCCAGGGAAATTCGCTTACACTTGCCATTTTCAGCAAATTAGAATAAACGCGAGAAAGATTGAAAAAACGGGAATTCATTTTAAAACTGACGTTTTCGCTGCCGTTGCCGTCGTCGATGCTAAAGCTCCCTGTGCGGCGCGAACTGAACCTCGGTTTTGGCATACCCCTCATAACCCAATATCACAATAAAAAATAATCATTAAATCTTCTTACTTCAAAGTATAAGGCACATAAGTACATGATTTTTGTTGTTGCTATTTTTGTTTATTTTTTTTCCTCACGTAGAAGACTAAATCCTTCAACCATAGGGGAAGCCAATACGGTATCATCAGTCAAGTTATGTAATGCAGTCACAGCGTGCTGAAACTGCCAGAGACCTCAGTCCTGTAATATTATTACAGCTTAAAACCATAGTGGTCGTTTTTTAAGCAAAAAGAGCATGTTTATTTGGAAGCACTTTTTAACATTTTCTTCTTTTCGTAAACACTTTTGTCTACATTTACGGTCATTTATTATATTTGAGGCTTCGACAACTAATCATTGTCCCCTAGTGGCAAAAACGCTTCTTTGGAAGCGCATTTCCTTTCCAAAAACATTTTTTCAACTTCACTTTTACCTTTGACGTTGGCTGATACTAAACTATTTCACAATGGCAGAATCACAGAACTAATGGAAAGACAGTCGAACCTCCCGTAAGCGACCACCAAAAATGTAAAGACTTAGTGGTCGCTTACAAGAATCGAACAACAGGGCGTCTTTTCCGAAAAGCGGTCCGGGCACATCTACTTTGTGGAAGATAATTAATGGCTGGTGATGTGTAGTGATGTATAGTGATGGATAGTGATGTGTAGTAATGGACAGTGATGTGAAGTGATGGATAGTGCTGTGTAGTGATGGACAGTGATGTGTAGTGATGGATAGTAATGTGTAGTGATGGACAGTAATGTTTAGTGATGGGTAGTGATGGACAGTGCTGTGTAGTGATGGATAATGATCTGTAGTAATGGACAGTGATGTGAAGTGATGGATAGTGATGTGTAGTGATTGACAGTGATGGGTAGTGATGGACAGTGATGTTTAGTGATGTGTAGTGATGGACAGTGATGTATAGTGATGGATAGTGATGTGTAGTGATGGATAGTGATGTGTAGTGATGGACAGTGATGTGTAGTAATGTACAGTGATGTGTAGTGATGGATAGTGATGTGTAGTGAAGGGTAGTGATGGACAGTGATGGGTAGTGATGGACAGTGATGTGTAGTGATGGACAGTGATGTGTAGTGATGGATAGTGATGTGTAGTGATGGACAGTAATGTTTAGTGATGGACAGTGATGTGTAGTGATGGATAATGATGTGTAGTAATGGACAGTGATGTGAAGTGATGGATAGTGATCAGAAGTGATGTGTAGTGATTGACAGTGATGGGTAGTGATGGACAGTGATGTTTAGTGATGTGTAGTGATTGACAGCGATGGGTAGTGATGGACAGTGATCTTTAGTGATGTGTAGTGATGGACAGTGATGTATAGTGCTGGATAGTGATGTGTAGTGATGGATAGTGATCTGTAGTGATGGACAGTGATGTGTAGTAATGGACAGTGATGTGTAGTGATGGATAGTGATGTCTAGTGAAGGGTAGTGATGGACAGTGATGAGCAGTGATGGACAGTGATGTGTAGTGATGGACAGTGATGTGTAGTGATGGATAGTGATGTGTAGTGATGGACAGTGATGTGTAGTAATGGACAGTGATGTGTAGTGATGGATAGTGATGTCTAGTGATGGGTAGTGATGGACAGTGATGTGTAGTGATGGACAGTGATGTGTAGTGATGGATAGTGATGTGTAGTGATGGATAGTGATGTGTAGTGATGGACGGTAATGTGTAGTAATGGATAGTGATGTGTAGTGATGGATAGTGATGTAGAGTGATTGGCAGTGATGGGTAGTGATGGACAGTGATGTCTAGTAATGGACAGCCATGTGAAGTGATGGATAGTGAGTGATGTGATGTTTAGTGGATGTAGTGATGTTTAGTGATGGATGGACAGAGTTGGGTGTGATGGATAGTGATGTGTAGTGATGCACAGTGATGTTTAGTGATGTGTAGTGATGGAGTGATGTTTAGTGTGTGGTGATGGAGAGTGATGTGTAGTGATGGATAGTGATGGACAGTGAATGTTTAGTGATGGACAGTGATGTGTACTGATGGATAGTGATGTAGTAATGGACAGTGATGTGAAGTGATGATAGTGATGGATAGTGATGGACAGTGATGTGTAGTGATGGACAGTGATGATGATGGATAGTGATGGATAGTGATGGATAGTGATAGTGTAGTGATGACAGTGATGTTTAGTGATGGACAGTGATGTGTAGTGATGATAGTGATGGTGATGTGTAGTGATGGATGTAGTGATGGATAGTAGTGATGGACAGTGATGTGTAGTGATGGATAGTGATGTATAGTGATGGATAGTGATGTGTAGTGATGGATAGTGATGTGTAGTGATGGACAGTGATGTGTAGTAATGGACAGTGATGGATAGTGATGTGGTGATGTGATGTGTAGTGATGGATAGTGATGTAGTGAGTGATGGTGATGGATAGTGATGTGTAGTGATGGATAGTGATGGACAGTGATGGACAGTGTGATGGACAGTGATGATGGATAGTGATGTGTAGTGATGTATAGTGATGGTAGTGATGGATAGTGATGTGTAGTAATGGACAGTGATGGAGTGAGTGATGGTAGTGATGGATAGTGATGGGTAGTGATATGTAGTGATGGACAGAGATGTAGTGATGGATAGTGATGTGTAGTGATGCACAGTGATGTTTAGTGATGGATAGTGATGGATAGTGATGGATAGTGATGTGTAGTGATGGATGAGTGATGGACAGTGATGGATAGTGATGGATAGTGATGGATAGTGATAGGATGAAGTGATGGACAGTGATGTGTGATGGATAGTGATGGGTAGTGATGGATAGTGATGTTTAGTGATGGGTAGTGATGGATAGTGATGGGTAGTGATGGACAGTAGTGATGGACAGTGATGAGATGGATGGATAGTGATGGATAGTGATGGATGATGTGTACAGATGGTAGTGATGGGTAGGGGATGTGATGGATAGTAGTGATGGATGTGATGGATAGTGATGTGATGGAGTGATGGATAGTGATGGATAGTGATGATGGATAGTGATGGGTAGTGATGTAGTGATGGATGTAGTGATGGTAGTGATAGTGATGGATAGTGATGGATAGTGATGGATAGTGATGGATAGTGATGGGTAGTGATGGATAGTGATGGGTAGTGATGGATAGTGGTATGATGGATGGGTAGTGGGTATGATGGATAGTGATGGGTAGTGATGGATAGTGATGGATAGTGATGGATAGTGATGGACAGTGATGGGTGGTGATGGGTGAGTGATGGACAGTTATGTTGATGGATGACACATAGGTGGTGATGTAGTGATGGATAGTTATGGATGTAGTGATGGGTAGTGATAGTGATGATGGGTAGTGATGGATAGTGATGGATGTGATGTGTAATGATGGATAGATGGATAGTGATGGATGGATAGTGATGGATAGTGATGGATGGGTAGTGATGTGCAGTGATGGATAGTGATGTGTAGTGATGGATAGTGATTGGTAGTGATGTGCAGTGATGGGTACTGATGGGTAGTGATGGATAGTGATGGGTAGTGATGTTTAGTGATGGGTAGTGATGGGTAGTGATGGATAGTGATGGATAGTGATGGGTGGTGATGTGTAGTGATGGGTAGTGATGGGTGGTGATGTGTAGTGATGGATAGTGATGGATAGTGATGGATAGTGATGGATAGTGATGGGTGGTGAGGTGTAGTGATGGATAGTGATGGATAGTGATGGATAGTGATGGGTGGTGATGTGTAGTGATGGGTAGTGATGGATAGTGATGGATAGTGATGGGTGGTGATGTGTAGTGATGGATAGTGATGGATAGTGATGGATAGTGATGGATAGTGATGGGTGGTGATGTGTAGTGATGTGTAGTGATGGACAGTGATGTATAGTGATGGATAGTGATGTGTAGTAATGGATAGTGATGTGTAGTGATGGACAGTGATGTGTAGTAATGGACAGTGATGTGTAGTGATGGATAGTGATGTTGATGTGTAGTGATGGACAGTGATGTGTAGTGATGGATAGTGATGTGTAGTGATGTGTAGTGATGGACAGTGATGTGTAGTAATGGACAGTGATGTGTAGTGATGGATAGTGATGTATAGTGATGTATAGTGATGGGTAGTGATGGACAGTGATGTGTAGTAATGGACAGCGATGTGAAGTGATGGATAGTGATGTGCAGTGATGGATAGTGATGTGTAGTGATGGATAGTGATTGGTAGTGATGTGCAGTGATGGGTACTGATGGGTAGTGATGGATAGTGATGGGTAGTGATGTTTAGTGATGGGTAGTGATGGGTAGTGATGGATAGTGATGGATAGTGATGGGTGGTGATGTGTAGTGATGGGTAGTGATGGGTGGTGTAGTGTAGTGATGGATAGTGATGGATAGTGATGGATAGTGATGGGTGGTGATGTGTAGTGATGGATAGTGATGGATAGTGATGGATAGTGATGGATAGTGATGGGTGGTGATGTGTAGTGATGGGTAGTGGGGTGGTGATGTGTAGTGATGTGTAGTGATGGACAGTGATGTATAGTGATGGATAGTGATGTGTAGTAATGGATAGTGATGTGTAGTGATGGACAGTGATGTGTAGTAATGGACAGTGATGTTTAGTGATGGATAGTGATGTTGATGTGTAGTGATGGACAGTGATGTGTAGTGATGGATAGTGATGTATAGTGATGTATAGTGATGGGTAGTGATGGACAGTGATGTGTAGTAATGGACAGTGATGTGTAGTGATGGATAGTGATGTATAGTGATGTATAGTGATGGGTAGTGATGGACAGTGATGTGTAGTAATGGACAGCGATGTGAAGTGATGGATAGCGATGTGTAGTGATGTTTAGTGATGTTTAGTGATGTGTAGTGATGTTTCGTGATATGTAGTGATGGACAGAGTTGGGTAGTGATGGATAGTGATGTGTAGTGATGCTAGTGATGTGTAGTGATGGACAGTGATGTGTAGTGATGGATAGTGATGTGTAGTGATGGACAGTGATGTGTGGTGATGGACAGTGATGTATAGTGATGGATAGTGATGTGTAGTAATGGATAGTGATGTGTAGTGATGGACAGTGATGTGTAGTAATGGACAGTGATGTGTAGTGATGGATAGTGATGTGTAGTGAAGGGTAGTGATGGACAGTGATGGGTAGTGATGGACAGTGATGTGTAGTGATGGACAGTGATGTGTAGTGATGGATAGTGATGTGTAGTGATGTGTAGTGATGGACAGTGATGTGTAGTAATGGACAGTGATGTGTAGTGATGTGCAGTGATGGATAGTGATGGGTAGTGATGTGTAGTGATGGATAGTGATGGGTAGTGATGTGCAGTGATGGGTACTGATGGGTAGTGATGGATAGTGATGGGTAGTGATGTGTAGTGATGGATAGCGATGGGTAGTGATGTGTAATGATGGGTGCTGATGTGTAGTGATGGATAGTGATGGGTAGTGATGGACAGTGATGTGTACTGATGGATAGTGATGGGTAGTGATGTTTAGTGATGGGTAGTTATGGATAGTGATGGATAGTGATGTGTAATGTTGGATAGTGATGGATAGTGATGGGTGGTGATGGATAGTGATGTGTAGTGATGGATAGTGATATGCAGTGATGGATAGTGATGGGTAGTGATGTGTAGTGATGGATAGTGATGGGTAGTGATGTGCAGTGATGGGTACTGATGGGTAGTGATGGATAGTGATGGGTAGTGATGTGTAGTGATGGGTAGTGATGGATAGTGATGGATAGTGATGTGTAGTGATGGATAGTGATGGGTAGTGATGTGCAGTGATGGGTACTGATGGGTAGTGATGGATAGTGATGGGTAGTGATGTGTAGTGATGGGTAGTGATGGATAGTGATGGATAGTGATGGATAGTGATGGGTGGTGATGTGTAGTGATGGGTAGTGGGGTGGTGATGTGTAGTGATGTGTAGTGATGGACAGTGATGTATAGTGATGGATAGTGATGTGTAGTAATGGATAGTGATGTGTAGTGATGGACAGTGATGTGTAGTAATGGACAGTGATGTTTAGTGATGGATAGTGATGTTGATGTGTAGTGATGGACAGTGATGTGTAGTGATGGATAGTGATGTATAGTGATGTATAGTGATGGGTAGTGATGGACAGTGATGTGTAGTAATGGACAGTGATGTGTAGTGATGGATAGTGATGTATAGTGATGTATAGTGATGGGTAGTGATGGACAGTGATGTGTAGTAATGGACAGCGATGTGAAGTGATGGATAGCGATGTGTAGTGATGGATAGTGATGTTTAGTGATGTGTAGTGATGTTTAGTGATATGTAGTGATGGACAGAGTTGGGTAGTGATGGATAGTGATGTGTAGTGATGGACTAGTGATGTGTAGTGATGGACAGTGATGTGTAGTGATGGATAGTGATGTGTAGTGATGGATAGTGATGTGTAGTGATGGAAAGTGATGTGTAGTAATGGATAGTGATGGGTAGTGATAGGTAGTGATGTGTAGTGATGGATAATAATGTGTAGTAATGGACAGTGATGTGTAGTGATGGATAGTGATGTATAGTGATGGGTAGTGATGGATAGTGATGGGTAGTGATGGATAGTGATGTGTAGTGATGGACAGTGATGTGTAGTGATGGATAGTGATGTGTAGTGATGTGTAGTGATGGACAGTGATGTGTAGTGATGGACAGTGATGTGTAGTGATGTGCAGTGATGGATAGTGATGGGTAGTGATGTGTAGTGATGGATAGTGATGGGTAGTGATGTGCAGTGATGGGTACTGATGGGTAGTGATGGATAGTGATGGGTAGTGATGTGTAGTGATGGATAGCGATGGGTAGTGATGTGTAATGATGGGTGCTGATGTGTAGTGATGGATAGTGATGGGTAGTGATGGACAGTGATGTGTACTGATGGATAGTGATGGGTAGTGATGTGTAGTGATGGGTAGTTATGGATAGTGATGGATAGTGATGTGTAATGTTGGATAGTGATGGATAGTGATGGGTGGTGATGGATAGTGATGTGTAGTGATGGATAGTGATATGCAGTGATGGATAGTGATGGGTAGTGATGTGTAGTGATGGATAGTGATGGGTAGTGATGTGCAGTGATGGGTACTGATGGGTAGTGATGGATAGTGATGGGTAGTGATGTGTAGTGATGGGTAGTGATGGATAGTGATGGATAGTGATGTGTAGTGATGGGTAGTGATGGGTATGGATGGATAGTGATGGGTAGTTATGTGTAGTGATGGATGGTGATGTGTAGTGATGGATAGTGATGGATAGTGATGTGTAGTGATGGGTAGTGATGTGTAGTGATGGGTAGTGATATGTAGTGATATGTAGTGATGTGTACTGATGGACAGTGATAGGTGGTGATGGGTAGTGATGCCTAGTTATGTTGAGTGACACATAGTTAGTGTGTAGTGATGGGTAGTTATGGATAGTGATGGATAGTGATGTGTAATGATGGATAGTGATGGATAGTGATGGGTGGTGATGGATAGTGATGTGTAGTGATGGATAGTGATGTGCAGTGATGGATAGTGATGTGTAGTGATGGATAGTGATTGGTAGTGATGTGCAGTGATGGGTACTGATGGGTAGTGATGGATAGTGATGGGTAGTGATGGTTAGTGATGGGTAGTGATGGGTAGTGATGGATAGTGATGGATAGTGATGGGTGGTGATGTGTAGTGATGGGTAGTGATGGGTGGTGATGTGTAGTGATGGATAGTGATGGATAGTGATGGATAGTGATGGATAGTGATGGGTGGTGATGTGTAGTGATGGATAGTGATGGATAGTGATGGATAGTGATGGATAGTGATGGGTGGTGATGTGTAGTGATGGGTAGTGATGGATAGTGATGGATAGTGGTGGATAGTGATGGGTGGTGATGTGTAGTGATGGATAGTGATGGATAGTGATGGATAGTGATGGATAGTGATGGGTGGTGATGTGTAGTGATGGATAGTGATGGATAGTGATAGATAGTGATGGGTGGTGATGGGTAGTGATGGATAGTGATGGATAGTGATGGATAGTGATGGGTGGTGATGTGTAGTGATGGATAGTGATGGATAGTGATGGATAGTGATGGATAGTGATGGGTGGTGATGTGTGGTGATGGGTAGTGATGGGTAGTGATGGATAGTGATGGATAGTGATGGATAGTGATGGGTGGTGATGTGTAGTGATGGGTAGTGATGGGTAGTGATGGATAGTGATGGATAGTGATGGATAGTGATGGACAGTGATGGGTAGTGATGGGTATTGATGGATAGTGATGGGTAGTTATGTGTAGTGATGTGTAGTGATAGATAGTGATGGATAGTGATGTGTAGTGATGGGTACTGATGGATAGTGATGGGTAGTGATGGATAGTGATGGGTGGTGATGGATAGTGATGGATAGTGATGTGTAATGATGGGTAGTGATGGACAGTGATAGGTGGTGATGGGTAGTGATGCCTAGTTATGTTGAGTGACACATAGTTACATGTTACATGAAGATATTTTAGGCGGATTTTTTATATTCGTGTAGGAGAACACGGATTTATTACCAGGTTGAGGCGCGCGCGCGGTCTCATGGGAAGGGACGAAGTGCAAAAGTAGCGCGCACGCCTCAACCTAACCCCCACGAACTGTCACCCCCAGGAGGGATAAAGGTTGGGCGGTTAAACGAGCGTTCCGCTCTTCATTCATGTGTGATGCGGAATAGGACTGGCACGAGCGCTCTTTTTGCAAACGGGAAATCCTATTTTCTTTCCGTAATTTCAGGCTACAGTGTTAAATAGATAAGTTCGTTTCATAACAGTAATAGGGAGCTTAAGCAGCGACGTTTTTGAGCGACGCACGTCAACCGGAAGTGAGCCTTTTTCTATTGTAACAAGCCTTTACGCTACCGTATTTGTATTGCCAAGTGTCTTAATTCTTAAAGGGACGATTTACCCAAAAATTTGCTCAGAAGCACGACTCAAGTGTGCAAAAAGTCTATTTCCGGTTGACGTGCGTCGCTCAAAAACGTCGCTGCTTCAGCTCCCTAGTGATAAACAGTTTCATACGTTTATGTCTGAATGACTATAAGTCAAACTTGTTGGTCGTAATGCCAAAATTTGAGTTTAATTTTAAAGTGTTGAATGTCTCCTCCTTCTACTAAATATGATTAATCGTGTTTCGCCATTTCGTTTATCCGCCCTGCTAACCCCCAATCTTCTCTCATCCCAAAAACACATAAATAGCGACCAGCCACTGGGTACGAGTCTGCGTTCAGAGCACGAGGTTCGTTTCCAGAAAACGTGAGTAGTTTCTGCTGAATTTGCACCTAGACTTAAATTTTCTTTTGCTACCTTATAGGCAAAGCTGTTTTTCTAAGTCCATGAAAATGTTATTTATTGTAAAAAATACCAAACAAACATACGAAACCACCCTACTCTGAGCGCCATCCTGTCACTACAAATGTATTCCTTACTGAATTCCCAGATTATCTTGAATCATTGCTGCTTTGCAAGGAACGATTATTAATAACAGGTGATTTTAATATCCACGTGGATGGTTGTAGCAACCCAGATACTCAGAAATTCCTTGACCTCTTAGACTCTTTTGATCTCCAACAACATGTTAAGCAACCAACACATCGCGACGGCCACACACTTGATTTATCTATTACACGAAAGTCGGAAACACTTGTTGAAGATGAGCCAACGGTTGATCTATTTATATCTGACCACGCAGCCGTGTTGACCAGGGTAGGACTGTCTCGACCAGGTCTCTCCCTGAAAACCACCACTTACAGAAAAATCAAATCCATAAACCTAGACAGCTTTCATAGTGATATTCATGCCAGCTCACTATGCGATGACAAACAGTTTGACACTGCTGACGACTTGCATGCGTATGCGCGTGAATACACTACCACCTTATCAGTACTGCTTGATCGACACGCGCCACTCAAAACACGCAGAAGAGTTACCCGACCTGTCGTACCCTGGTACAATGAAACTATCGACAATGCTAAGCGAGAGCGTAAGAAAGCAGAACGCAAATGGAGAAAGACAAAGGCTGCCGATGATCTGATTGATTTCAAGTCAGAGAGAAACCATGTGACCTATTTGATGAATAAGGCTAGGCGGGACTTCTACTCTGAGTTTATGGTTGAAAACGGTGCTGATCAAGGGAAGTTGATTAATGCTGCGAAAAAGCTTCTGGGCATGAAGGATGAACCCTTGTTTGCCAAACACCTTGACAAGACCATAATCGCGAACGATCGAACGATATCGGCAGGTATTTTATTAGAAAGGTGGAGAACATTCGCAATGAAATTGATGCTACACCTATCAGTCAGTCTGATCGCGATCTCGTACCTCCTGACAAACCTGTGGTGGACACGAATGTAATACTGCGTTCCTTCCGGAATCTGAGTGAACAAGATATCTACGATCTTATTCAGAAATCGGCTAAAAAGTCATGCGTGCTTGATCCTCTGCCAACCACCTTGGTGTGTGACTAGCTTGATGTTCTACTTCCTGTCATCACAAAGTTAGTCAATACCTCACTGACTACTTCGCACTTTCCCACTGAATGGAAACAAGCGATTGTCAACCTGCTCCTGAAAAAAGGTGCTAAGGACGTGACCCATAAAAACTTACGACCTATTAGCAACCTTCAGTTTGTCTCAAAAATTACCGAGAGGGCTGTCTTCGACCAAGTGTATAGTCACATGACTGACAACGAACTTATTCTTGTGCTTCAGTCTGCCTATAGGAAAAGGCACAGCACGGAAACAGCACTACTGAGAGTTGTAAATGATATTTTGTCCAACATGAATAAGCAACACGTGTCAATTATTGTGTTGCTCGATCTGAGTGCGGCGTTCGACACTGTCGACCATGCCATACTGTTACGCCGACTCGAGACCTCATTTGGCATCACAGACGCTGCTCTCGCGTGGTTCTCATCGTATCTATCTGGACGTAGCCAGTGCGTGTCGGTGAATTGAGAAACATCGGATTGTTGTTGCCATTTGGTGTTCCGCAGGGTTCGTGTCTCGGGCCCCTACTCTTCAGTGCCTATGCCAGCAAGCTGTTTGAGGTCATCAAGCTGTACCTGCCCAATGCACATGCATTCGCTGACGATACCCAGCTTTATCTTTCCTTCAACCCAGCCAACTCCCTTAATGAAGCAGAGGCAGTACATGCCATGGAACAGTGTATTGGCGCCATAAGGGCGTGGATGCAATCTGACAAACTGAAACTTAACGAGAACAAAACTGAGGTCATGTTAATCGGAACCCGCCAACAACTTAGCAAAGTCAACCTAGGTACTCTGACCGTTGGTTATACTAGTGTGGCTATTGTAAACAAGGCGCGAAATCTCCGAGTTTAATTTGACTCGCAGCTGAATTTTAACGTTCACATTACGAAAACATGTAGTCTATCCTTTTGTTCACTATACAAAATTAGACGCATTAGAAAGTACCTTTCGTACAAGAGTGCACAAACACTAATCTTAGCACTAGTAATTGGACGCCTAGACTACTGTAACAGTCTACTGTACGGCTTACCAGCCAGTTATATTATCAAGTTGCAACGGGTTCAAAACGCTGCCGCAAGGCTCATCTCCAATAGCACGCGTTTTGATCACATTTCTCCTGTTATGAAAGACTTGCATTGGCTACCAGTTAAACACCGTATAATGTTTAAATTGGTTGTATACACATCCAAAGCTCTATATGGTAGTGCTCCCACATATATTCATCAATTAATTAGACTTAAGCCACAGTCAAATTATAACCTGCGATCAAATACAAAACACTTACTGCTCGATGTGCCCAACAAGACCAAGAAGACAACAGGAGACGGGGCGTTCTTTGCAGCCGCGCCGACCCTGGGAACGCCCTTCCAGACGAGTTGAGAGCTTTGTGCAGTCTCAAAACTTTTATGGCACGGTTAAAAACTCATTATAATCAGTCCTTTTTTGTAATCAGTCCCATAAAATCCATTCCATTCCTCAAGTTTTCACGGGATCATTTGCGGTCGACTTTAGGGATCACTTGCGGTCGAGGATCATTTGCGGTCCATTTTGGGGATCATTTGCGGTCTCGGGATCATTTGCGGTTGGGGATCCTTTGTCGATTGCTTCAATTTTCTTTCAAGAATGTTTCGTCTTTTGAAAAATTTAAGACAGGCAGGACGTTACGCAGAAAAATTATTTTAACGCCTAGAAGCTCAACTTTTCTACTGAGGAATACAAAGCCGGGCACCCTCCACCTGTTGCTAGCGTTATCTTCACGATCGATTATTTGGGTCAAAGTTCTATTTTTTTGCGAATTTGATAGCTATTTAATATTATGTTTTGCTTTCTTTTGTAGAGCGGTTAAAGCACAAGAGGGTGAAAATTTTCTCCGACAACCATACTGCTGCCAGAGTACTTTCCTTTGGTGTCTTTAAGGTCCATACAGTCGGTGGCTCTAAGCGTTTTTTTTTTTTTCATGTTTGGTTTCGCATGGTATTGCCTTGGAAGCGCAGTGGATTCCTAGATCGCTCAACGGGAAGGCTGATCTTTTGCGCCGTTTCATTGACGAGAATGATTCGCCAGTTAATCCCTATGTGTTTGGAGTCGTTGAAGCCAAATGGGGTCCTCGCACGAATGTTAACCGTTTCACATCCCATTACAGAGCGTTCAGCTTTCGCGCTTTGACACCTTGTTTGCTTCTCCTCGTTGTAGGTGTGTCCGATGCCTTTGTCCGAGACCGGAGTGGAAAGGATAACTGGATTTTCTTTCCAGTGTGTCTGGTAGTGGTCGCCTGATTTGGTCTTGTATGCCCGGTTTGGCACATTTTTGCGGCATGTGAGCCTGATTTGGCTTATTTTTTAGCCTGATTTGGCATAATCTTGTGCCTGATTTGGCAGATCTGTGAGCCTGCTTTGGCTTGAGTTGTGAGTCTGATTTGGCATACCAGTGAGCCTCCTTTAGCTTATTTTTGAGCCTGATTGGGCATGTTTCAAGTCATTTTGGTGTCGGCTCGTTTTGGGCCTGTAATATAACTTTTTCAATTCTTCTTTGCGCGAATATTTTGCTTAGCGCCTCCTTTGTTCAATGTTTTTTGTTCAGTTAAGTAAATAACGCTGTAGTTGTTTTATTTTTAAGCTATTTCCTTTGATTTCAGTTGCCCTAAGTTCCAGGTTATGGCTTGAAACAGCCCCCTTGACTGATTCTTCGCTGAGGGATACAGTTCCAGGCGTGACTGGTTTGCACTTGGATGCTAACCTTCCATCCACAGTCTTGAAGATACGGGTCCGGCTTATTGTGGTGGCGTGAGTGGGCTTTATCGAAGACTGGTGTTTCTGCTATTCGAAAAACCTTTGCATGTCTCATTGTTATCTATCTAAGTTAGCTTAGCGTTCTGTAGATAACACTGGCGCATCTTATTTAGAATCTGCTGTTTACAGTATAAATTGGGGCCATGCAGTGGCTGGTATTTAAGTTTTTTCTGTTAGCCACGCCTTGGTTAAGTTTCCCTTTAAATTAGAGGACGCCAAAAGAAGCTAGGCTTGCGCACCCAGTTCAGCCTAAGTAGCTGCTTTCTGTTAGTTTTGTCAGGCGATTGCTGCAGATTTTGCCTCTAAATCGCGATGTTTTCCATCTAAAATATATACATGTATAGTTTTATGTCGATTTGTGTGTCCATGCAAGTGCAAAGTAGATCTATTTTGAATCTCTGAGGCCTTGTCCCGTAGCTGTGACCTAGTGTTTTATTAAGTTCTCGCCTCAGTCCTCCTCTGCGTTTCCATTAGTTCGTAGAATTGTCCAAGCTCAATCTTAGGAGTACGGTATATTATACTTTCATTCTAGTGCAAGCGTTTCTTTATTCACGTTATTTGGGAGAGGATCGAGTTTAAGAGGCATATTAAGCCATTAGTTAGTGATGTTTCTAAGTAAATACCGCACCCACAAGTGAGCGCGAGTATGACGCAGCGCCCAATCCAACTTGTAGGAGAACAGCTGCTGATTTGTCGGATATCCACGCCGGTTGGAGGTGCGAGCCCACTAAGCCGGCATAGGCATTTTCGGCATGGTCTTAACGAGCTCTCCGTATCTAGGTCACTTTCAGTCCAGGCGTATTTCGTAGAGATATAGATATATTTCAGTATGTTTTCCAGAATTTGCGTGTAATTGTTAGCGCTTAGCCTTATCTAAGTCACTTTCAGTCCTGGTGTATACAAGTTTTAGTATATTTTCCATTGTACACTTGGTCATGGTTTCATATATTAGAAGTTCTGCTTTTGTCTATTGCAGTTCTGAGTAATTTGATTTAGAGATATAGATATATTTCAGTATATTTTCCAGAATTTGCGTGTAATTGTCAGCGCTTAGCCTTAGCTAAGTCACTTTCAGTCCAGGTGTATACAAGTTTTAGTATATTTTCCAGTGTACACTTGGTCATGGTTTTATATATTAGAAGTTCTGCTTTTGTTTATTGCAGTTCTGAGTAATTTGTTTAGAGTCCTGGCGGGGGACGTAAGTTGCGCCTGGCCCGCCCCAGATTTCCTGTACTCTTTTCCCTACGGGGTTTTTTGGGACAGGTTTTTTCTGGCCACCCTGGCACACTTACATGTAGCTTTTAGTTTTATTTCATTTGCTGTAGTGTTTTATCTTTTGGTGTAATCAAAGTGGGTTATGGCGTTACACCCAGGTCATATCCAATATTCTCCATGATTTGTTGCTTATGTTGTTCTTTGTTTTTCTATTAACTTCTGGAAAGTGCAGAAGGCACTTGTCTTCCCCTTTTGTAGGCAGTGTATTGTTCGATATCTTGTATCTTGTCGTTGTTTACAAAAAAATAGTATAAAAACAACAACAACAAAAAAAGACATCCAGACAAAGAGACAAAAAATTTCAAAATCAAAACGTCCACTGCAGTTAAGTACCAAGGAAAGCAAACACGTTTCGAGTGGGATCATGCACTGAAACGCGAGTACAGTCTAAAAATAGCACTGCATATGTAACAGTGATATACAGCCGTTTTTGGTTTTTAAACGGGAAGTATAGAAAAAAATATTTAGTCATCCTTTTTCTTTCACAGGAAGACTTTTAGTCTATTCATGGCCATATGTTTATACGAACATTCATACACTGAAAGTGCAATCGACTGGACATGAGGGCCACCCTCGCTTCTCGCTCGCTTGCTGTTTCCGGTTTCTTTTTTCCAGTATTGAGCAGTTGAGAACTGTCAGTTGTTAAGGCAAATCCTATTTTATATAATGTTATCTATCTTTCTTTTGTTTTTCTTTATTTTTTTTCAAAAACAAAAACAAAAAACCCCGGGACGCACGCCCCAAGAACTCTTTTTCATTAAAGCCATCTCCAGGCAAAATCGTATATATGAGACGTCACTTGATTACACTACACCATTGTAAGATCCTGATTGGTCAGTACGTCCTCTTAACAAGGGTTCTTGTTCTGCTGAGCCTGAAGTGGTATTCTCATTTTCTTCCTCCGGTGCAGCCACCTGAAGACAAATCACGACACTTTAACCAGTCTTTATTTTTAAGCAGTAAATCAAGAAGAAGAAGCGGTATTTACATTAAATTTTTAGAAGTTTCAGTTTCTACCTTTTTTCTTTAAGTTTTTTTATGTAGCTGACGGTAACGTCTAAGTTGGGTAGAGATTGAGGAGGTAATGGTTAAGTTGTTTTTTTGTGGTCCAATTCTACACTGGGTTTAAATTTCATTTTCCTAACGTCGATTTGGGATATGAAAATGTATGATAACGATCGAGTTCGGAACAGAGGAAGATAAAAATCTAAACCAAGGGCAAAATCGAACCAAACACACAAACTCGATGTTCTTTCACGCGTTAAGTCACTCTTCCGCAGTTAAAATATATGAAATTTCGTATACTACCCTTCATATCTTCATCCTGATCCTCGGATATAATACTTAACACCTTGCTCGATTCGGCGTACTCGGGAAAGATCTTTGTTTTTGGATACAGTTTCGAACCCAGCCCTATTACCCATGCGCTTGGTAGAGCGGGCTCAGTGACGACCGTCGGTTTATCAATAAACCGATGCTCACACTCGGAACTGACCAGTTTGACGAGAGAAAACAAGAATGACCAGTCCAGAAGTTCGGGCTTCGGCGACTGCAAGGGCTCCATGCGATTTACGCAGAGCTTTGTTTTTTTTTTCTTCTCCCCACCAAGGATTCAAAAGGAGGCTCTTATCGCAGGGTGCGTATATTACGAACTCTAAAAGCAAACATCTCCCATTTAGCTTGATAGATCAGTGGTAAGAGCGGCACTCACTGGTATCGCAGAGGTTTTGAGTTCGAATCCCGTTCAAGCCTGAATTTTTCGCAGGCTTGATGATGCACGTGCAGAGCTGTTGGTTGGACTATTTCAGATGCTCCGTTGCTCATCATGGAAAGTTTTCTTTGGAACGAACCATTATTACTCGTGTTTCATATACATTGGCCACCCGGAATTTCCGAAATCTGTTGGCAAATGTCGTCAAACCAACAATTTGCCGTTCTTGCTACCGTCGTTGTCGTGGGCGCTTAAGATCTCTATTATCTGAACAAACAGTGAATATTCACAAAATGTACCTGTTGTGGCGGGTCGGGTTTAGGCATCAAAGGTGGGATTATCAACAGCTGATTGTAGAGAGCAGTGCCAAGTAAAAGGAAAAGAAACCCATCAACTGCAGAAAAACACAAATCCGTTTAATAACCCCAACATCAATTTTCCCTTAACAGTATCAATTTATCATCAACAGCAAAGGTTATGAGAATTACCATAATGATCACCAAAGGTAGCCTGCGAAAACATCCGTTTCTCCTCGCTCTTCGCCGCGCGCTGGGGACGTCTCGCGCGGCAGCGGCGAAGAGCGAGGAGAAACGGATGTTTTCGCGGGCTACACCAAAGGGAGATCAGTCTGGAGTTATTGGAAGTGGATATAGGGGCTTAAGGCGTTAAAGCAATGTGGCAACAATACACAGCTCCTGTATTTACAGTCACAAATAAAAAGTACTAGATTAAAGGTATTTAGAAAATGAAACTAAGGCAAAGGAACGCCCCTGCGTTGGAGGTGGTAATCTCAGGAACAATAAATGATTTCCTTGCTTTCCCTTCATGAATCTTTTTTAACCTGTTTGAAAGAAACACCTTTTACATGAAACTGTGAAAGGTTTGGACCCATGAGTCATTTCATAAGTATGGTGACTATGATTGTCTGGCGAACGAAGTCCTGAATAGGACTGTTGTTGTCGGCAGTGACTGGCGTTTGGACATCCTCATCTTCAGAGTCAAAGCTAGTTGTATCACGTCGGTTGATGGTATTAAATTCTAGTTATTATTTTTGCATAGCCCAACAGTTCTAGGAAATCTTCCCTACCTTGAAAAATGCCATATCTTTTGTCCCAAGCTTCTCCGAAACCCTAAAACGGAATAAAAAAGATCTATGCCTATTAAACTACAAGTGATTAATCGCGTCAAACTACTTCGCACCGCAACGAATGATCAACACCCTGGAAGAACATCACTGTAAGACGAATATCTCTCAACAAATGGGCAACCTGAATTGATTTCTATCGTTTTAAAGAGAATTCAGTAGCCATATGTTTGGCTCGATAATGTGGACACCTTTCAAAGATAGGCTTAAGTAACGAAGACGGCGGAGGCGACAAGGACGTCAAAACAGTATAACAGGCATAAGGAAGGAAAACAACAACTCCGGTCCGCACGTGACACTTTTTATGCACTTCTCTGTCTTCCCCTGTACGACTGAAACGTGAATTTCTAAACTGCAACATCTGATCTATATTAGACTTGCTACAAGTCGACCTCTTGGCGAGCGGAGCGAGCATTTTTTGGCCGCGAAGCGGTCTATTTCCCCGCTAAGCGGCTGAAGGACTTTTTGGAAAGTCTAGATCTATATCAGAGGAACACACACGCCAACGAATTTATTTTCCTTTTTTAACAAGGAGAATTTAACTCCAAGGAAACATTTGAGTTATTGAGAGGATTAGAATAATCGTCAATATGTTTCAAACAATGCGTATTAGTATTAATTAGTATTATTAGTAACCAACGGCTCCGCTACTTTCACAATCGTAGCTGCTGAAGCTCTCTTGTTTTTCAAAGTTAATATACCTCGTGAAAGACATAGTGGATGAATAAATCAACAAGCCACACAACAATGGTTCTAAGGGCGTCTATTAATGTTCGATGCACCGCTGAAACAAGAAATATAGTTTTTCTAATCAGAAGTTAATGTTAACACGATTAAAAGAGTTAAAAGAGTTTTTAGTGAAGAAGAGAATTAACGTCGCCTTTGCTAGGGTCGACTAAGCTGTGGTCACACTATAACGGATGGCTCTTGCGTCGCCACGAAATCATACCGTACAGGGTTCTGTTCACACTCAAGAAATGTTGTGGTAGCGAGATTTCGGTGACAAACCGAAGCTACACCGCGCCGATCTCGAAGTTGGAGCGTCACTTATCGCCGGATAGGTACTGTTCCAGACTATGGTCTAGTGTAAACAGGTACTCGGGCAGTAGAGGAAGTGAATAAGGAGGATAGCTTTACGATCGTATCGACACGAAAAGCAATCCCGTCGGTATATTGGGAACATAGCCTAACGCTATCGCTAGTTTTTTTACAAAGTTTTTGGATTTAATGAACTGATGAGTGTTTGGGACTATTTTGACAATTTTCATAGCACTTAATTAACTCGTGAAGAAATCAGTCTGAGACAAAATATCAATTCTCCTCCACGTGTGTGGATTAAATCACCGTTGGGCCATAGTAATAATTCTAAAATAATTCTATAATGATTATACTTTTGTGAACATTGTTTTTGTCGTTGCAATACACCAACTAGTGAAACAAACAAACTCTTCATTTGAAGAATAATGAGCCTTGGCCTTTGCTAAATTTGTGGCAAAGCCCAAGAAGAATACGACAACAAGAATAACAACAAAAAACAAAATAATTTGTGGGCAAGAAGAGAGGAGGATGCAAAGAATTGGGGAAGCCAGCGGACATACGCACAAGGCATCTGAGGACACAAGTGTGTGAAAGGAGCGCAAAAGAGTACGATTAAACCCTTTGCGTACGAGAATATTAAACAGTTTTTCCCGCCTTTACCTGTTAATGATTTGGTGACTGCTAATCCAAAGAAATTGTAAAAGGAAATAGAACAGACGTGTAAAACTGCAAAAAAAGAAAAAAAAAACATTCAAGAAAAAAGTATTTTTGCCATAATACTGTAACCTTCTTTGAAATATACTTTGTAATAGTTGAAAAGAACACCTAAAGAATTGACGATAATGCATTGGATATTGAGTGCAGTATACATGTTCACTACCCATCTTACCTACATTGAGAAGGTAAGATATTGTTTCCATCCAACAAACGTTTGACGTACTTTTCCGACCATTTGTAAGATGTGCTGCACGAATGTATGCACGAAAAACGATCTTTCAACTGAAGTAAAAGATGTCAATATATACGTGTATGATTTCTCCGCCATTTCCCATTTCTGTGCATTTCTAATTGGGCTACATGTCCTTTTGCAGCGGTATCTATCTACACAACGTACACATTATATTAGGCCATTTCCGAGTTGCAGCAAGCCTTTGTTTCAAAGCGAGGCTACGAGTAAAGCTATTGATATGAACAAATGATTTAGTTATTCTCATGTAAATATAATTCATTATCACAAGAAAGGTTTTGCACTTAGCCTAAGCCTGAGGGTTTTTTGGAACTCGAAAATGGTCCATTCGATCGTCAGATTAAAGGGACAATATTGTCAACATTATCCCATGTACAAAGTTGGCTAATTTCTTACGTGTCATTATGAGCAAATTGGTGTCGTTCTTGATCATTACCAAGGCATCCAGACTGTTCTCGTAACTATGGTGATTCTGATCTCCAGGGATGTAATACAAAACAGGAAGGACTATCTATAACAAAACAATCACGTAACCGAAGATTATACTGAAAATTCAAAGAGAACATCACTGCAGTAAAAAGGAGTTGCACAGACAAGACACTAGACAGGTACAACGGCACCATGCAGGTACTTACTGCACACATAAAAGTTATTCCAAAGAGGCCTTCCATTCCAACGACCTGCGGAGACATTATCAGTCGATATTGGTACAATAAAACAAAGAAATAATTAAAACTCAAAATAAACAAATGAATAAACAAATAAATGAAACGACTAAGTAAATAAACAAATAAATTAAAGTAAGAAAGTAATAAATAGGTAAAGGTAATAATTTAGTAGCTCGTCCAAAAGTGTGGTTCTAATTGGACTTCCACTCTGGATAGAATACAGTAAACTCCTGCTTATAATCCATGAACTTACGCATCTTTGGAAGGGGTTTTAAGAGGGCTTTTAAACGGAGGGGCTTACACCAGAAGGGCTTAATAGCCAGTATAGAAAAAGTGCTTCAAAACAAGCTGTAGCAGTACTTATCAAAATACTGCTTGCTTTCGCTAGTTGTTAATTTAACTTCAGAACGTCAGAATAAAAAGAATTCATTTCAGCGCCCTCAATACTACGTCACCCGTGCGTGTCTCGGTCCCTTACCACAAACCATGCTCTTTCTGTCACTCTGTTGAAAGCGTCCTATACAGTCGAACCTCCACAAACGGCTACCTCTCTACAAGAGCCACTATTTTAGCGGACTGTCTATACGTTGACTCTTGCTTAAAACTCTCTACAAAGGCCACTTTCTTCTGTCCCCAAGGTGGCCTTTGTGGAGAGGTTCAACTGTACTTCTTTTCTTTCATTGGCCTGCTATACCTAGGATATTCTGTATTCACCTTACATGGCATGTACAAAGAAAAGGAAAATGCTGCCCATTGCTCTACAGCAAATACTAGGCATCACGATAAGGTTTGGATGAAAACCAAGTAACAAACTGTAATACACCTAGAGTAAACCAGAGAGAGCCCGCCCCCCCCCCCAAAAAAAAAAAAACAAAAACAAACAAACAAAAAAAAAAACAAAAAAACAAAAAACAAAAAACGAAAACAGAAAAACAAAAATGACATGAAAATCATCAATGAAATACACGATTTTAATCTTTTTATCAAGCAATGAACTTACTTGTAAAGGATGGAAGTTCTTTTTCTTCAAGAATGATTCTTCTACTATCATCTGTATCGCACTGACACACTGACCAGCCAAAATAAGAACAATACCTGCAAAATGATCATTCGAAATGATTACCTTAAACAGAAGGCAATACGAGAGCAGTAGCAGACAGTAATACAGTGTATTTTGATGGTTGCTATCGTCGAAACAATAAGCTAACACTTCACTCAGAAAGTCAAAAGACCGTAGTCGGAAGGCATTGAGACCGCGCAAGTAGTAATGGTACCCGCGATATTTTACGGCGAAACGTATAAACAGGCACTATATGATGAACTAAAGAGCAAAACAATTATGACGAAGTGGAACGCGAATCGAATGGAAATACCTGTACCTAGACTATGTATGGATAAGGTATAAAACTAGACAAGATGAACTCCATGGACACATGTATATAATACAACTACTGCACACTGCTTATTTAAAGAAGCTCACTGCACTTGTGCAGGCGGTAAAATTTCCAAGTGGTACCTAAAATAACGTGCCCTTTCGTGGCTCCTCGGTGGTTATCCCTGAGAACACTTGACAATCCAACAAGAACTAAACCAATCTAAAAAGTCAAATTATTTACAACAATGTTCAGTTGGAAAGACAACAGACTAAACTACCACTTCTAACTCATTCGCTCGTGAACCTCCCGTAATCGCCTGTGCAGATCCACGTCCCTTCTACCACTTTTGACATCATCAGTTTTAAAGGCGGTCAAGGACAACTTTATCATCTGACCCAGGCAGGGTGAAAAAGGAGGCCAGAGAAGCAGGAGGAAAACCATGTAAAGTTTTGCTGGAAGCCCTAGGGAATTTTTTTGGGTTTTGATTTTTGCCCCCATTCGATCATCCCCGTCACTTGAAATCTGGAGTACCATACCCCCCAACGGGTATAAGTGAGGTGGTGGGGGAGCTTATTATAAGCGGCAGTTTACGGTATTTTAACATTATTTTTCCCAGGTTGACTTAATTGATTCATGTCATTGTTAACCTTAGGGATACTTTTGTAACGAGGCATGCATTCGTAGAGCCATAACTTACGGCCACCAAATATGATACAAGATATACAAAGTCCTTACCATGGTAACAAACATTCCAATCCAATGAATTGGCCACAGCTTTCTCTTCAAAAAGATTTTCTTGAGTACAGCAAAGACAAATTAAATTTCACTCAACTTTGCTACCGAAGGGAAGCTGAATGAGGACAGTTAAATCTTCTTAAACCAACCACTTTAACAGGGAAGTCATTATGGGGAGGGGTACAGGTTTATGACACCATTTTCTTGAGTCTTTTTTGTGGAAAGGGTAGGACGTTTTTGTTTTCAAATTATCACTAATTAAAGACCAGATGGGTTACCGTCAACACATGTACTTCAGGCTACCTGCAACCCCCCCCCCCCCCCACCCTCTCCAAAAGGGAAAGAAAGGGTCATAATTACATTAAGTATTCCGTGAATCTACAGATCAATAATTTGTATTAAGAAATCTTGCACACAGCTCTGCACGTCTCAGGATAGCAAACATAGCAGAGTTGTGAGGAAAATTGGGAGCAAGGCAAATTTCACCACCTGCAAGAATCCTTCACAGCTCCGCCGCCAAGAAAGTACCCCACATACAACAATCCTGTCACTAGCTAAGCACAGTGCATAGGTATGCAGACTAAAGTCTAAACACACATCTTGTACTTACTGACAGCACTCCAGTGAATATAATGATTGAACCTCTTAACATCTGCCAAACAGATGCATTGACATAAAGAAGGCCAATTCCTGTTAAAAATCAACAATAATTATTATTGTACACGTTTTTATTAATAAGACTTTTTATACTAATAGTGCAACAACAGATAGACAGAAGTCTTTGAATGTTAAGAAATTAGTCACAACATGTGTGGCTTTACAATCAATAACGAACTACATGTAAGGTAAGATAAAAAAATCTATCATACACAAACGTAAGTGTATTACCAAAATTAAAAAAAAAAGAGTCACTGACTAATTTGCAACCTTTGTGTGACTTGTCGTTTCTGTAAAAAGTGAGAAATTTGCTAATAAATGCTAATTTCAATTTGTTCATCTGAGTTTCAGTTCTATAAAAAGTTACTCTCTGCAGCACTATTGCAAGAAACAAATAAATTAGTTAATTAATGGCAATAACTTTGCTTCTTGCCTGCCAATGTAGTCCCAAACAAATCACATACTGTAGGGAAGGCAAAAATCCACTGAAATACTCTGGCAATGAGAGGATAAAAAAAAGTACATGTATATTCTTAATGCATCACAGGAACAATTTTACAGACTACAATGTGTTTGCTTATTATGTTTGTTTGTTTGTTTCCTTTTCTGACCAGCAAAACCTGCCCATTGCAAAAACTTAACCATGCATGACTTGTAGATATAAAAATTGAAATGTCCGACTTTCCTGTGCATAATTGCATTTCTTGTGCATGATTGCACTCAGGAACAAAACAGTACGTAGCCAATACTTTTCTTCCATTGTTTAACAATACAAATAACCATCTCTGAAAAAGACAATATTGTTGAGATCAAGAAATATTATTACCATGGTAACATGCATGGCGTCAAACTTCTCCTTGGCAGAGGGTGTGGGTATATTATCATATAAACTGTAGGCAGCCTCCCTTTTGCTTGAAAGCACTTTTAAGCAAGCAAATATGCGAGTGTGTCATCACAGTTTCACCATTCTGACACCCACATGTCACACTTGCTCACAGATTTTTGAGGAAAAAGACAGACTACTCGCTGGTCTATTAATAACATTAGAACACTACATTTAATGAATACCTAGGTTGCTGACTTATAAGTTGTTGTTCAGGGCCTGCATCCCCTTCATCATTGATACTCTCCATAAAGCTCTATAGAAAATAGATATAAATCGTCAATATTTTTATGAGTGTACAAAATGATCAAGCGATGCTCAACAAAAAATGTAACATTGCTTAACTTAGATCAAAACTATAACTCCGGGTGGTAATCTATTGCGGTAGTAAAGAATAACCTACGCAGACTCCATTTTTTAGTGGACAAAGCCAACATAACCATCAATGAATTCTCTACTTTAAAGCAGAGTGTCTGTGCACGTGGCAGAGCCCCATACCTAATAGAGAATGGACCAGACCTATCGATGCCAGAAAAAACATCAGCGTAACAGTAGGGTAGCGAAGAGAGTCCCAGACACATGTACGTTGCATTTTTCGTTTTTGGTGCAAGATTAACCATTTTAGGTGCAACCAATGGAGTTGCAGAAGTAGAAATCTAGATTAAGGTTTCCTTGTTTTTGACTTAAGACAAAATTTTCGGAAATAAATTTCTGAAGCTTTGCTTTTTAATTGCTTTATCACTCCTTTGGATACCCTCCAGGGGCAATTTGGTCTCCTGGTGGTTTCCAGTAAAAAGTAAGGATAACAAGAGAAAGTCTCGCTTTTTGAGGCTCTTTCTTGATTCGCTTTTGTTGAAGCTTAAATTCGTTTTAAATTTTTCGTTTCTTCACTTTTAGCCTTAGCTAAATCTATATTACTATATTATTTTGCAGTTTTTAAGTTGTAATTATAAAGAAAAGCCATATTTAGTGGACTCTTTTAAGTGACATAAGTAGAGTGAAAAACATTTATTTTTTCTCAACTCTAAATAATATTTATTATCCATATGACATAACAAGAAAAAGTTATGAATATTCTCTTGTAGGCCTCCAGAGATCTAATCTGAACACTTCATTACATTTTCAGAGTCATGATAATAAAGATCAATTGTTTCTAAATATATATAAATGAAAATAACAATAAATCCAAAAAAATTGTAATAATAGAGATGTGTGATCCAAGTTTATTCATGAAAATAACTTTTCAAACCTGCTGTAACTTCTTTCTCTCTCTTCTTCTTTGAAAAAACAAGCCAATCAAACACATTGTTTCACCTAAAAACAAAAAAAGAAGAGGTAGAAGTATTAGCTATAACAATAAATTATCAATATAATTCTATATAAAATTAATATATAGAGAGGATATTACACAGTGGCGCGAAGATATGAATTTTATTTTCAAGTGGCAGAACAATATTTTACGAACGAGAGCAGCAAGTGAGTAAAATATTGTTTTTGCCACGAGAAAATAAAATTCATATCTTCAAGTCGCCGTGTAATGTTCTTTTTATTATATAGACAACGAGACATCGACAAAATAATAAAGGGAAATTACTGAAATTACGTCATCGATAAACTCACGTGTGAGATTATGGAAAATAAACCACTCGGGTCCCGGACGTAGTTTTTATGAATTTTACGAGTGGTATATTTTCCAATAAAACACTCATGTCTATATAATAAAATTATATAATCATTATTATCACCTAAAATGAAAGCAAATGAAAACAAATAATATTACAGGTTATAAATAATAGTCAGGAAAATATAGATAAAAATAATGATAATGATGATCTAGATTAAAGTAATAATATTAATCTAAGGCTTATCAAAGGGTGTAACCTTTAAAATGTCATGTGAACTATTAATCCATTACATTAAGCGTGTCTCTTGGGTTCGTAAGAATACTGACGGAGGAAACTTGGACACCTAGACGTGGGGTTTAATATGAAACAGCTTGCACTTCTTGGAACAGCTGCACAAGTCAGAAGTTCTAACCCTATCAAGTCCATTCTTACCAATGAACATCAATCCAGTTTGAAACCAAGGATGATCAAATTTGTGAACCTCATTTCCATGCTCATCCTTTAGTCCCTTTGATCTAAAGATATAATTTAAAATTAAATTAAAATAATTAATTATTACTGATACAATAATCAACTAGAGCCTTTCCACCTGAGGTCCACAAAGAGATATTATATTCTATATACAGTCGTAAAAAATAGACCTCTAGAAACCCAAGCAGCAGAACCAAATGAACATGTTTATAATCAGGCAATCACTAAAAAAAAGTTTAAAAATGTGCTATAGAGTTAAGCAATCAAAGCCAGTGCAAAGTTCCATTTTTATTTCTCCTTTCTTTTTTCCTTTTTTTTGTTATCTACATACTCCCAAGGATGGTGGATAATGAACCTTTTGCAAAGGGTGCCAGCAAGAAATTGAGTGTTCATATTCCAGCCTTTTTCTTTCTTTTTGGTGGCAGAGGGGGGAGACAGGGAAATATAAAAATGAGACATCGTTGTGAGCTACCCTGCAGTCCCAGGGGGGTACTCTGATTTCAAATGACAGGGTTGATTAAATGGAGACAAAATCAAAACCCTGCAACTTTTCGTGAACCAAAAATTAACAACCAAAAAAACCCATGCCAAATTTCCAAGCCCTAAAAATCTCCAGCAAGAAAAAAAAGTTTTGTTGCACTTAATTTGGTTGTGCTTCATAACCTCCCCCCCCCCACTACCAAGCCTCCAGTCTGCAGGTGTTTTCTTTGGGTGGGCAAATGTTTTTGCTTGTGTACGTTAGAGCTATATATGTTGAAATTAGGAGTTACTATTACTACTATCTATTTTTTGGAACCCCCATATTCCTCTGTCAAAAAATCTACAGCAATATGACGATATAAACAAGCATCCAAACAAGCAGCTTTCACCCGCCCTAACAAACACCTCATTCACTGCAGTCCTAAAAGACTGCTGCCTAAGAAAATTTTTTGGGAGCCCTTCAGGCTCCTATTAAAATAAAAAGTTTGGAGCCTGAGCGACATTTCTAGGAGCCTATTGATAGATAGACTTAAATAAGTAAGTAGACACTGAAAACTCGATTTGTTTGAGTTCCAAATTTGTTTGTTTATCTTCAGCAGAGGAAATTTTTTGCCTACGGTCGACAAACATACATTGTACGTTTTCATCTCAAAAGCGCAAAGTGAGCAAGGAATTCTGTCGTTCCTTCATTGGAAGTAGGCATAAAGACTATTGCCATAAGAATCATAAGTTTTAGGCACCCGTGTGGGCTCCTTGTTTAAAGTTCTAGTTGCTCGCCAGGACATCGTAGGAGCCTGTGGTGACCGGGCACCCATTAGGCAGCAACCTTGGCCTACTAGTACTGTGAGCAAGCATAAATGGACCAGTGGGATATGACGGGACCAGACTTGCCAAGTCTTAAAACTCTGTCACGAGTATCACAATTTCATGACCTATCTCACACTCTCACGAGTTGGGAACTGATTTCTCACCCTTTCTCGGAAAATCTAACTCCAAAAAATTTTGGAGTCGTAGGGTTCGTTTCCAAGTTAGATATCAAAAGATAGCCAGCTCAATCCAAAGAAAACGCTTCGTGGTCGCGTTAGATTACAGTCTTCTAGCCTACTGTGACTTGCCGCTGCCACCAAATCTGCCAAATAATTAATGTGAAGCTGTTTCTCTCAGACAGCCGCCATTGGGAACAAAACATAGAAATCACAATTAAACCTAACTCGTAAAATTTATCGTAATGTGTACTGCTGCAGCTTTAACGTGATGTGACTTCCAATACCCATAATCCCCACTGAAAGTCCCTTCCAATAGGAAATTAGGGTACTTTTCCTACTAGCTCTTATAGGTTAAGCAGTCTCACCTTTTGGAGGTTGGCAAGCCTGCGGGACCGGCTGCGGTATGGTAAGCACCCATTTTTTCGAAGGATTAATTTACAGTGCTTTTATTTACTTGACTGTATATGTGTGTGGCGCACAATTTCCAATTGACTTTCAATAGTCACGTGAAGGTTTCTCTTTTAATTTTGACAGCAGATCTGACAAAGATTCTACCTAAACAGCAAGATCAGCATGAATAGTGAAAATTTAAAGCATTTAAAACCCTCGCAATACTTACGAGCAATCATTTTGTGCTTTCTTCGACAGGGTATTTATAGATCCTGAAATAAGCATTCCGATTGCCAGAAGAATCTGCGTGCACGTCAAGGCTGCCATCTTAACATCGGTCAACTTCGCCCCAGTGTCCTCTCACCATTCAAATTTACCACAGGACCACAGGACGGGGGTGGGAAATTTTAAACCAAAAATGAAACGACGTCAAGCTATGTGGATTGTTAAAAAAATATCCAGGTTACCTTTACGTCTTTGCACTGCTAAATATAACAGAAAAGAAGAAAATAAAGCGAACCTCATAACTGACAAATGTGACTAGATATGTTAGTTACAAGTAAGTACTCACTTTTTCCCGTTGTTATGTCATGGAAGCCCGGTTAGCTCAGTCGGTAGAGCATCAGACTTTTAATCTGAGGGCCATGGGTTCAAGTCCCATATCGGGCGACCGACTTTCTTTTTCTAATTTTACTCTTTTTAAAACATAAAAGGTTTCCTCAATGTTTGATAATATCATTGAAGTAAAGGTCTAGACTATAAAATAGAGGGATTGTTTTTTTTTTTCTTTTTTAAATACAGGGGACTGTATTTTAAAACCAAGTAAATTTTAAATCTTTGAGGAGAACCTAATTTCATTTTCAAATTAAACCTAATGCTGAGTGAAAGTCCTTGTCAAATTCGATTGTTTTCTGTTATCGGTAATTGCCTGGCTCTTTCAATTTACTGAATAGTTTGAGAATTATTTAGTTAATTTCCCAGTTGCCGGAAATCTTGCGAACAAAGCTTCATGAACAGCTGAAAGCCCAAGTGAGCAATGAAAGTTGCCGAACGTGATTGGTTAGATTTGTGAGCATTAACCAATCAGAAGTGGGAACGATTGTTATAGTCTCAGGTCCGCGGCCATATTTGCATTCAGTTGTTCTTTGGTGAAGAAAAATAACATGGCGAATTTGGCTTCAAGCCCCGTTCGAGAGGCTAATGATGAATGCTATATGCGAAAGTTAGAGACCATCAGAGACATCAGGTAGAGAAGTATTCGAAGAGTTATATACTGCAAAATCCAACGCGCATTTTTATGTTTCTTATCAAGCTTTTGACGAGCTTCTATGAAATGCATGCTTAACAAAAAGGCTTTTCAAACATTGTGTATAATTTAGGTTTTCAACGCCCTAAATTGTTATTCCCTCAGTTCCTACCTACAGTGAAATTCAATGAGAGCAAATTCTCTGAGAAGTTTTCCTTTGAACAAAACCATTTCCTACTGCTTGAAAAATGGACTGTTTTAACACCTTTAATCTAATTTAAGCTTTAGCTGTAAAAAGGCGATGAATATGTATGCATGGTTGTACTTTTTATGCAAAAGGTTTACGTGGAAAATGCATCTTTCAGCAGGATCAATTGCAATTCAAAACCATTTTTACTCAACAAAGCACGCTCTTGCTATGATATGAGCTTGTTGTTTTTTGTTATTTCCGAGCAAGCTTAAAAAGCTAGTTTATTGGCCGCATCATAGGCCTTTCTGTCCCTTAGACTGTTTTTGTGTACAGTGTGAAGTAGTTTTATTCTTGTGTTACGACCTTTTAAATTAAAAGGTAAGACAAATCTTCTTTTCCCTTGCAACTATTAGTGGCCAAGCCCAAATTCAATTCAAGAAACGTTGGGAATTATTATATTTTGTTTCACAAAATACCAAAAAAATAATAATGCTCATTTAGCCTACTGGTAAACATTTTGTGCAAGTACTGCTGAAGAGGTTTCCTTTCAATAGATTGTGCGCCCGCCCAAAAGCTAGCAGTTCAAAGTTCAAAATTATACAGTCATAGCAAAAGGTTCATTTGATTGCTAAAAGTCTTCTTTTTTTTATAAAACACACAGGCTAATCTTATTCATTTAGTTCATACCATGATTTAGCTTTAACATTGACCGAGTTAATGTCTAAATATGATTAAGTTTTGTTACCTTAAATAAGAAGATTTCTTGGTTTTCACCTAGTTTAGCAATATATATAAGTTATTTCATAGCCATATTAAACAAAATAAAATGTGAAGCAATATATGTCTTTAAAGAAAAGCAATTACCAATGGTTAGGAAGTGCAGGCAAACGTGTGCTGGAGAACGCCTTTCATAATAAGTGAATAGTGATTGCATCATCACGTGAATAAGAAGACCCCTTTAGTTTTAGGAAGAAATCCTAATGGAATCATGAATGTGGAAACAATTTAAGCAAGGTTCATATTGAATTTGTTTTATTCACGTGGCCTACAGATACAATTAGCCTGTGAAGGGCAAGAAGCGAGGATCAGAGGGAGAGACAATATTGTGTTTAAGATACACTGAAGCCATTAATTTCTGACAACACTTAACGTGACATGTACAGTCATGACTACAAAGTCCTATTATTCAATCTGTTCAGTTGTCCTAAATTTCAAGAATTATTTTCCTCAATAAGGTCATTTGAGGAGTTCATTCAACCTTAATCTCTTGGTGGGGTGGGATAGTGATGTTTAATAGCTTGATCAAATTTCATTTCATTTGAATGCCTACATGAATACACTAAAAACTTTCCCTTGAAAGTACATGTGGACTAGAGATATCCATTAACATTTGATTGACATTTTATCATTTCTTAGCTAATAATAAACTCCCACAGGTCAGGTAGACAGACTATTCGAAATACTCAGGATTAAAGGGCATGTGAGATTTCAGTTTGACTTGCTCCCAATCTTCTAATGGCTTCACCACCAAAAAATGACTTGACAGCTCTGCATGCACCCATTTATCCCGCCATTCGCTGCCAAATTCTCATCTGTCATTTGGTTTTGTACAGTTTGTAGAAATGGAACTTTGTGTTAGTTCATTTTCCCTTTTTTAAAATTATTTTTACTTTGCCCTTTTTTTGTTTCAGGGTTAAGACATCCCAGTTAGAGAAACTTAAATCTCAGCTCATTCAAAAGTTGGACAGTGCTGACAAGGAGAGTAAACTGTTGAAGGATTACAAAGCAGAAATGGAAGCTTTGCTGCATGAGAAAATGGCACATGTTGAGGAGCTAAGGCTTATACATGCTGATATCAATCTTGTAAGTCAACCTGAAAGTCTTTCTTTTTTCTTTGAAATCTACACTTTTGTAACTTTAACCCATTCACCCCCTGAAAAGTTTGCCGAAAAACTCGTTTTGAAGGTAGTCGAGCGGTTTTCTGGTCACTGTCGTGCTATAAAATAATAAAGAGCTAAAACTTACTATAAAGCCATTTACAGGTCATTCACCTTGCGGCCTTCTGATCCAGATGCAAAATATTAGCGTGCAAATTTCAGGCATGTGCAGAAAGCAAAATTCAGAGATAGTTTTTGGGTATAAAAGTGACTCAGCAGTCTTGACTTTTACTTTTCACTTTCTCTCCTCCCCTCTTTTTTCTCTTTTATTGCCTCCTTTTTTTTTCTTTTGCTGGGCATTTAGGCTTCATTTTGGTGGGAAACGTTTTCAGGAAATCTTTTAGGATCTTAGGATTAGATAAAAGGAAAGGTAGGTGGGTATACTGGAACAACATTTTCATGGAAATTTTCAGTTCAATGTTACATGGTTGTTTTACATTATTTTTTCTCCGGTGTCCTTGACTGAATTATGCGTATTCTGGTATGGTTTGAAAGATAGCTTCACTCTGCACAAGTTAGTGGGGCGAATTGGTTAAAGTGACTTCAATCTATAAAAATGTAGTATTAGATGTTCCTGTTGCACTTGCTTTCTCCCATAAAATGCCTTCTTCTGTTATTTTGATCAATATCTTTGGTAAACCTGACTGTGTAATTTTACAGGGAAGGGCCATGGCAAATTAACCTGAAACACTAGGAGTGCAGGAGGGGGATACTATGGGTCAATTTTTTTGTGGATACATGTGTCGCTGGCCTCTCAAAAACCCTACCCCAGTCCTTTCTGTTTTGAATTATACATTCAGACCCCATCTTAGGCACTTTTTGGGCATTCAAATTCAATTTTCACAACTCCAACTTAGTTACTTTCTGTCACTTTTTAAACTGTGTATCTTCCCATTTTTAAATCCCTCCTAATTAGAATTTTCTTATTCCTCCCCCTCCTGCCTACTCCCCAAAATCCTGAAAATGTGCATACCCAATTTTCATTTTTTTCACGTGTTGTGAAAATGCATCCCCTCCTGCAGCACATCCTTATTAATTAGCCTATCACGACGAAGTAACCCCCCCATTGCTTGGAGCCAGTTGCAAAAAACCTAACATCAGAGTTTCATTTTTATGTAAATACTGATATTGGGCATTTAAATAAGGGTCTGACTAATGATTACATTCATAATGTAAGGCCTTGCTCAAACGTCAATCTTTTCATGTTCCGAATACCTATTTTGGTCGACCCAAGTGATACAAGTTCAACAGTTGATTCAGATGTCGCTCCTAAATAGTTGGGCTCAATTCATTTTCACGACGTTCAGTGATCTAAACTGCTTTATACAAATAAAAATAAATTTTTAATAGTAATTTATGCATTAGGTTTGGCACATGAGAAGTTCAATGTATCAACCAAAGTTGCTTCATAGTCGTAATTCCCATGTGGGCCACTCAATCTTAATTCATGGGTAAACCCAAATTAAACTTAAATCAATTATTTACTGAAATGTCGATCTTTTCACATACTTAATTAAAAGGAGTTGGCTCGGCACATGAAAAGTTTCACGCCTGAACTGGGCCTATCTGGCCCTGAAGCTGACAGTGGCACCAAGGCCAGCAGAAGGTTTCATCTGGTATCACAGTCAGGACAGGTGTATGGCTGTGTAAAAAATGTCAAATTTTTTTAACTCTGAACATTTCATACTGAATTTTCCTTTCAGATGGAAAACACTATCAAACAGTCTGAAGCAGAGAGGGAGAGAGGATTGGAAACATTGAGAAGGCTGCATGATGAGTACAAACCTCTGAAGAGAGACATTGATAAAATGAGAGAGTCTCTAGGCCTTGATAAAACCGCTAGTCTTGATGAGGAAAGCAGCCTCACAGAGTAAGCTATTCACAACTACAAACAAGCAAATTCCGTTAATTTATTTTTTCTTTTTGTTCTTGTCTTTCAAAATCCTTCTGCATGTTTGCACACCCCTCTGATATGTTGTTGCAGTTGTCAACTTGTCTACTAGCAGGTTGAGAAGAGGGGGACGGCTGTACACTTCCTACTTTTTTACCAATTTTGTTTGTCATTCACCCTTTAGTTAGAGAAGTAATGTACTTTCCATTATGTCACCGGCAAATTTGATAGAATTATATACCTACTGTGGCCTATTCTGCTATTGTTTTAGTTCCTCTAAAGGTTACCCCCAACTACCCATTCCAAAGCAAGGCAAATTGCTGGTAGTAAATTAATTAAGAGAGATATGGGAGTTTTCATATCCCATTCAGTGTGGACTGATACTTTTTTCAAGTGCAGCTCTACTGTTAGCTTGTCCATAAAGAACTTCAATTCTGTGCATTCCTTCAAACAAGCATTTACATGTATCACCATTTCTTTCCTCAGGTTTCTTGAACGTGTTCCTCCTGCATGGAAAGCAGAGCCACAGGAGCCACCTCCTCCTCCAGTCGCCTCGCAGTTGGCTGCAGCAGCAGCGGCAGCTCAGCAGCTTGTCAACAAGCGGGGACCTCCAGGAGAGAGGCACTTCCGGCAACAACAGCCACCACCCATGAAGGCATGCCTGTCCTGTCACCAGCAGATTCACAGGAACGCCCCCATTTGCCCACTGTGCAAAGCAAAGAGTCGCTCACGGCACCCAAAGAAGACGAAGAGAAAGCATGAAGACTAAAACTCTTGATTGGAGGTCATGCATGGACTGAATACATGGGGGCTCTCTCATCTAATGAGATTGTAATAAGTAAATTAATATTACTTACTTAATCAATGTCTGGAATTCCTTTCATGGGTTTCTTAGTTCCAGATATCACATTAGCTGACCACTTAATCAAGAAAAATGGCTACTGAGAGAAAATGCATACCACACATTGATATTAAGTGAGTAGTCTTTATTTGTTTATTATAATTTCATCGGATCGTGGGGTGTGAGAGCTCTCTGTGCTGAAGTGTCATTAACGTCTGCAATTTAACTTCGTCTTTGCGCTGTTCCAGACTCTAGTAAATCTATACTGTATAGGCCAAAAAAACAAAAAACTATTTCCCAATAACTATTTATGCTAGGTGAAAGGTACAACTGTGAATCCTACGAAATATAGTGTTTTATTTAAAAAGAAAAGAATAATGGCTCGTGTATCTCCCTGTTAGTGCTGCTTTAGACATTCATTTTGTGTAACAGAACCGTAAAAATATAAAATACCGGTAATATGTATTCCTGTACTACATTCGAAAGAGGTTATAATAACTGTATAATTGAAAATATAACAACTTCAATAATTAGAAATCTCTAATCATTTTTCTCTATGTTAATGCCATATTTATTACTAGAATTTTGGTAAATTTCTGTGAGTTAAATTCTAGTGACTAGTGTTGCTTAGTGTTATCTTGGTTTGAATAACTAGAGCTGGTCGCTTACGGGAGTGGTCGCATGTATTTGTCTACTACCGGTCTGTAGGAATACGAGAGCAGTTGTTCCACTTACTTGATTTCCCGGGGGGGGGGGTACTCCTGGGAATTCTTGGTGGGGGTGTGCCGCCTGGTTCTCCAAATCCTGACACGGATTTCAGACCAAAAAATGCAATTTTTCACACCCGTTTTCAGACCAGGCCTCTAAAATCCATACCCGTTTTCAGACCTTGCTATTGGGCAGAAATTATGTTATCATTACTTAGATTAGAGCGCAAACAAGAAAATTCTTCAAATCCATTTCGAATTCGCATATTTTCCTTTCTTTTTTACTCATTTGGAATTGAAACGATAAACACGTTTATACACTCCCGTAGTTCCCTCAAAAACTATACCCGATTTCAGACCAAAATGGGCAAAGTGCAAACCCGTTTTCAGACCAAACCGCGCAAAAACCCTACCCGATGGGGCGGCACATACCTATATAGCTTATGTAAGGGAGTACCCCCCGGCTTGATTTCAATAGGTACATTGACTACATTACTGCGGGAATGCGTGAGTGTAGACTCAAAGCGCACTATTCACTAAATCATTGCGGGACCATGAGAGCAGTTGATATCTCTTCGAAGTGGCTGGGTATTATGAAGTTGGTCTACCGGCCCCCTACACTCAAACAAAATTCCGTGGAAACCAGAACACGAATAACGGCGACGCGACAAAGTTGTTCCCTTTCCCTAATTTCTTTGTGAAAAGTGGGCGGCTGTACTGACACAGGCTAAAATTCACGTGGCTACACGCCAGATGTCGTGTAATCATATCAGCGTCTTCAAAGTTTGACAATTTCATTCGTAAGTGAATCAACAACACCTGAATAAATTATTCGTTAGGTTAAAAAAAAAAAATGAACATGCGATAAAAAAGCCATTTGCACGATGACGTCATTTTACTACTAGGATCAGAATCCTTCATGGTTTTGTTTTCTTGTGCAAACAGTTCAAGGTAAGGCTATTGTTATTTAAACCTTCCTGAGATTACCAACGTTAATGTGAAAGGAAAAACAAAAAGGATTGTGGTCTTAATAATAAAATAACGCCATCGTGCAAATGGCCTACTGTATTAACGGAGTACTTGAAGTCTTAAAAATCAAGACCATGTTAAAGTTAGACGGGGAAGAAATTACTTGTAAATTACAAAAAGCATCTTCCTGTTTAACGAACTATATCTCCTAAGCATTGTATCGACCGTTATAAAACAACAACAACAACGACAAAAAACAAAGCCAGTAAGCTTTGAAAAAACTGTTATGCTGATCATAGTTAGTAGAGGAGACTGGTTATGAGAGCCGGCAAACCAACAGTGCCGTCAGTAGTTTATGTTGAAAGCTTCCTGACCATGCACAATGCTTTGTTTTTTCTTCACAAATTGTGACTGAATAAATTAATGCGACGTTTCTATTGGTCGAGTATGTTCAAAATGTTACTGAGGAACGCTATTGAACATTGTGCGCAGTCAGGTCCAAACAAGCTAACAAGACAAAGAAGTCTAACGAGTTTCATAACCATTCCACTTTGATAACTATGGGCTGACAGGTTTTGACATTTCACAACTGCATCCGCGACTTTTATTTTGTATTTGCCTTACTTCGTTTTAGTTTTTTATGTTTCACGTATAACAGTATAACGCCGTCCTCGGTATAACGAACTATTTTCTTTACCCCAGTAACAGTAAAAAATGTGAAAAAGATCGAACCTCTACTTAACAAAACCGAAGTTATAGTGAACAAATAGTCCACTTTCGAGTTCGCTATGACCGCTGAATTAAAGAGGTGAAGACGCATTTTTACAGGCTTAGCCTCCACCTGAAGTAATATATTCAGGAATTCCAACGAGAAAAAGACCTGTTTATTACTCTCTCTTTTGTGTATATTCAAATTTCAAACACTTACTTGCCGGAATTTCTGAATATTTTACTTTACGTCGAGGTTAACCCTGTATGAATGTGTCGTTAATGTTTGTATTCAACGGTAATTTTTAATTCGAAACGGGACTATTTTGCCAGTCTGTTGGCCCTTCATTATATCGAGGTTCCACTGTAATTTGATGGCAATTCCTACAAGTACTGTTTTCTTAATTACAAGATAGACGACGGGACACTGATCGTCAGCAGGGCGGATAAACATTTATCCGCCCTGATCGTCAGTGTCCTGTAACTACAGTATTTCCTCGAATAATATCCGGGCGAGATTCTGATCTTTTTTATCGCATCAATAGGGGCGATTATTTCAAACATTGCCCACTGGAAGTCGTTCCCTAAATATTTTGTTTTATTATCTCATTAAATAAAAAAATTACCATACATCATGGACTTTCCAAGTGTTCCAGATTTGGATTCTTGATTAATTTTCAGAGCTTGAATCGTTACTGATCAGTTTTAATGGATCATGTTCCACTTCAGCTTGACAGGGGAGGGGGATAAAAGAAAGAGAAGATGGCGAGAGGGATGGGGGGGTAGGCGATTATTCAGGAGAAGCGATTAATCGGGGGACGGTTATTGTATTCGAGGAAATACGGTAATCAGCATGCTAAGTAGAATGGACTGATGGACCAAGAAAACATTGCAACCATTCAGGTTGACGACGAAAAAGGAAAAAAAAGGAACAAAAAGCAAATAAAACAAACAAAAACACAAAGTAAAATGATATGGTTGACTGTATGGAAATCTTTCCAAGAAGTCTCAGATACTTAGAAATGCTTATAATCTTTGAGAAACAATGATAATTCATTAATTATAGCGGGGCTCCCGCGCGCGCGAAGCGCGCGTGGGACAGAGCCCCATACCCATGGAATATGGTCAACCTCTTTTCGTTTGGTTGTCACGTGATTGACCGAGCGTACGTACGTACGTACGTACGTACGCGTCTACAGATTGTACGGGTAGGGTAGGGGAGACTATGAAAAGGAAGGGAGGGGTGTCTCAGGCGTGTCTTGGCAAGTCCACATCTTTAATATAGGATTTTAGTGTAGGACATTCACAATATGGTCAATTGACAGCTGTCAAAACAGGATAGCCACTGACCAGTATCCCATGACCATATCACGGGCTCATATGTCAACTCATCGAGGTGACGTGATTTATTTGGAAGCTGTCCGCTGACCAGTTAATTGTTTTACTAGATCGCGAAAAATGTTCAATCTCATACTTTTACTAGTTAAACTGATAATGCACACATATTGGACATCAATGTTTTGATCAATTGACAGCTGTCAAAACAGGGTACCCGCTGACCAGTATCACTTGACCGTATCGCGGGCTCAGGTGTCGACCCATCGAGGTCAAGTATTTTTTTGAAGTTATCCGCTGACAAGTTACTAGTTTTCAATTGATCGCAGGCTCAAGTTCAATTTTTTTCTAAATTCATATGAAATATGTTGTGTTTATGTGCTACACAATTAAAATTTTGATTGCAAACTGACCTGGAAGGCGAAAATTCAGCCAGCTGTTACAGGCAGGGAAGACAGTTGCTTATGACTTTTCTCACCATGGTCACGCGTTGGTCACGCTCTACGTCCAATTTTTATGCTCTGATTGGTCAAAATTTGACAGGTGAGTTCATGCGGAAAATTTTTGCAGCATCTTGAATCTTGTTTACTTTGACAGCTGAAGCTGACAGAGTTTTGTGTCAACTTGTGATGTTTTTAACTGTCTTTTTCCACTGGATGTGCAAAATGAAATTCAGCTGCTATCAGGAGTCTTTTGTTATTCATGGCTAGTTTGTTTATTGGGTTTTTGGTTGAGGAATACGTCGCTTTTCAAAGTCGGAAATCTGATTTCGGATGGCATCGTTTTCGTTTTCACCTAGCTTGATGCGTAAGAGGATTGCAAAGTCTGAAGCGATACTGGCTTTTCTTGATACCTTTCAGGAGCTGCATCTCGAATGGTAAGCCAGAGAAATTATTGTATTTGATGTTTGTTTTTTTGTATCTAATTTAATGAATTCAGGCAGAGTTTTATGCGGGCATTTAGTTTATGCACGTTTGTAAGATTTGAGACAATGATCTGACCGAGTATCAGGTTTGATATATGCACTTATCAATTGAAACCCCGACCCCCCCCCACCCCGGGCCAAGGTGGGGATTTGACTTGACATCATTACAAATCTTAGCAAACTCCCACCCTACTGGGGCATATTGACTGGTAAAACCCCCACCCAGGTGGGGAAACCTTTTTAATTCCCTGACTAACTTTATTAATATTTCGTTCGAATTTTCAACTTCTTAATATTGACAAATTTACTACAGCAAAAAGGCAAATATGATAACAGACCAAGATATAAATACAACAAATATTTGACAATAAGTAAACATAATGACCCCTACCCACTTATAAAAAAGTCAGGGTACAAAATGGATGATGGAGTAGCACATTGCTATAAAGTTATATTAAAAGGAAATCCGTACCATCTCCATTGAAAGTAATATCTGCAATGATAAGTTTAATTGAAAATGGCAGCCAACATACCTTAACCTTCACAAGCTGATGTTATAAATAGACTGCATAAAATAGTTCCTAGGAGCTATATTTTATATTTTGGCTTAAAGAATGAGGAAATATAGAACTTCAGAAACCACATGGGTTTAACACTAGACGTTAAACGAGCTGTGTCATGAAATTTACCAAAATGTAGGCTGTGGGAACTGCCACCAAATTGAGTGAAACATAAAAATAACCGGTTAAGACATTAAAAGATGGTATAAATGACTCAGCAAATACAAAAGAAGGTACAGATGGGAAAACATGAAGAAGATTAAAACGGATTGAAATTTTGGTTTTTGAAAACTTGTTAACCTAACAGTTTTTCAAAGTTCATTGTTTTCGTCCGTAACGCTTGATATGCTTGGGAGAAACATCTGTTTAAAACGAAGCTTTGATTTCTTCATTTCTTTGCCAACGTAACGCTCAAAAGCGAATAGGGACCACGTAACTGGCAATATTAACAAAATGAACCAGATAGCCGTGACACAGCACCTTTTATAATAAGTAGAGGAGTTTGTATCTGCATTGTTTGAGAAGTTTTGAATAACAATAACAATTTCCAGTCAACGAACCATGAATGCTCAAGGCAAAATCGCAAAGGATTAGTCTCAGTGAAGAAATGAAAGGAAAACAATTAGGAAACTTACGGCCGAGCAATACATCAAAATACCAGTGATCACGTGAAGAAATTACCGTGAGGAAACTAGGCACGAGTCAAATCCCCACCTCGCTCCCCGACTTCCATGGACTTCCATGAATATGCTAAGCAAATCCTGAGAAATCCCCACCCCCACGGGCTAACCATGCCTTCAAATACCATAAAAATCCCCCACATTGCCCCACATAGGCCCGGGGTGGGGGGTCGGGGTTTCAATTGATAAGTGCATATAAGCTTACAGAACTTTAAAAAGCCTTTAGACAGTTTCTCACCGCAAATAGAAAGAAAATGTTCCAAAGAATATTTAGTTATAATTCTGGCCGGAAAAGAAAGCTTTGAGCGATTTTCTTGCCTCGAGTTCGTCTTTGAAAAAAGCAACCACCGGGAAGCCGGCTTAAAACATAAACTTAAGCTTGAAGCTTGAAGACTCAGGATTTTTAGGGACACTTTAATACTTGTATTCATGAATGAAAATTGTTGTCTCTGTATATGTTTCACCGAATTATATTTCATTTATTGATTGTTAGTAGTCTCTCTTGTAATTTTATTCGCTCTGCCGATTGCTTTCAGTCGTTCAGTGAACATCGTTTGCAGGAGTACTCAAAATGCCGCGCGTTAAACCATTAAATAAAAAATAAACATAATAAATTCTTTATAATGTTGGAGCGTAACTCTGTTAATGTTCATTCAAACACTCGCCACAGCTCGCACTACAAAAGTGAGAACCGGATGGCCGTATAGGTGATTTTGGAAATTTTTTTAACAGTTTATGAATATTGAATGAGTGCAATTTGTACCGTGAAATACTGCTTTCTGTCCGAGGTCTGCCGGTATGATAAAAACAGTTGGTTTACACGCACCCAGATTTGTTGACAAAATTTTGCAAAGTAAACTTGTCGAACGCAAAATAGTGGGCCTGATTTGATCAAGAACCATTACATGTATGGCTCTTAAATGTGATCGAAGATGATTACCAGTTTTTGAGTGTACATATGAGGCTATCAACTCGATGTAAGATTTGGTTCACTCTTGGGCTGTTTGCAAATTATTTTTCTCTAAAATCTGGTAGCCTTTCCCTCAAAAGTGACATAAATGTGCTCTAAAGTTAACTGAATTGTGGAATTCGAATACAAGTTTATTGTTTAATTTAAATTATAAATTTATTAATGGGAGCCTCGCTTTTAGCCCTGGCTAAATCTATATATTAAGGTCATTAAGATTCCTGAAACAAATCGACACTAAAGCAATAGGCTTAGGGAAATTCAGTTGTTACTTACTTACTTATATTTTAATCCTTGTAGTCTTACAACTATACAGGATGCTAAAAGAATGTCGATTAAAATACATTTTACAGGATATCGTACTGTACACTTACAAATTACAACTGGCTAATGTACACACATATTAATGATACAATCCAAAAGATACTAGAAAAAACAAAAGTAAATATAATGTAATATTAAAAATAAGGTTTTATGGATCAATTAGGGTGGCAGAAGGTTCTAATCATAGGCAGGGTATATACTTGGAAGGCTTCAGGACTCCATAAAGGGATTGCGCGAGGGAAGAAGGAGTGGTTGTAGGCATTGGTGTTGGTGGCGATGTGTCGGAACTTTGGGATGTTTTGAGCGTGTGCAAGGATCAGCGGGTCAGACGGAGCCGAATTGTAGCTATAAACTCCCAGTTCGAATTGTAGCTGTGAGCTCCCATCCTAAATTAAAACAAGTAATTACGCGATTGGTAAAACATATTACAAGGAAGTGAAAGAGAAAGAGAGGGAGAGAGAGAGAATAATAGATCAGTAATAAACTAACAATGAATTTCTATACTAACTTATTATGCAGGCTACGAACGGTAAACATTTGTTTCCAGCGAGCAATTTTAATCTTCTATGAGTGTAGTAATTCCAGACACTCGCGCATCAGATGTGGTGTAATTAAAAAAAGTTATTTTAAGAAACTAGGTGAATTAATCTTGGGGTCTTCGAATTTGAAAATGACGTCATGACCACACTGAAACGTCTTTCACTTTCAATTTTTTGCCTTTCTTAAAATCTTCAAATCTTAGCGTTTTTTCCCCTGAAATTGATTAATCATTTCCTAACAATTCATTGCAAAGTCGTCTTCAGCCTTGGGGAACCTGTAAATCAGAGAGCAACTTTCATTCCCTGGATACTGAAAGATCCATTTTTGAGTTATTTATTACTTTATTCACGCCACTTGGTTTAAATAAGTTCATCGATGCATGTTAATGAGCTATTCAAAGAATCTCTTAAGAGTCGTACTGATTGCCATGTCAACAGCGATGAATACAAACCACTTGAATGGATGATTTTCTATTTGTTGACACCTTTGTGAAGAACAATAGATATTTGATGTGTTGTTCTATGCATAAAAAAGACAAATGTCTGCATTCAGTTTTTAAAAACAATCGGATATATATAACAAGGAAAATCAAGGAAGAGATTTGACTTAGCAAGTACAGTAAGGGCTCCATGAGATGATGATATTTTTTAGCTCGAAGAATCCTGGGTGTTTTAATTGCCCTTAGGACGGAAAACGAACGATTGACTCCAAATCAATTATTATCCAGAGAAAACAAAAGATGAGATTCTATTCTTAAACAAAGGACTGTATATCTATTGAGTTTGTCAAGCTGAATAATTATATCTGAATTCATTATCTAAGTGAGCTTCGTTCGACCTACTCAGTCATTGAAGAGGATTTGTGCAGCATAGATGAAATTCGATACGCCAATTATACGGTGCTCGGTAAATTAATCGGTCATTGGAAATTTTATGGCACATCGTTTCTTGCAACTACGGGACTAGAGACGAGTGATACTCATTATTTTATTAATGAACGCTTGTTCTCTAGCTAACTCTTGAAGGATGACATATACAAATCAGTCGACCATGTTTCCCTGTTTGTTTCCTCGTATAACGTCGGTCAATGTCTATTGATGGCTTGGCGGCAAACTGTGTTTTAAATGTCTTAAAGTGGTATAACTATGGGAAACGGCAACACAACACCAGGAGTAGGAACTATTCGGCGAGTGATACAAGCAAATCAGAAGTTTAGAGCGAAACTTGAATTGTGGGAGAATGACCGCAACCAACGGGAACCGTGGAAATCGATTCTCCAGAACGGTCCTTCCGTTGTTTACGAGAAACGGAAACAAGTGCTACAAGCAAAAGACGAGGAATCGATAAACTATTTTAACTCTCTTCTAGAAGGAAAAGTTCTCTCAGATTCAGCATGGACTCTGCCGACGAAGGAAATTGCTGTGTTTTTGAGCTCGACGTTCACGGATATGTCAGTGGAGAGAGATTTACTGATGGAGGATGTTTATCCGTATCTACGCGAATTTTGTCGAAGCCTGGGTTATAATTTTAGTGTGGCTGACATGAGGTGGGGAGTGCGAGACGAAATGACGGACGAACATCAAGCAGTGGACATTTGCGTGACGGAAGTACAGCGATGCAAGTTAGTATATCATTCGATCATTAACATTAAGTAGCGATCCTGTCACGATAGATGTCCAGTGTCAAAGCTACCGAGCTCTAGGAGGGGCTCGGAGTTTTACAGAGAGGGCATTAAGAGACAAGTAATTCATGTTAGGCTCCATATAGTCGGACTTGCCTACAGAAGGTATATGGAAGGGCTACCTTTTCTCTCAAAAATGGCATATATTGGGTAAAAGGTTGGACCTCGGGGTTGTTCATCCCCGGACTTCCGAGCTTTCAACAAAAGCATTGGTCTATTCCCGGGGGGCACTTGGGTATTTTTTTGGTGGGTATGTGCCGCCCGGGACTCCAAATTGGCACCCCTTTCTAGAAAAATTTTCCCCTAAAATTGATACCCCGTTGTAGAAATGGGCCAATTTTTTATACCCCGTTCTAGAATTCGCCCTAAAACTGATACCCCGTTCTAGAAATGGGCCAATTTTTTATACTCTGTTCTAGGATGCAACAAGAGTACAACGGTTTGCTTGTTAACGCATTGAACCGTATTTTTAAAAGCAATCTGTCCTTGAACACTTTCAAATGGTTGCTTACAAAAGTGGAGCTTTCGCGCGTTCGAAATATTATACCCCGTTCTAGAAAACGCCTCTGAAATGGATACCCCGTTCTAAATCAGGAGCTTCAAAATCACGACCCCGTTGGACGGCACATACCCGTATAGGTAATGTATGGGAGTACCCCCCCCCCCCGGGGGTCTATTTATAACGACGAAATTTTTTTATAGAAATTTTTGGCATTTTGCAGATGCAACCTTAAATTGATCTAACTGTAGACCAACCGATTTCAATTTGCAATGAGATCGCCCCATGTAAGGACTCCAAGACAGTCATGTATTCTGGATTCCACGCCGTGGATTCCGGATTACAAGTACTAGATTCCAGTCTTTGTCAGTGGGATACTGGGATACTGGTCGATACTGGCTTCTAATCGTTAGTGGGATTCCAGATTCCAAAGCCTAGGATCCCGGATTCCACCGGCAAAATTTCCCGGATTGAGGAATCCCGATTCCATAACATGGGGCAAAAGAGATGTTTAGCCACGAGCTGTGGCATACACACTGGTTATGACCTCCTGAACGTGACTTAGGAATAAAATCTTTGAATTGATCGATCCCAGAGCGGTAAAACTATAAGAAGGAACCGTCTTTTAGGCTGTACCAAAAATAATAGTATTGCTCTAAATGCTCCCTGTCTCCAACCTTGTCCACCAAAAAAATAAAATAAATAAATAGATAAATAAGTAAATACACTAGTCTGAAAAACGACACCACCACTGCTTGGCGGTGGCGTCGCGAAATGTCGGCCAGTTTCTTAAGCTAAAACATTACGAAAACGAACAAAAAAAGCAAATCCCAGAACTTCTGATCCTGCCCTCTTAACAAGACACAAACAGTGCCACTCGGAGGCCGAGGGAAGAGATAACACAATGTTTAGTCTTGTACAGGATATAGAGGTTTAAATTCAAAATTGAGATTATCAGAAAAAGTGTGTCTCAAATAGTTTTCAGATGATGAGCCCCATTTTATGTAGCCTGCGGTACTCTCCATTTAGAGTGTCATGCGAGGCGATCCTCGGGAGAAAGCGTATCCTCCCGCGTGCTGCTCGCGCTTGACTCTCTTAGTGACGAGGGTCCAAATGGAGAGCTTGCTCGCAGGCTATATTTAATTTTGTCCGAGTACTGTTAATATCCACATAATTATTTGTCAGAAATGAGTCCGTTGGGCCGTACATGGTTTGCATTATTGGCGACAAGTACGGCTTCAGACCAGTCCCTGTTACAATAGATAAAAACATCTTTGAAATGCTGTTGGGAAGCGTCAAGAGTAATCCCGGGGGCAAACGCGCTGCCGAGCTTCTTGTTCAATGGTACAAACTAGATGAAAACAGTATACCGGCAGCTTATGTCCTACAACCAGTGTCAACGTTTTATCCGCATGCGTATAAACACCACGCAAACGATGCTGATGAAAAGAAAGGAAAAGAGGAAAGGCAGCAATGGTGGCAAACACTGGAAACAATGACAGAAGCTTTAAGGAAGGCTGCAAGTCAGATCGATTTTACAGCTTTTCCTTCAAGTGAGATGACCGAGGAAGACTTCAAGATTTCTGTGACCGAGACGGAGATAACAACTGGAATGAAGGGAGAGGGTGTAGACCCGAAATACATGATTTTGTTTATTCGGTCCCTTAAAGAATTACATGAAATGGACCTCAATAACAATAAATTTACAAAGCGTTTTGTAGACAAGGGAAATGCAAGTGAAGCAGTTAGTACAAAAACTTTGTTGCAGAGTCTCAAAAGTAAATGCCAAGAGGTAATACCTGAAGACAATATATGCAGGTTAGTGATCATCGTAAAATTAACTATGATTTTGCGATTTTTTTTGAGCCACAATACTTTTTAACTTGTAAAGAATGGTTCAAATTGCCCGCTGCTACAATCATGGACAAAAGTCCTTGGGACAGTCAGAACGTAACTTCAATTCTATACGTTTAACAAGTTATGTCGCAAAAGCAGTGCTGTCTTTTTACAAATCCATGTCCCTTCCCCCCTCCCCACCCAATACAATGTTGAAAGATCAAAGGAACTGAGCCTTGACGGTTTCAACACTGTCTGTGGGTTGGGGGTAGGGGGTAGGAACGTACAGTGTTAGCAGCGCGCGGATACAATTTCGCGTGTGTTAAAAAGCTTTCGAACTGTACAACTGTCCCAAGACTTTTATCCATGATTGTAGTATATAGAGGTCTCTCATGAGGGGCGAGAGGTACCGAAAAATGAGAGTGACTGTTTCTTATGGTTTACAATTAGAAAAAAAAGTTTCCGGAAAACCTGGTTGGAAAGTAAATGGAACACAGCTTTTTGGGTCAATCCAGCGGAAAATTTCCTGGAGAAACGGAACATCTGAAAAAGTAGTTCTGTTTTTCAGGATGGAATGTTTCAAACGGAAATTCGTGTTCCATTTCTTCAAAGCCATGTTACCAGTTTTATGCCTTCGCCGGCTGCAATGGTAATTAAGCAATACTCTTTTCTCTCGCCTTGGGTGACCTATTCTATTATAGCATGGATCGGGTTCAAAAGTCCGACCTCACATGTCAAATACCTAATGCACACCTGTTGGTCACGTTGTTTTCGCTCATTAAGCCCCTGTGCAAACGGACGCAATATTGTTGGATATTAAGTGTTGTGTCCGTTTAATTTGCTCACCCTGTTTCATGTTGTTGGGAGTTGTTGCACAAAGTTTGAAACCGGTCACACTTTTACCTACGTGCAAACGGACGATAAAACTCTCAACATTGTTGGGAGTTGTTGAGTCCGTTTGTACGTGGGGTTTAGGATGCGTTAAACTGAGTCGAAGCATGACTATGACTTGATAATAGCACTATGACCTTGCCGGCAAACATTCATTACTGTTTGCATGAAAAACTCAATGAATGCATGATTTTAATGAAAAAGACTAAAACTGGAATGGGTATTAATAGTCATTTTAATATCGGATCGAACCTCATACTATACATTTTGTGAACTCAGATATAGCCTCGAGTTTCAGCTTACTCAGGATGGTCATATTAACCCGTTCAAGAACAAAGAGGAAATAAAGAATTTTTGCGATCAATTCTGCCAGAAAATGATTGATGGCATTCAAGAAGGTAAAGTATTGTCTAATTTCTTAGTTTATCTACCTATAATAACCAGGAAAAAATGGTGGTGGTTTTTGTTTTACAAAAGTTGCCAGCTAGAGTCAGTCTTATCACGCTGGTAATTAAAAAGCTGGATGGGCGCGAAAACGTTTATTTTTCTTTACAATTTGCTTACATTAAGGAAGAGAAACCCTTCAATCCCAAACACCATATAATTTTCCAAAAAAAAAGAGCAGTGGGCTCTAAAAGAGATAGAACAAAATCAAAAGCAAACTGTCAGGGCACAGCTAAATTAAAAGTCAAAATTTAAGTTTTAAACTCCTTCCAAAATCAAGTTTTATCTTGTGGCAATAATTTTTCTAGTTTGAAAGAAATGGTTAGTTGTAAAGTTGTGAAAGTTTGGATAAAATATTGTCTTTTATCAACAAATAGCTCAAAAGGCCGCTGCGCAAACGCTAATTCTAATGGGTCAGCCATAGTAATCCAATACCTGGAATGTTTTTAACAGTCTGTGTCATGATTTTCTGTTTCATTTTGTTAATAATGCCAATCACACGTCCTTAATCGCTAATCGCCATCTTACTTGTCGATTTTGATCATCAACTCGGAGGCAACGCTTGGTTCTAGTCCCCCTCGATCACCTCCTTTCGCTTTCCTAACAGTTACGGGCTGTTATCCTCACTTTGTGCCTTTGCCAAATCTAAATTACTAAATTCGAGAGCAGGACGAATGGAGGACCGATATCGAAGCCACCATTCACTACACATGACCGAATAGAAAATGTACTTTTCCATCGGAATCTATTCGTGTCCAATGGATCATACCCCCATGGCCACCCCTGAGAAATGATATAAAGTCTGAGGAATGAGACCATGCTCACAAAGCCGTCATGCTAGCCTGCGAGCAAGCTCTCCTATTTCGGCAAGCTAAGAGAGTCTCGCAAGAACGCACGAGCTAGCGGCGAAGCCGCGAGGGGCAGAGGAAAGGCCCCCCCCCTCGCTCGCGCGTTATCGCGAGACTCGCTTCGCTCGCCCAAATAGAAGAGCTTGCTCGCAGGTTACGTCATACCAGTGGTGGCGTCGCTAAATGACGGCTGTTTACTCACGCTAACCCTATGCACTTTCCTCACGGTTGTTAGCTTTTGTTCAAAGCTATCTTGCTATGGAATCCAAAGGTTTGAATAGAGATTTGGTCTCTCACATGCGTATGTTTCATTTAAAGCTGTTGCCAATCATCAGATAATTGATGACCCTTTATACGTCGAAGTTCTTCATCATACAATGGTCACGAAGAAGAGAACAGAAGCATTTGTAGGTAGAAAGCAACTATTACAAAAGGTAATACGGGCATTTCAAATAAGACCAACATTAAGTAATTTAAGTGGGAAACGATTTTTGCTTTGTAGGAAGTTTTCAGATCACCAAGAACCAGAGTACACAGCTGTAAACATGAATATTAAGTTAAAATTTTAGGTAACTAGGGGAAGGATTTCTGGGAACGAATATGGACCTCAAAAAATTTGGATTCAAACCTGGGGTTGAAGTTACTAATAGAGAACTCAAGAAGAGCAACGGAAACGTCGAAGTTTGTTATTTCGCAGCTTGATGCCGGAACGTTTTGTCTTACACAAGGACTTTTAACCACGAAAGGTGGAGAGAGGGTACTACCTGTAATGACCAATAGGGGAAGGGACGGACGGGGGTGTGGGTTCCATTTTCAATCTTCAGGAGTAATACAAGGGTAGGGATCTCACTAGATGAAGTATGTGAAAGGGTAAGGAAATCTGTCATTTCAGTGTGTAAAAGGACCTAAAGGGCTACCAGACGCATTTTATTCATATGTATAGGACAATACAATACACGTTTAAGTTCTAAACTAGGCATTTGAAAGGAGTACCATTTTTTCGCGATGGGAGCTATACAAAAGGGGAACCTTTTCTGTCCAAAAAAATTGTTGGATAAACGGGTAAGGAGTTGGACCTGGGACGAAACCTCCTTGAGAGTGAAACTTTTGTTACCTTTCCTCCCCCTCTCCCGAAATGAAAAAAAAAAAATCAGTGCTTAAAAAGCTGCTCCTTGGGTAAATATACATAAACTGCGACAAAATATGCAAGAATAATGAATAAAACATGAATTTTGGTCTAAGAGTTATGTTAAAAAAGAGTATTTATATTGTATTTCACGAACTATCTATAACTTCTTCTTACGAATACACTTTTTAGATTGAGGACTACCTCAGACTGGATAATGGTGGAAAGGTAACCAGTTCTTTGTGTCTGTGTTCAATCCAACAAATAATACCAAACGAACGTTCACATCAAACGAAAAGTATTTATTAAACGCAAAATCGAAACAAACGTTGAAATGCTAAACAATCATGCTCTTTTGTTTTGTGCTCCTATTCCTTAAGCTTCTAAAGTAGACAGTGACTGAAATGTTTTCAGGCTAGTTTAATTTTGGCCCAAAATTGTTTTGGGAGCTTAGACTACACCTCAGTATTTATAAAAAGTCACCGTCTTAATTAGCTAGTAAGAAATCGATTTCGCTTGGTAGACAGAGTGGTCGTGTTAAAATCAATGCTAACGTCTCTTCATTTTAATTTCTCAATATTCTAAACTGTGGAAACGTTCAGTGTAAACGTACGATTTAATACGGAGTCAGGAGTCCCATTATTATGATAATTAATATCTGATTTTTTCACCAGCCTTTTATCGTGTATGGCATATCAGGCTGTGGTAAAACTTCTATCCTGGCCAAAGCTTTTACTGCGTCTCTTGAAACCTGGAATGGAGTCTATACTGGAAGGTAAGTAAGCTTAGCAACCGTCAATATAAAATCTTTAACGATGAAACTGTGAAAGATAAGTCCGAAATTATTGCTTAAAATTTCTATTTGAAAACTATGATAGCGAAGGGAGAGGCGACCTGTTACGGACTTTCTGACATGCGTACTTTGGTCTTTATTCGCCATATGCTTTGTGCAGTCACCTTAGTATCGCAACCCTCCCTTTTCCCTCTCTATAGTAGCATGTTACTGTTCTGCTTTCAGTAAATTTGTCTATATTGCATCAGTTTGGCTACTGTTATTGAATGAAAGGAGCCATAGGCGCTGCCCCTACCTGTTTACCCTAATCTTGCCTGTCTCCTTCAAGTAGAGGGCTCAGATAGGAAAGAGGGACACCTTTGCCGGCCTCCCATGCGTTTTCCATCTCCCTTGCACTGGGTTCTCGTCAACAACCGGTAACGTTTTAGTCACGTGCACGACCGGTTTGCGCGATATAGCAACTGTGAGTTCAGAAATTTCCAGCTTGCAGTCTCCACAGGGCATACGTATTTCGCATTACTTAACTGAGCCGGTTTTTAAACATTAGTTAGTTTCGACCACAAATGTGGTTAGCGGCTACATGATTGAACGCGGGGGAGGCCGGCAGAGGTCTCTCTCTTTTCTCTCCTTCAACAGGAAAACTTGCCTGTTGTAGTTTTATTTTACTGCCACTCCTGGGGAGTTGATGTGAAGATAAATCGATCTGTTGATTATTTTTATCGAGGTTGTAGTTTATTGAACCATTTTTTGCAAAACCGATTCACATCAAACGTCTGCATGGCAAAAAGCGAAACATAGATCTACTATCTAGTATCGCGCCTAAAACACACTAATATCTTTTACTGATTCAGTGCCGGATCCATACCTTGACTAATTAGAACTGCTAGCCCAGTTAGGACCACTATTTTTTTAATAATTAACCTGTTATTTGAATCTTTAGGCCAATCCATCTTATTAGATTTATTGGAACATCACCCTCTTCGTCAAATGTGAGATCTCTGCTGCTTAGCCTTTGTCAGCAGGTAGGTTTGTGCCGCGACTAGATAGTATTTTTTCAATGGCTTGGAAGTGAAGCAGCTATACATATTCAGCGGTCTCACAAGGGAAAGGGCAACACCATCTGATTTGTACTGGTTCAATTAATATTTCTCAGCCAGCATCCAAATTAAGTGTACACCCCATAATTCTCCTCTTTACCCATAAGTATTTCATTTATATTAAGAATTTGCCTTGTGCCACTCTCCAATAAACGCGCAATCAAAACTGTCGCAGAAATTCACTCAAACATTTCTTATCTTTGAATGGAAAATTCGCGTAGGCGGTCGGTTTTTTTTTTCTGTATGTACGGAGCTGTTGGGTTATTATAAGGGTATAGCTAGGGTAAACAGCACATTTGCTTGACACTCACTTCGTTTGGCAACCAACAACAAGCAGACAAACAAACAAAATATGAGGCATGTATAGGCAAGGCAAACTATCGCAGAAGTCTAATTAAATGCAACTTACCTCATATCTAATTCCTATTTCTTCAACTATTTTCTCTTTATATTTTATATCTTTGTAGCTGTGTCTCGTGTTTAAAGATACATCGTCATTGATCAGTGACAACTATGATCGTCTGGTTGCCAAATTCCGTTCACTTCTCCTCAGGGCGACACCAGAAAGACCACTTGGTAAGTTTATTTCAATAGGGAAGAGGAGGGGGGTGTTAGTAAAGACTCACAGAAAAATAACAATAAAAGTAATCTTGTGATCGCAGAGAAGCTAGCTAATCTCTGTCAAGAACTCACCGAGTATTTTCTTTTTAGTTTTGTTCCTCGACTCACTGGATCAACTTTCTGATCAAGATGACGGTCGTGCACTCAGGTGGCTACCGACCAGCTTACCAAAAAACGTGCACATTGTAGTCAGTACGTTGCCAATCACAGGAGGCTGCCTTGCTGTTTTGAAAACCAAACTAAAACCAGAGAACAATGCCGACTTTTATCTTGAGGTATGCTTTTAATGGCGAACGCAGAGAAGTGTCTTACTCTGCTTCCGCATCAAGTAAAAGTTCTTTCATGATCTACACTTACTTTTAAGTATATGTTACAAAAATAATTGTCAGTCTACGTACCTTAACAAATAAACGATCCTGAGTACAGGCGTAGACCTTCCATTACTTTCCGAACCAAGTTCAACGACTTTTGTTTCTTAGCCACGCCCTTGTCTACAATTACTAAAAAAATTCTTGTGTCTAAATAGGTTTCATCTCTGGAATCAAATGATGCTGAGAGCATTCTGGACATGAGGCTAGAAAACGCCAACAGGTACCGAGAAATCCTAGCCCGTTGCTTACTATGATTTAGTACTTTTGGGATTAAAGCCTAGGAAATATGCTGATATGCAACTGTTCGCTCATGACGCTCGCTTTTTTATAGTATACATTTTTTTTGTTCAGGTTCATAAAACAAAATGTCATGTTAAATCATTTCTTTTACTCTGACTAGAATATTTTTTGTCTGGAGGCACTGCATGAAATGTTAGCCACTAACAAAGTTCTTACAGCTTGTAGAAGAACAAATTTTTTTTATTTGTACCGCAGTTTACATTGTCAGAATTATCAGTAAAACAACTTACAATATTACCTGATTATATATCTTAATTTGAAATTACGTGTTTAACTCCAGTCTACATTTTTCTTTATAATTAAAACCAATCAACCAAGTACATGCAATGCCGTTTGTGATATGCACTCCTTTTCTCTTTTTTAAATTTTAATATCTGACCGTAGGAGGCTAACACTGGAGCAAAGGAAACATGTTTTGGAAACGAGCACCAAGCCTACGGCGCTCTACATGAAACTAGCTTGTGACACAGCTTTACGATGGAATTCGTTCACAGAGGACACACACACAAAATTAAGGGCCACAGTCTCAGAATTGATCATACAGTTGTTTGAACGGTAAGTGATTTCTAAAGAAAAAATAATGATCAGGTAAATAGAGGTCACTTCCTAGTTTTTCAAATAATTGAACTTTAGAAATAAAGCGGGATTTACAGAGTATCTGATGTCTCGGGTTCGTCGATCAATTACAGTTTTCTATCTGTAAGGGGCTAGCAAGTTGCATAACCTAGTGTCCCTAACAGGGTCGTTTACTTTACATTGCTAAATTATGTGAACTAGCAGGACACCCCAGCGTATTAGAGTATAGTACTTCTTGGTCTTATTTTAAATATTTGCTCTCAGTGGAAGGGGTATGTATGAATATGATAAGTACATTGAAAGCCGCACAAATGGCGTTATATCCTACAACCAAACAAGCCTGTTGAAGCACGAATACTGCAAGCTGATATGTGCACATTTGATTGGAAAGTTGCACTTTGACTAACCTCATTGTATTGTCTTTTCTTCCTGCCAGCTTAATCACAAAGCATGGAGAACAGTTTGTTCGTCGAGCTCTTGGCTACATCACAGCCTCCAAAACAGGACTGACGAAATCTGAGCTAGAGGACGTGTTATCATGCGATGATATCGTACTTGCTGATGAGGTGTTTAAATATCACGTGCCTCCCATCAGAAGGCTTCCTCCATTGCTATGGACGCGACTCAGGAATGATTTAGGTGAGGACCGAAATTATTGACCACTGTAAATAAGACGAAAGATGGCAAAACAATCCAACTAACTAACAAGCTAAGCAAAATAAAAGAGACAAAAAAATAACATCAAACAAACAAAAAACAGCAACAACCAATCAACGGTTCATCTACGTAATGTGCTAAATTTGCGTCATAGGTGCTGAAAGCAGATTTTTGTAGCCAAATGGCGCCAATTTTTCTCTCCTACATTTGGATTACTAGTAGTGTGTTTATCGAGGGTAAGTACCAAAAATGCTTACCTCAAAGTAGATGTTCATGGATAAGAGGAAAACATAGGGTGGTTGTTGAACAAATGATAGTAAAATCTAGGGACTGATTTTGCAGGTCGGTAGGTCTAATTTATCCGGTGTTTTTCGCACTACAATGTAGGCCTCATTAAAGACTTCCTTCAACTTTAAGTGGTACAAATCTTTTGTGTCACTACACTCGCCGGATGAGTGGTGCCTTGTAAAGCCTCCGCCCCTTTTTCTTGTTGAGGGGGGTCAAATACACCTATCGTGACCATCTTATACCGTATACATTTGCAGGTGGATACTTGGTCAAGGTAGCGGCCGATGGTCACGTGGTCTACAAGTGGTATCACCGATTGTTTCTAGAGGCAGCAAAGAATTACTTTTTGAGTGACAAGCCTTTTACCGACTCGCTTCACACGGATTTAGCAAATTACTTTAATGGAAGGTGAATTAATAAAGCTTAAGCAGAAATTCCCAGAAATCACTTGAAAAAAACAAAACAAAACAAAACAAAACAAAAAGAAAAAAGAGAAACGAGAAACTAAGAAATTGTGCTAGGATAAAATTGTGTTTGGAGTCCATGACGTCTCCTCGTGTCTTTTGAAAAGTGACTTGCCCCTTTTTTTTAAATAAAATAATCAGTATATTACTTTGTCTATTATTTCAAGACGTTGTGAGACAATTTGAACGTCTGTATGCCAGCGTGGGTCCGAAGACAATAAACCCGCATTTGAGTCTAACAGATTATAGCTTCAATCACAATTCCACACTCTTAATTCATCTTAAAATCGCTGAAGAAGTGGATCTGTCAAACTAGGTATACATACATTGTTGTTAGAGAGACAAACTGAAAAAAGGTTTGAAGAAGTAAGCCTTTCAGGGCACTTGAGTCGGACCGCGTTGTCGATTATTAAACAAAACTAACGCGCATGCACCGAAATCTATGACATATATAACTTCAAGAAGGCGGAGCACAGGTGCCGCTTAGACGGCCTGAAACAGGCAGCAAAAACGAATAATAAAACCAATTAAAGGAGGTTTATAGAGTTAAGATTTTTTCGTAACGCTGCAATCTTTTATTCCTTTTAGATGGGCGAGAGAAGCCAAACCATACACAGACAAAAACGGAAATATATGTAGTGCGTTCCGAATGGTAGCGGATCAACCTCTGATTCTGAGTACAGACGTCAGGCAAGGGGCGGATACGGAAGATGGAGAGAGTGGAGCAAGATACAATTTGCGCAAATTAAGCGAGCTACCGTACCACTTAATACGATCTGAGATGTGGAACGAATTTGTTGAGGTAAGGATCGATTGATTTAGATTGATGTGTTCTCTGTAAACGTTAAAGAGTGTTATGCACCGGATATAACAGTATTATGCAAATAAGCTTTATTGAATACAGCTCAATTATCAAGATAGAGATTTTTTTCTGTGGAATTCACGTAACATATTTTGATCAATTATGAGAAGTAAAAAATATGTATAATAATAAGAAAATAGAGCTGAAAAATTCTAGAGAGCCATGTTTTGGGGAGTGTAATTCAGCGAGAAAAATTATTGAACAACTCTCCAGTCGGCGAAAATTGTCCAGAGGTTTTTCATGGGGGTGATGTTTACAAGCAAAGCTTTTGTGCAACGTTGGACACCACTGTTTTTTTCGTGGATAAATTTCGAGATCAAAGGCGGTAATTTAAAAGCTTTTTTTTCTAGCATAGTTTTCTATATTATTTACAAAAGACCTACATAATTATAATACATTTATGAATGATTCCTGGTTTAACGGGAAAAAAGGGAAAGGATCATCTCAAAAAGAAAGACAAGAGAAACTGAATTAAACAATACGCGAAAACGTTTTTTTCCTTATTTCAAGAAACCGTTCTCAACAGCCCAGGAATTTCTACTGTTGATGTCTGATAAGAGGCAATTTATTTATCATTTTGGGTTGGTTATTCACGACAAACAAATTGAAAACGGAGTTTAACAATACTGCGTTTTTAGCCCTTTTAAATTGGGTTAACCCTTAGCATCGCTTTTTGTTTACAGCTTCAAAAATGCTTACAGCCCAGACTAGAAACGAGTCATTAAAATATATACCTTACAAAGGAGGCTGTCTGAGTTCCTTAAACTTCTGAAGAATTTGTTTAAATAACCGGCTCTTTAATAGTTTATTCATTTATACCACCCACATTGTTAACAATTTAGAGAATTTGAAAGTAAATCTAAATAACCTCGAAACTCTTCTTAAACTATGAGCTTAAGAAAGTTCTCGATGTCTCCTTATTATAAAGCTTTAGTGTACGATTTTGGGAATGGACAACTGTCAGACTCACGTTTCCGGATTTAAGTATCGCAAATATTAAACACATGGATTCGTTTCTCTGTACTCCCGAATTAACTCCTTAATCTTTCTTTTAAAAATATTCATCTGGTTTCCTCTTGCCAGATGAACCTCGTAACAATGCTACATTTCATTTAGATTAAATTTGATTTTGTTGTTTGTCGGCATTAATAGTGCCTGAATACTAGCTACAGAATCTAAAATATGTTTGAAAAACATGATATAGTAATCAACGATTTCAGTTTGAAAATGATTAAAATGACCATTTTACATATGCGCACACTCAATAATTGACCAACAATAAGGCGCCTTTCCATACTTTATTGTTTCTCTTTCCCACCATCCACCACACACTCTTCTCTAAAATTGGCAACTTGGTTGGCTTATTCACGGACTTTTAGTGTACAATAAGCCTCTAACTGCCAGAAGGCAGATGCAAGATATCTTTTGACTGTTCTTGAAAAAACTCCTTTTCTTTGGACGTAGACATGTTCTTCCAGAAAAAAAAAATGGATGGCTTAGACCGTTGATGAGTCACTGGTTGGGTATTCCTATACCACGACACACGTACTTTTGCTGAGGGATTTAAACTGCTCAAAACGCTCCAATGTATTGCTATATATTGATCGACAGCTCATGCCGTCTCTTTACAAAGAGTAGCTATCGCCCCGTGTAAGGGACTTCGAATTCCGAAATCCGGGAAATTTTTGCTTGTGGAAACTGTAATCAAAGAAAATTTTGCGTGTAGAATCCGGAATCATGGGCTTTGGAATTCGGAATACAGCGAAAGGAATCCGGAATCCCACAAAAAATGTGGAATCCGGGATGCAATTTCCTCTGACATAGACTGAAATCTAGTATCTGGAATCCGCAATTCACGGCGTGGAATCCAGAATCCAAGACTGTCTCGACTTTCTTTACATGAGGCGAATATATAAACGTTTTAGTAAAGCTCTATATAATTATCTTTGTTTTGGCCCGTACACGTTGATACGGAATTTTTATCTTGTCAATCCATTGTACATAGGCAGCACCATTTCTTTAAATGCATGCCGGTAATTCCTTTGCCTGTAAAAATATACGCAAGGATTGAACGCAGAATTGGAAAGAGCAAGTAGACCAGACCAGAAGTGCCACATGCTGTAGTGCTTTGGGAATGTGACAGGAATGGTGATAATAGGTACCCAACAAAGACAGAAAAGCCCTACAATAAGCGCAACTGTCTTAGCGACCTGCTTCTCTCGTTCGCGTAATTCACCGGATATTTTCATATGGCTTTGGTTGTCATGTAACTGGCGAATTTTAGAAGACTTAAACCTGACTGTTGTGAAAGTTACAATCCCACTGATGACGATAGCGAGAAGGCAGGTTACGGCTCCAAATGTTCTAATATAAAGGGAAAACAATCGCTCAAAGCGAGAATATAATTCCAGAGCGGAAAAAACCAGAGATGTCATCCATATGAGGCCCAAGAAGGCTTTCAGCTTTGAAGTACTCATTTTCAGTTTGTGGGTAATGGGGTTGCATATCGCCCAACAGCGGTCCATGCTCATTGCAGCCAAGATTAGAACCGAAGCAGTAATAGAACAACGTAAAATGACCATAGAAGTAACTCCTACGGTACTCCCTGAACAGACTGGCGCCACATCTTGGGAGAGCATCGAGATCATCAATGGAATTGATATTGCAGTTACTAGGAGATCAGCCAGAGCCAGGTTTGCGATAAGAACTCCGCAAATCGTTTGCAAGTTCGGAGCTCTTTTGATAACTAGAATCGTGATTGCGTTGCCTAAAGATCCCACAAATGCTATGAGACTGCAGAGAACTATCGCGACAGTTATATCGATTGTTTTCGGTGAAAAATCCTGGCAATACAAAACGGCAGATGTTTTGTTGGGAATTTTCATTTCAAACTTTTAAGAATCACTTGTGTTTTAGGAATACGCACTGCATTTAGCACGTCTTTTTTGTTTTTCAAAAAATAAAAAATGATAAAAGATGTTATGTTAAGGTTTTTTTAAACTTGGGGCTTATACACCTTGCAGTGTTGAGTCCTTGACAAGCACTGCGCTGGTAATTTGTCAGTCTTCCTGTTTTCGCTTTAAAACGGCGGCATTTTTTTAAAACCAGCGGGAGAATAATTAAACACTTTTGGCTGGCCTCAAAACAAGTCACTGGGATTTAAGAGTCAAGGTTAAATAAGTTGTTGCTTAAAATTTATTGTTCTGTTTATCGGTCTGTGAAGCGTTTTCACTCGCGTGGCTAGCATCTATGCAACTTCTAATTCAGTTTACTGGAGCAAAAGAGGGGGCTTACATAAGAGAAGAGTTCAAATCCCACAGGATTTGCTTGGAACACCAAGACGGCCACCGTCTCATTGTCTTGGTAGACCAATATGGCCGTTGGGACATGAAAACGCGAGTGTATGATATATCCATTCCTTAATTAAATAAAGATATGAAAAAAAATTTAAGCAGTTTGAGAAGATTTCGCTAGAGTAGAAAATTATCTAACAAGAATCTGAGCTTAAAAGAAAGTAGAAAAGAAAACGGAAAGGAAGAAAGAAAGAAAAAACAACAGAAAAACAAAACATGCATACACGTCTACACTAATGAAAGCCGATTTTCTTCACCCGACGAGTTTCTCGCTCATAAGCAAAATATATTAAGGGCAGACCAAGTTGATAGCTGATGACTTAGATCTTTTTCTTATAGATTGTGTGCCAGATTCCATTCCTTATCGCCAAGTGTAAAACTGGGAAAGCATTTGAACTAACTTTGGAACTATCTGAGGTAAGTAATCAGGGCTCCAAATCAAACCACTATTGGAGACGAGCTAGGTTGCGCGTGGGCTTACGGTGAATGTCTTTCTTGAACTCAGGCGATATAACTGTGATCAGGTGTCCTCTTGTGGGAGGGGGTGGGGGAGAAAAGAAACGGGAAGAAAGAGAAGAGGAACCGATCCCAGTGTATGCATGGTAGAGTCTGCAAATGGAATGTGTTCAAACAAGCATTGGCACATTAAAATAATTTTTTTTTGTCGCAGAACTGTAATAAAGTCTTGACCAATAACGATTTCTTAAAACATAAGCAAGCGTGTCATGATGATACCGAAACGTCGGCTTTTAACGTTAATATTCGCTTGCTTATGTTTTAAGAACTGTAATAAGAGGACAAAAGATAAAATAAGCATTCAAGCCAACACAAGCAAGAGTAAAATTTCAGTTTTCTATTTTCCCCTCTGACTTCATTCATTATCTTTTCTTTGTATTTCTGATTAGGTAATTTACAGAAATCTTGGGTTGATCATTTTTCTGTCTGTCAAATAAAATTTGAATCAAAATAGCTCCTAAAAAATTAAATGGGCAAAATAATCTATAATTCCTGAAAGGATTTAGAACTAATTTTAAGACCTTGAGCGCATACCATTCGTATCGAAAACCCAGGAAATTCCAGGGAGAATTCAAATGGAACTGTTCATCCCGGTGGAAATTTTCCGGAAAGAAAGTAATACCTTTCGAGGTATTACCTTTTTCCCGCTTTTACTGAGACGACATAAATTGTCTGTACCATTTGTTTGGATTACCAGTGCTAAAGCCTCAAGTCGAGAGAAAGCGAAAAATTAACTAGTATTTTGTAAAGGTACAACTCAATCCCGTTCCCATTTTCGGTGTCCAAAAAAATACCAGTACCTCCTGAAGAAAATTTTTCACCGACATTTCCGTACAAATGGTAAGCGCTCCATTTATACGTCATAGAAACCAGTTAATTATATTACAACATAAGTGAAAGCCCCAAGCAAGTGGATGGCACAGGAAGCATCGGAGCTTTACAGTTACATGACTAAAATCATATTTTATTGTTGTTCAAAACAATAAGGCCTCGTTAAAGTGCAGTAAAGACAAAGCAGACATCATTGAGGATGTGTACAGCTGTATTCGAGCCAACGCCCACCAGTTAACTCAGTTTCCAGAGTTAGTGCCTCAGCTTTGTCTGAATGAACCGGATAAATCATACTGTGACACTTTAGCGCAAGTAAGTCAGTTAGAAAAACATGGCTGTTAAAGGAAAAAAAAATACTTAGAATACACGCTGTGCGCGAAGTGCGAACAGCGGAGGCCCATTGCTGTAGAAATTGAAAACCCATCGTTGCGAGAAAATTTGGTTATGACATCAGCGTACGCTCGCCTGCCCGTCCGTACAGACACTGATTTAACCAGTTCAGATGCAACCAACAGATTTACTCCCCTGCCCGTCTACGTTTGAAAATGACACTGGAGGAAAGTCAGGATAGGCATTTTTCTCTTTGCAACCAGATGCAAAAATATTGACACGCTCCGATGAAAACTTGGCTTATTCTACTTATAATAAACACGCTGCCAGTTACACATTTGTGAAATACATGTGTGACACCCACCCCTTCCTCCATTGAAGGTTGTTATTCTGAGTTTTGAGCATCGTCGTGTAGAAGGGGAGGTGAGGGATAACAAGCACAATACCACTGAGAGGCCATTTAAGCCCAATAGAGGTACATTGCCTCAAGTATATTTGCAACTGGTGGTAACTGTTAAGTGACAATGAGGTCATTTTCTCTCGTTTTTTTTTTTTCAAAAAGGAATATCTGAAGAATATCAGCAATTCAGGAGGTAAGAAAAGCTACTTATTAACCGAGAGTGAGGTCATGACAGGGAAATCTCAGCCTGAGACCATGATTAATTGACCTCGCTATCGCTCGGTCAATACATCAAGACCGAGGTCAAAGATTTCCCTGTAATGACCCAAAGGACGAGGTTAATAAGTTATTCATTTTATGTATCCGAGGATGGGCCCTATCTGGTATAGTGGAGACGTTGTGGTTTATTCCATTTTTCTCTGTTTTAAAGTCGATCGTTATCACACATTACCACAATTAAGGAAAAAGAACTTTTGATTGATCATAATTAAGCACATAATTAGTTCTGGTTATTTGTTTTCTAGGTAAAAAGATCGCTCTTTGGCAAGACTTGACAAAGCTCAACGCCCAGAAGACCAACTTAGCTGCATTTAAACATCCAGCACCTGTAAGAAAATGCGTTTTCTCCAAAGGATGCAAGTACCTGGCTACATATGATGCAGATGGCGTGCTGCGCGTCTTTATGGTAAGAGTAAAAATGACTCATGAAGTTACCAATCTTAGTATTGTAACTATGTTGTAGATACATTTTTGGATTCTTTAACAAGTCTTGAAGCGTATCAAAAAGCTGATACAATATTTTGTAAACCTGCCCATTCAATTTCAAATGAAGAAATTAAAAATGAACTTAATTCAAGGATCACTGAAGTATGGGCTTGGCGGCATGGACAATGTAATAAGTAAACAACGGAAATAAATTAATAGAACTCAAAGAAAAGATAAAAGGAAAAGAAAAAACCTGAAGACGTGAAAAAATAAACTAGTAAAAAAAAATAAAAGTAATTAGAAAAGGAAAATCAACTATGAGTTGATACTTTTATATTTTCTCCCGAAACGATTTTGTCTTGCGACGTCAAGAAAATTCAAGCTTAGGTGCTTACCATAATTAGCATATATTCGTGCTCCCTAACACCGCAAACCACCCGGGTGGAATCTTGTGCATAAACATAAAACTAATATATAGATTTAGCCAGGGCTAAAAGCGAAGCTCTGGTTAATAATACGTGTAAACAAAAAAAATTAAATCGTGTAACGCTAAACGGGGGACGACAATGAAAATGGCTTCAAGAGTAATAGATCTAATTAGCAAAAAAACAAATTGCACGTGCAGCACACTTTTTCTTCTAATTAGCAAAAAGCAAATTTGCACGTGCAGCACGCTTTTCTCTTTTCCTTGCCGTTGTTTTGCACGACTAAAACACTGTTTTGTACGAGTAAAACGTCAAACTTCCTAGTTACACACTATTTTTATGGAGAAATTGTCGTATGTGCCTACCCAATATTTTGTTTCCAGTGTTCATGTTCGCTTTTATTTTTCACTGCCGCTCATTTCAATAACTCGCTCTAGCTTTTTCTCTGTTATCCACGTTAGTGTACACATAAAAAAATAACGTCGAAAAAGACACGACTTTTTTCTTTGTAAAAGTCCGTTCGGCCATGTGATTTCCTTACAAATAAAACCTTGAGTTGCATTTGGGTTCCCATACCTGTTGATTGAGTTATTTTACATTGGTATCCCTGTGGTGCGGACGGACGGTCGTACGGTCACGTGATTACCAAATTTTCTGGGATGGGTAGTTTACCACCGTTTGATTTTCTATAACCGGAGAATTTCCAAGGGGTGGGCCGATAAGGTGAAAATTGATTCGCCTCAAATCACATTCCATATTTTCAAAAGCTTCCCTAACACGAATAGCGCGAACCGTTTGATTTTCTATAACCGGAATTTCCTGTATTCCCGTCCCTTCCTTACCCTATGATCGTTTGCAAGACCATTTCGAACGATAAATGTTCTTTTTTATTTGTTTTGTTTGTTTTGGTTTTGTGTGTATGTTTTTTTAATTTACGTTTTGTTTTGTGTTTTTTTCTTAGGTCGCCAGTGGTTACACCGTTATGTCAAAGCCGTGTGAATGTAAAGTGATAGCGTTTCCCGCTACTATTGACCAATGTCACTGGATTGCAGTAGCCGGCACAAACTCTATCGTTCGTTATGGCCTGGGTTCTGGTGGAAAGTACGAAGGTGGGGTATATTATTCCATGTGGTTATAATCCCATTCGAAATCGGTCAGTGTCACGGACCAAAACTCCATTGCATGTTGTATGACACACAACCCCTTTAGGGTTTAAAACGGAAAAAACAAAAGTACCATTTTAAAACGATTTAAAATATTCATTCTCTAAAACGACTTCCTTGCTGGCTGTCCTACAAGTAGCCAATATACTGGCTATCCATCGAGACATGCTTTCGGATTATATGACCGACCAACTCCCAAAAAGACCTTGATGGGATAAAATGTAGTTAAAGAATACAGTTTTATAAAATTTATCATGCGTAAAGTTGTACTGATTACTTAAATTTCGTAGTTGAAGAACTCTTTGTTGATTGTATTTCTTTGAGCGTTCCCCACGGTTAATTAATCCCATAATTTGCATGGCATTTTACAGGAACTATCTTGCAAGAAATAAAAGTTGACTGCGATATCGACGACAGAGCAAGCATTGTCATCATCAAGAAAGGAAAAGCTTGGGAGGTAACTAGAACCACTGGAAATGGAAACAGTCTACGATTCTCTTCTGTCCCTTTAATATGATCCACAGTCCGAGCTTCCCTATCCCCCAAGTAAATACGCCGTGGCATAATTTTAAACAATTACTATACTTTTTCTTTGTCTCGTGGCATTCATAAAGACAGTTGTTAACTAAAGTTAGTTTTACGTGGCCTAACAGAGTTGTTTTTTAAGGAGCTAGGCATTAGATATAATTAAATAAGAAACCTTTGGCAACGACAGCGGCGAAGACAAGGAGACCGTCACTAGAAAAAAAAAAACAACAACAAAACAAAAAACAACAACAACAACAACAATAACAACAAAACAGCCACAGCAAGTCAGAACAAACAAACAAAAATCATGATAAGGGACAAAATGAACAGAAATTTATCGAACAAGGAACAGTTTTGAGCGTGCATCACACTTCTTTAATTTGGTTTATTTCTTTGCCACCACTGTATGACCAGGAAAATTGAACATAACTAGATGTTACCATTTCGGTACGTTGAAACAATCATTACTAAGTTTAAAAGAGCGGTTTTCACTTGACTGTCGTAAAACCAAAACCAAAGTAAATACACCAGCCAACCAAAGGGCGTAGTAAAACCAAAACCAAAACCAAAACCAATCCCTTTCGACAGTCAAGTGAAAACCGCTCTAACTGGAACTAACACGTTTTCATTTTTAAGTGACATTAGGGAACTTAAGAACCACGACGAAGTTCACGACGACGACGTCTGTTAACTAGGAAAGGACTGGAACGAGAACGTCAGTTTCGGCGGGAAAAAGGAAACTTAAGATGCAGTCGATCGGTGGGTCGACGACGACGACACTGAATGTAAACAAACATGTAGAAGTAGTACAACTGTGATGTTCGTTCGCAGCAAAGTTTTTTCGCCAATGCGTCTTTTAAGACGATGCAAGATCTTATTTTATAAGCTGTACGTCTACTTTCATTGACGATGAAGAATTTTTAGTGTTGTCTGACCTTTTCGAATGGAAAAATCTCTGCTTTCCGTACGAAGGTTATTCAACTTTCAACCTGAATAACATGACCGAGTCCGAGTGTCTGTCAGAGTTTAGATTTGGAAAAAGAGACATTCCGATGCGATAGCTGTTTTCCATATAAAGTTCAATTCCTCTATATTAAAGATGTACGATTTGCCTGACCTAAATACGTACAAATAAATTTGTCACTTACGAGTTCGCTCGCTCGGCCTGCACAGCTCAGTGTTGTCTTCGAAGTAAACACAATTCATCAGTCAAATTTTCAATCAACATCGCTCGTCAGCAGAAAAAAGAAAGGATACCTGGATTTACGAGGTAAAAAAATATAAAGCCCTTAAAAAATCGCTTAAAAACAGGGAGTTATACCTGCCCAAGCTTGTGGACTGCAGGACGACGTGACTCTACTGTGTTTGGCGTCGTCGACGACACTACGACGACGACGAAATTTGTTAACCGCGCTTGCGCAGTGCACGGTATCTCACTTCCGGTCGTCGTCGATAAAGTCGTCGTCCTGGTTCTTAAGTTCCCTATTATTTGCTGTCGCCGCCCTTCGCAGCTGTCATTGTTCGTTGACATATTTACCTATCATGCTAAAATCTTTGCAGATTTTCCTGGCGACGTCACATGGTAAATTACGTTCTTACAGTACCTCACCCTCCTCTCGAGGCCAACCTGTCTACAAAGAAGAACTTCCAGTAAGCAAGTTAACCTATTAATTAAACCATGATTTGGGAAGGAAATGATTTAGGGTAGGAACGGTTTACACATAAACCAGTCATGTAGTCCGCTAATGGGCTCAGGTGCAGTTTGTTGTGGCGGTAGACTTTCTGGTATTTGTCTACTAATTATTGAGTTGATAATTCTAATTTTTAACAACATCCAAATCCAACACTTTCCAATTTAATTTTCCAAAATTTAAAACATCCTCTCCATAATTTTTATTCATTAAATACATTCGTAATAATAATTCTCCAAAAATGATTCAACCATGTAAGGACTGCAACTTAGTTGAGTCATTTTTTGATTGAATGAAATTTTGGCTGCATATTTTAGTAAATTAGGGCGGGCACAAACGATAAACAATGCTTTCAACCACGTGAGACTACCCCCTAAACATAATGGTGTGAATCTGCCGGCAAATTCGTTTTGATTCCTTTCCTCCCTTTGCCGCTGACGGAACAAGGCAAGCAAACAAATTCTTCACTAAAATTTACAGATCATTATGGTATGATCCTTATTTACTTTGTATATGAACGCTAAAACTGTTCTTCCTTTAAATATGTGTTTTTTTTTTTTTTATAGAGAAGACCCAAGGTTCTAACTTTTTCTCCAGATGGGAATTTACTCGCTTTCGGTTCAGACAAGCTGTACTTGTGGAACGTTAAAACTCAAAAGGTTTGTAAAGACTTTTTCACCTTATTGATTTATCCCGTGTTCAGTATTATGACTCTCTGGAACAGATTTGATGACATATTTCTTATACTGAAAAGGCTGGCTTTCACAAGGGTGTCTCCACTGAGACGCGTTTATTTATTTATCTATTTATTTATTTTTTATAGCTTCAGACGATAAGTTTAGTTCATTAACTTCAAGGCCCGTTTCAAACGTCGTGCTACTGCCGTGCCGAACTAAATTGATCGAATTAAATTCGACTTTAGCACGGCAGCAGCGCGACGTTTGAAACCAAGTCAAGCTTTTGCCGTGTAGCACGGCAAGCTTTGCCGTGCTGCACGGCAGTAGCTCGACTTGGTTTCAAACGTCTCGCTGCTGCCGTGCCGAACTCAATTCATACATTATAAATACATTAGAATGCATTTAAAAGTTTGCTAAACCGTTTCTATATTTTTGTGTTTTGTTTTCGGCAACAGCCGTTCTTTTCGACTGAATTAAAATTGACGTTTGAAACCAAGTCGTGCTAGTGTCGTGCTGCACTCGAGCTACAGTCGAGCAAGCTTAGCACTGCAGTAGCACGACGTTTGAAACAGGCTAAGTAATGAATAGTAATAATATGATAGCATAGCCCTCTCAAAATAAAGGAAAAAATGGACAAAATTTGTAATGCGATCTCTTCGTGTATTAAAGTCAATTTGCTGTGATCACCCTATTGTGCCATATTTAACAGTTATTCTGCGAGTGCGCGTTGGATATGAGATAGTAGATAGCCAACGAGGTGCGTAGCGCCGAGTTTACTATGATCATCTCATATCCAACAAGCTAGCACGAGTGGAATAATTGTTTTATTAAAGACGCCCACAAAATATCGAAAATTCGTCCCGACATTACTTGTAAAAACAACCGATTTTCAGCTTGTTTTTAATTTGTAGCAGACGCATACAGTTACATATGTAGTGAGCATGGTATAATGGCTCATATACCATGATAGCTAAGCTAATCATAGCTCAATCAATCGCATTATCCAATGATTCATAATGGTAGCTGAAGTGAGTGGACTGCAATTTGGTCTGAAATCATACGCGTGATTTCCAAATCGCGCGAGTTCGATTTGAAATTACAAGTATGATTTCACACCAAAATTGCACGACACGAAGTTCAATTACCACTTTATTACATCCATTTTGAAATAGCAGAATTTAGTCAGTACTAATATTTTATTGATCGAGTATCCGGTTTGTTTAAAAGCCGAAAGAAAAAAGCGTTTACATCTCATTTTGTATTCGAAACAGAAGTGATGCGATGTAGAACAAAAATGGTGCGATTCAAAACAGAAATGATGCGATTTAGAACATGAATGACGCGATTTGGAACAGATGCGATTTAGAGCAAAAAAAATGGTGCGATTTAGGAATAAATCACACTGCTGAGAGCCAATCAGATTGCACTGATAGCCAATGATTTCAAAGTGGATGTAATAAAGATTTTAATATTCCTGATATTGTTAGTGGTAAATGGTTTTACGGACTTTAGTAACCCCTCCTCTTTTTGTCTTAAGGATGTCAAAGTGCTAGAAACCGACAAGAAGGTAGCTCCAAAAATGGATGGTGCGACATTGAGCTTTTCAAGAACTGGGGCTAAATTAGGAGCTGTTCTGTCAAGTGGAACTTACATTTGGAATTCACAGTCAGGTACTTCTTTTACTTCAGGGCCAAGATGTTCAAAGCTGGGTTTAGATAACGCCTCGTTTAATTCAGATTTGAAAGCGTTTAAGTTTATTCATCTTTCTTATTAAATTTGGAAGCATTACAAAAACAGATGATGTCTGACAAAATGAACACAAGAAAAAAAAAAAGAAACCCGGATTAATTTATTGTTCGTTTCAACAACTATTTTCTTTTGCTAGGCCAAAGCCTCGTTCAACTCACGTTGTTTATTCATGACTATTATCATTGTTGACATTGATGACGATGTTTATTCATTTTATTGATTATATTATTTTGATTGATTTGATATGTGATCTTCAACGTTTTCTTTATAGGAAAACTCCTAAAGACACTTGCAATGACTACGCTAGGTGTGGAGTTTGTTGTGTTTTCCCCAGAACTTGATTACATAGCGTCACCTGACCTCAAAGACAAAGAGGATGTCAAGGTATCATCGCGATGCGTCCTTATTTTATTCTTTCAGGCTGAGAATATAAAACCACTGTTTTCATATGATCAAATTTGTAGAACTAGAATATTAATACATCAGTTTGAGGGCACTGGCTTGTGAAGAGACATTCCTTGGCGGAAGCAAATCTATTTGGCATTGCACATAATTTATCATCGACGCACCTACAAATTCTCCAAAATACCGTACTGAGTACGGTATTTTGCGAAACGAGTTCAATAATTGTTTTATCATTCATTCGTTACCCTAGGTGCTTTATGTTGAAGTTAATATTACCGGGAAAATACGAAACCTTCACTGTACCCGAAAGGCAGAAAGGCAGACTTGGTTTACAGCAAAAGAACTCTTGTCTCGATTGCGCAGAAACACCATTGCACGATGAAGACAGTTTTCTGCAGTGATTTTATGATCTAAATGAAAAATGAACTAACTGTTAACAAATGGTGTGATATTATCCAAAACATTTTCGAATTTGAACATTTGCCCATTTTCTTTGTACCTTTGGCTTCTTTGTAAGAAGGAAACTTTCAAATTTGGAGCTTTGGACCGTAAAAATGTCCCAGCTGTGTCGCGGCATTCTGGGTGATGAAACAGACCTGATTTCAAGAAGATTTTTTATAAAGCTCCTCAAAGATATGAAATGGAGCAAAAAGTAGAAAGAACAGAACAGAACAAAATGCATTGTCAGACACGGTTTTTTAGTTAAATTAACCCTCGGACGTATAAGGGGGGTGGATGCCCTAGACGATTAAACATTAGCCCTGTTCATCGCCAAGTTTAGTGATGATCAGTGTCTATGATTATGAGATATGACGTCATAAGTAGCAGGTGGTCGAGCCATTTTTGAGTAAAAATGCATCTTTTCCAACTTCTTTCAACGATAAAAGTAAAATTTGTGGCTAAAATGAAGCAAGGTACTTATTAACGTGTTATTTTACATGTCTAGGGCAGGAAATTCCCAATTCTATCATTTTTTTTTCGTGATTTCTTATTTGTAGTAAAATCCAGCGTGGCGGCCGAGATGGTGACCATGTTTGGTGACGTCACAGGTCTCCAGCAGCGCCACCACCCATAAAATATACCTCATCTTTTAGAGAAGATCAAAGGCTTTCCACTGAAGGTTAAATCTTGTCGAAATATTACAACATATAAAAAACTCTAGGGAAGGGTTCCTTCAACGCCCCCCCCGCCCCTCTGCTACCACGGTGGGGATATGACTCTGCGTGTACGTCCGAGGTTAATATGAGGTTTGTTTGAAATTGATATACTATTGAATCCTTTTTCAAGGTATTCTGCATGGCACCAAAGCCGTATGATAAACACCCTGAATGGGAAACCCTAACAGCTCATTCAGCTGCAGTTCGACATTGTTGTATTGGTAGCAGGGAAAGTGGTCATCCTTTGATTGCCACTGCATCCGATGACAACTCTGTTCAACTATGGGATACCAGAAACATGCCATCACCCAAAGTCGTCAAATTGCCGGTAAGTAAGTTCAATAACGAAAGTGTAAGGAGTGTCTTTTTGAAACAGCCATATCCCTTCAAGATCGTCGTCCTTCGATTTAAAAACTGTGCATGTATGGCTTACGGCCCTTTTCCTTGCAGAAGATTTTTGTTGCTTCCTTATGTACACATCCCAGTTCCTCACCGAACAACTTAGTGCTACACTAGGTAATTATTTATATTTCCTGTGCGGTAGCTGTCTATTTTGAGCAGTATTATTGCTTTTACGAATAATACACATGCATGAAGAAAGGATTTCTTTTTCAATTTGATTATCCCAGTATCAATTATATAATCAAATATAACGTTCCAGTACGTCTAATGCATTGCAAATTGATTAAGACACCAGCTTAAAATGTTTTAACTCGATCATATCAAGGGATAATTGTTTAAGGGTATCTCCCCGTCATCACAGATATGGGTATAACAAAGGTACAGTAAAAGAAGTAAAGAGTAGCATTTCTGGGGCAGTTTTTTCCAGTTAGTGGTGCAAATCCATTTTTCGAATTCATCTTAACAAATGTCTGGTCCGTACCCCCATTTCAGGTTATTCCTTCACTTAGGATCACGATTATGTTACACTGCTTCTCTACTTTCTTGTGGGGTCGCAGCCTTGCTTTTACCCTAATTACTCCTTCAGACATGAGTGTCAGTTTGCTTTTAATTGCCCAGGATCACGACGGTACAGTTCTAGCTTGTTCATTCTCTAGCGATGATAAGTTAGCTGTGAGTTGCTCTGCGACTGAGTCATGGGTTTGGCAAGCCTTTTCACCTGTGCACAGACTACACCAACTCCATCCAGCCTCGGGTGCCGGAGGTAGGACAACTTAGACCCTGTAGAAAATGACCAAATGTTGTTTCACGGCTGGTAACTATTAACTTATCAGTTCAATTTGTCCATTGCCCCTGTGTGAGTAAAATAAAACCCCAAAAAAGTAGCCACTCTGGTCGATCTTGTATGGGAAAACCGACAAAAGATGGACATCTAACATTAGATATATTAATCCTGCTATATCACAATCTAGAGTGAGATTCGAACAGACCTACACGGAGGAAAGCATTGATTGATTTTTACTTCTGATTAAAAAAAATAAAAATTTGGTGCAAGGTTTTAAAATCAGAAAATACATTCTTATTGCAATTATGACTTTCCCTGTTTTCGATAAAGAAAGTTGTATTTATTAATAATTTGAAAATGGAGTAAACGCAAGCCTTCTCTAAATTAACTTCAGACATGATTATCATGATTATCAGGAGAAAGCCCTCAAGCATGCAGCAGGCTCCATGTCAAGGTTCCGTCCTTTGTCTGACAGAATATAATTGTTGTCTCACAAGGGATACTTTTTTCAAAACCTATACGAATAAATTATTTGTTTCGTTCCTCAGAAAGCGGCTCTTATCCGTGTTTCTCTGAAGACAGTGACTTTGTAGCAGTGTTTGTGAAGACCGGTGTGGACGTTTGGCATCTTAAGTCTGGAGTGGATCGTCATGGATCTGATGCAACCCTAATTATGGGAGCTCACAGGTAAATAATGTGATCCAATAATATTCAATAAAGGACTTTGTGACTTTAAATTATTGTTATGATTATCGTCATCATCACTATCTTCATCATCGTCATTATTATAATAATATTTATTATTAATATCATTGTCATAAATTATCATCTTTGATTGTAATTAACATATTCATTATCATTGTTCTCACAACGTGTTCATACGAAGGTAATAGAGATCATAGAGTGCATTCGTTTCTTTCGTATATGTCACAAAACACCTTGCTTGCCACTTAAACTATTAAGCAATGTCTTGAGCAATGTAGAAACAAAATCAAAGGGTGAACAAGCTGTATTATGGGAAGTTCTCAAGTGGAGAATTATTGATTAATTGAGTTGTAACTAGTTGTACTAAAAATTTAATTTCTTGGCAGAACTCTTACCTTCCTTTCCGTTCGCCACCTCTTCACCAAATTCACATCTGATGGTCTCTATTGCTGTTTGCTGACCGAAAGTGAACCTGGTACAGTCCGTTTGTACCTGGCAGTGAATAAGTTCGCTCTAGATCAGTGGGCGAAACACGAGCTAAAGGCCCCTCCACCAAGCGATTTGAATGATCGTGAAGCTTTTGAACAGAGATTTTCAGTGGACGAAGGAAGAAAGGTATAGTATAGTCATTTCTTTAATTTGTTACTTTAAAGAAAAGAAACCACGCACTACTCACCACGCAGATAGATACCCAACCAACAGCAGTGTGCACTACACCTGAAAGAACAGCTCTTACTGTAAATCTGAAAACTTGTCGATAATCACCCAACCCTTAGCTTTCCTTCCTACTCTGTAGTACCTAGGTGATGAACTGCGCGTAGTACACCAATCAGCTCTTGTTTTATAGCATAAAAGGCTTCTATACCAATCCTATTAAAGAGTATAAAGGCAAGAAGGAAAAAGAGGGCCATATGGCCAAAGTTCTCGGAACGAGGTCACTTCTCAGTTCATAATCCATTATTATCTGACTGGTAGGGCGTGGCGAAGAGTAGAAATATAAAATACTTATTTATTATCTTTAAGACGTGAGTAGGAACAAAAATCCAAACATAAGGGCCCCCAAGAAGCTCGCGGAAACACTAATTATTAGGGCTAAAAAGATTTTTATTTATTCAGGTTTTTCGAGGTCAGTTAAAGTTAGGATTCCTGGAAGCTTCGTGTAGTTTTTTTAAACAGAATCCTAATACAAGGCGCTGTTGAAAATTCAGCATAGCTAGCTATCGAAATAAAAGATTTTATGACCGAAATGAGTTTTTTTCTTCTTCAGGTTACCGAGGCAGCCATATCAAAAACATGCGGCAGACTGGCGGTCATAAGTGTACCACAGCAAAGCATTGCTCAGGAAACTCTGAAAGGACCAGTGGAGATACATGTATGGGACATGCACTCCAACACAAACTGGAAAGTGTTGTTATCCTCACAACCGTCCATCAGTAGACAACTCATAGTTGGCTGCGATTACCTTGTTTCATTTGTCCAAACACGAAAAAACGTTTCTGACACTGACAACCTGACAAGCGCTTTGCAGAGACGCAGCGCAAGAGACCGTTATTCGCAGCCTGACGAAGCTGTGTTTCAAATTATTGATAAACGTGGATCGACGCTTAAATCTTTTCAAACCCCTGGAAAGTTTTGCGGTGTGAGTGTTAATGTTGCTGAATCCACGCTGAAACGAATCTCTGAAGAACTTGTTGCATATGAACTCCACGATGGAGTGGTCACAGCCCAGAACGTCAAAAATAACGGAGGGTTAGGCGCGTTTACTGTTAATAATACCGACATTACAGCAGTGAATTTCTCATCGAATGGAAAATCAGCTGTTGTTGGGTGTGCTAACGGAAATCTACATATCATTCAGATGATTTGATCAGTTAGTACTACTACGACAGCGCCGTGTAAGACGATAAGCAGACTTTTGACTAGAGGTAGCTGGTTTATTTACTGACTAGATAATCAATAGACCTCTTTAGGTTGTACAGTATGATTTGGTTTCCCAATAGAGGTCCCAGGAGAACTTTAATCTAAATGACTTTGTCTTTTCATAAATTATGCCTGCATATGCACGTAAAAGAAACAGTTCTCTAGAGTATTATCACATAACCTGTATTGGAAAACAAAAGATACAAGCTACAGAGGTCTATTGAATAAGTATATTTATTATATAGATACTGATAAAATGCCAGGATTTTTTGTTTTACTAAAAAGTCTATCTTCGTCGCGCGCAGTGAAGATACTATTTTCATCTTTCACGTGTGAGGATATTGGTGTCGCCATGGTTACTAACATGATTAGCCAATTACAAGAGAGCTTCCCGCTCAGGCGCCCGGCAGGTTCTTTTGAAATTTCTTTCACAAAATGGTTTCGAGGTGCGAAGACGATACAGTTACCGGTGACTTTGTCGATGAGCTGCCAAATTTTCACATCGATACTTTTTCCGAGCTTGAAGAACATTCAGGAAGATTTGCCGAAGACTGATTTGCTGTTTCAAAAATGAAAAAAAAAAGTTGTGTTTTATGTAGGAATTTCGTGCTGAAAGTATCTCTCACTATACTTTCAGCACACGACGATAAAATTCGTATCCCCGCGCGGCCATGTAATATCTTCTATATATATATCTTTTTTCATCAATGACTTCAATCATTTTTTTATTTAGTTTGGTCGATCTGTCAGTTATATAGATATTCATCTTGCCTGCTATTTATGTATGTATTTATTTATCAATTTACTTATTTATTATTTGCGTATAAATTATCAACGTACCGCTTCACGTATTATCAAAACGTATTATAAAATACTACATGTATTATCGAAGTCGCAATGTTTAGTTGATGATAATCGGGGTTTGTAGAAGACAAATAAATTATGTGTACCTTTTTGAGATCAATCTGTTTATTGTGATCTACCACGTGCATACGACAGTCTTTCCAAACCTTCCACTACCTACTGAATCTAGAATGCCGGCACAAATTGGTCTCTCAACCAGAGAGGACGTCTCTAACAGTGATAATGTACCCTGCGAGCAGTGGTTTCTCCAGGCCGGACGGTACGGTACTTTGAAAGGAGATAAACCACTGTGAGCAAACGTTTGCCTCTCTGATCGAGCCACCGTCCTTTGCCATAAACGAATGAATTAACTTTGAACCGGTGAAAAATGTTTTAAAAAAAAGTCAAGACTCGCGCATTGGTTTACGCTTGTAAATGCTGCGTTAGCGCGAGCCTGCTCTGAATTTGCGCTTTTTCAGTCTTTATCGCGATTTTTCCTACCTACTTCCTTTGTCAAAGATAGGTGAACCCAACTGGAGTTGGATTCCTAGGGACCATATCCAATTTCAGAAAGAAAAATAAAATTTCGTCGTTGCTTATTTATGTCCTCCACAAAAAAAAGGCATTTTCGCTTTGTGGTCGTGCAAAAACGGCAGAGAAATGTACAAAAAGTGTAATGTACACTCAAGGTTGTTGTTTTGCTTATTAAAGCTATTGTTTTGTTGTCGTTCTCGTTGCAGTCGCGTAGTGGAAATTTAAAGTCCTTTAATGTTTCTTTGCAAAACAAGAGAAATGACGTCATTTGGCGTTGGCGTCACGTGGACGCGCATGCTCAATGGAGAAGCAAACGGTCGCTCGCAGTGGGTTTTCTCCCTTCGTGTAACGTAGCTTCCGGCCTGGAGAAACCACTGCTCGCAGTATGGTGATCATATGGACTCTGACACGTGAAGAAATGGTAGAAATGGTCTTAGTGCTTTTGTTCTAATGATGTTGATGTTCATGTGAAGCTTGATTTGCAATAATGTAAGCTGACATTGCTAGCATTTTTCGTACAATTTGGGATACCCACTGATTCCACTAGCGATTCAGTTCTACACACAGTAAAATTGTAACGACAGCGTTTTCTCAGAAACAGATCACCAGAACTCATAGTTTGCGACCATGAAATTAAACATATCATGGATCATGCAAAACTAATATCTCGACTCTCGAACCGTTTTGGGGTGAAGGGAACTGCATTGGCCTGGTTTAAGTCCTACTTAGCCTCCCGCTAACAGTTTGTTAATGTAGAAGAGGGCATGTCATCAAGGCGACCGTTGTTGCGTGGGGTGCCTCAGGGGTCTGTACCGGGCCCACTGCTGTACCTTGTCTACACTGCGCCGATTGCTGATATCATCAAAAAGCATGACTTACTATTACCATCTGTACGCTGATGACACGCAACTATATATTTCCTTCAATACCGATTGCTGTGCTGATCTTGATGAGGCAAAGTTGCGTGTTGAGCGCTGTGTTAAAGAAATTGACCTTTGGATGTGCAAAAACCTATTGAAACTTAATCAAGACAAAACTGAACTTGTCGTCATTAGCTCCAAATTTCGAAATAGACCAAATCTTGAATATGTTCGGGTTGGAGATGAGTTCATTGCTCCTAATTTGTCTGTAAGTAACCTAGGAGTCAACATGGACAATTACTTTTGCATGGAACAACATGTAAAAAAGACATGTAGTGAGGCAAATTATCATCTCAGGAAGATACCAAAGGTTCGCAAATATCTCACCCAGGACTCTGCTCAAATTCTCATCCATGCTTTTATTACTCTAAGCTTGACTTCTGTAACTCACTTCTATATGGTATTCAAAAGTACTTAGTTTGTAGATTACAGCGTGTTCAGAATACGGCGGCTCGCATTGTCACGTTAACAAGGAAGTATGATTCGATTACCCCAATAATGTTCAAGCTACACTGGCTCCACGTACATTCACGTATTATTTTTAAGCTCCTGTTATTAGTCCATAAAGCACTCAATGGCAAAGCGCCCTCTTACATTTCTAGTCTCCTGAGCCATCGTAAGTGCTCTCGGTCTCTACTATATACGCTCCAGTGGGCGAGAACTGCTCACTGTGCCACTGGCTAAACTGAAGACTTATGGAGATCGGGCGTTCAGCATTGCTGCGTCAAGGCAATAGAATAACTTGCCTCTTAGCATTCGTAAATCTCCATCAATTATCAAGCCTATGGTTTTTAATACGCGTTTTTTTTCCTTTTATTATCTGTATTATTTTTTCTTTTCTTTATTTTTATCTGACTGTGATTTTATCTTAGTATTTTTAGACCTTAGATTTTTAACTTTCATTTTTTGTATAATGTATATATATTTTTTAAGCTTTGCAACTAATTTATCTCAGTATTTTATTACATTTTTTAGCTTTTAGGTTCTACGTTAACCTGATCATTGTAAAGCGCTATGAAAGAGTGGCTGAATAGCGCTATATAAATTATTTATTATTATTATTATTATTGGATCTCGGTCTCGAATGTAGTATCATAAATATAAAACGGGTCTTGAAGACCGACGAGAGGCTTCTTCTCAAAATCATAACGCAGAATCTCCTTTTCAGAACCAAACGTTGACAATCCTAAACGTGACTCTGTGAAAAAACGGCTGCGTGGGAGACTAGCTCGTTGTAAAACCATTTTTATCCTCCCGGGATCAGATACTGTGACGTCATCGTCTCCAAAAGTCCATACGACTACAGGGCCCGGTTCCTGAATGGCCAATTAACGTTAATCCAGGATTAATTTTTTTCCGTTTTTGTATTTTACCTTCCTATGCACTGCTTAGGGTCATATTTTGTGTTCTCATTACTGTATCTCGTAGTAAAGGCTCAACAGTATTTTGTAACCTCGAGTTGCATGTTCTTAGACCAGAAAACCGTGCTCTTATCCATCTTTCGAGGAACTTTCTTCCCATGAGAAGAGCGCTTTCAAAACTTCCTACTCTGTAGATCGAGAGCGTTTTCAGAAAGATGCGTTTTCAGTGACACTCTTTAGACATACTTGTGCATAGACGGCTAATCCGCCAAAACAATGAAAAAACAAAGAAATAAACAAAAACAAGAGAAAACATATATCTAGCTGACAACAAAAACAAAGTCAATTTTTGTTCTCTAAAATTTTGGGTTTTATTTATAACTCGTGTGTGCTTTTACACCTTTACCATGAAATATTCAATTAACTTTTAAAAGCATGAACGTGAAAGTACTTATTAATAAGAAATATATTTACTGATTATTTCTATCGATTTCTAATCACTAAATATTTCAACTAACCACGAAACATGTTGAATGTTGATGAACGCAATAGAGCCAGGCCAGTCAGCTAGATTTCGTTAAACAACAAACAGCATGGTAAGCGGTCAAAAAAACTGAATAAATAAAAATCTAATCCAGTAACAGTCTCTTACGAAAAATTAAACGAAATTTGGTACTTGTATAGTCTAATGACAAAATTATGAGAATAACCAATTTGGTCACTAAAAGCTCTGGTTTAGTCGAACAGTAAATACCTAAACTATCGGTCTCATCGGAGTTAATTGATCATCATTATTATTTTTCTTTCCTTTTTTTCTTTTCCATTCTGCTTTTTTCTTGTTTCTTGTTTACTCTTCTAGTAGACTTCTTGTGAATGTTGTTTTTGGAATAACTGTAACGCATTTCCTCGTTCCGAGGCGTTTGGCTTTCTTGCAGTTGCATAATGCGCATGATCTTGTGCGACAGTTGAACCGCAGCTGGCGGATCCTGCTTTCCCGCGCTTTGCAAGCGCCCCGGAACGAGGCATTCTAATGAAGTTGTAAGGCTGCTTGGAATTGGTAAAATCTTTAAAATCCTTCTTTGTCGTAAATTGCTGATAAGTTGAATTTGATCCTGTTAAAATTTAAAACAAAAATATTGAGATTGTTGTGCTTGCTGTAAGTGAAATGAAAAGAATCGTATTTGCTGTTATATAGAGAGCCAGGTATCTTTTGATGCTTACTGACGCATGTAAACGATTTTTAAGTTTTTGAAAGGGTTTACTTACACTGCTGTGATTGTCTTTCCAGAAACAAGTAAGCAATCTCAGCAAACGTATGGTTCCCACATTTGATTTATACAATGGCATCGTTTATTACTACTAGGCCCTTTTGGATATCCGGTCCAAAACACGTTTATGGTATATTTAATATTGAAAATTAGAAGGCAAGCTTACCTGTAACGTGTGTGGTATTGAGGCCCGAAGCAAAAAGTGCACAAAGCAGAGTCAAAACATCATGAAATGGCAACCTGGTGGTAATCTCTGTGAGAAAAATAGTTAAGAAATTTGAAAGTTCATATAAAAAGTTGATAAAAACTAGAATACAATATGAAAATTCATTATACAGGTCAAAAGAGATACGTATTTTGCAGAGGTCGTTTTTTGGCTCCTCTTGGTCTCTGAGTTGCATCGTACTTCCAAGTGATCATACATTATTTTCTGCTTACCTTTTGAAACAAAGTTCCACGTATTACTCAGTTTGCGAGAATTGTTAGAGGGCTGGACGATTTTCTGACCACTTTCCTACAAAACGAAGATGAAAAAGTTCAGCGGTTATCGAGGGCTTGGTTTAATATACTCTTGAATTGATAGTTTTCTTCGATGGAGAGCAACAGAAGTAAGTATAAGATTTATCATCGCAATTATGGCAAGTCAGGCGAAATTGTTGCAATTATAGTAATTATTTCTGTCAACACTCACTCGTTCAAAATACGCCACAACTTCTGCTTGTGCACTGTCTCCTTCGTGAGAAGCTTCTATTCCACAGAAGTATGAATGCTTGGCACTATTCACGTGACTTATTTCGAAATAGCAACGTGGAAAGTCTACAGAGTCTCCTGACAAATTCCATGCATGAGTTGATTTGATAGTCTAAAAAGGAAAGTGAAATGGAAGTTATTTGAAAACAAGATCTTCTACTGCTACTACTACTTCTACCACTACCACTACCACTCTACTGGTACTGATACTGGTACTGGTACTGGTGCTGCTACTGCTACTGCTAATACTACTGCACTAGTACTGGTACTGGTACTAATACTGCTGCTACTACTACTACTACTACTACTACTACTACTACTACTACTACTACTACTACTACTACTACTACTACTACTACTACTACTACTACTACTACTACTACTACTACTACTACTACTACTACTATGTACTACTACGTCTATGTAGCCTGCGAACTGCAGACCTTTGCATAAAAGGGTAAGGGGCTGGACCTGCGGAGTCACCCTGTATAAAACCTTCTTGAGTACCCACCCCGGCTTGGGACGCTGCTTGGTTTATCGGATTCTACCTGACGCAAGATCGCCTTTTTTGTATGTGGACTTCCCAACGTCAAGAATGCCTAGCCATGGAAAGGGCAGAGCCCTCTTTTGAACAAAAGCAGTTCTGTCCTGGAAATTAGGCCAGTCATCTCCGGTATAGAGACTAGAAATCTACCAACTAATCCAAACATGGCGCGGATAACACACGTGGGATCTTAATCAGTATCGTGAAGGGAACAGTTGACAAACAAATTCCCCTTTCGTACCTTTACATTGCTTCCTTTGATTTTCCATCCAGGCTCCAGTTTACTGAGTTCAATTTTGATGTCTTTATTACTGTTGGACACAAATATTCCAGCAAGTGGTGTCAGTAGTCTGTTTCCTTTTTCGTCTTCATCCTGAAACATTTTCTGTTTTATACGAGGAAAAGAATTAAAACGTAGAAATCAGTTTTCGTATCAGTGTATGTTAATAACTTAAATTAATAAATTGTGCTGTTGGCATTATCGTTTTGCATTACATTGGTTAGCGGTAGTAAAGCTCTCTAGCGCCTTTGCTGTCTTCAGAAGAGGGTAATGTCTAGAGCGGAGGGGCAGGGGGTGATCAATCGCGGGCTGGCTCGCTAAGGCAATAAAATCATGATCATAGAGTAACGAAATGCGGTAACATTTTAAACAAACAAACAAATTAAATAAACATAATAGCACCCTATACCTCACAGGCTGGACTTGTATCATCTACAAGATAAACCCAAATCTTCCAGTCTCTTCCTTGTTTTGGTCGTTTTGCAAAGATCGCCATTTGCATTCTTTTCTTGTCCTCTTTTCCTGGTCTGCCAAACGCAGCGATCTCGATGTCCTCCTGCAGAGATGGCAAAGTGACTTCAATGTCATTGTGTTTTAATTTCACTTCAGCTTCGGGGTAAACCACCATCAAGCTTCTCCAGTTGTTTCTCTGATTGGACACACCTTGGGCTCCTTGTAATATGGGGCGACATTTAACCTCCATATTCCACTCATTTCCGGGTGTCATTAAACAGGAGTGTTCAATCAGAACAGGATGAGATGGTGAGGTACCACTGAGGATTTTATAGCAGCCGCTGATCTGGACTTCTGTTTTATAATCTTCATCTTTCTCTAGTCCTGTTTACAACAATAAATAATCACAAATAGCTCAGAATCGAAGAAAATAATCAATTAATCGAGGGAAATTGTTGCCCAAAGTTTCAAATATTCATATCTTCTCGAACGAGAAACTGTTTCTCCTTTTTATCTAACGAGCTTCTTTTCTCTTTGTTTAAATCTATTTATTTTCTACGTTTACATTTTGGCGCCTGCGTACGTGACTACGTACGAGTCCGGTTAAGATAACAAAAGTATAGGATAATATAATCTTACCGAGAAATAATTATGTAGATAAAATGAAATACAAAATATATGCAAATAAACGCGCTTAGATTAATTACTCCGTCAAAACCCTTTTCTTGAGTCATCTGCAAACCTTTTGCCTCAGTCTTCGAGCGTAATTTTTCCAGCAACCTGGAATACTTGCAGAGATTTTATTTCAAATTTATACTTACCCATTTAGTTCGTTTTTTAACTCCTTGGAGTGACAGCACCTTGTAGCGGCAATGTTTATTGGTACTGCGTAGAACTCTGTTGCAGCTTCTGCTTTTATAATGGCTATTTCATGCTCTGCTGGCATTCTTAATCTCTACCGAAATAGCATCTATTCATCAATGACTTCCGGTTTAAACAGGTTTCGTACCTTAGGGACTTTTCATTATTAACAAACCTGTTTTGTATGAGAGGAAGTCGTGACACGGAACAACAGGTCTCTTAAGGGTTTTTTCCCAGCTTTGAAAATATGAAAGCTTTCACTTTTCAGTCTTTTGTAATGAACTTCGTGTTTTCAATTTTCTGAAAAGCAGTGGTCTGAATACAAATTTGCTTGCCTGACAGGCGCTTTATGAGCCAATCGGTTCGTAAAGTAGAAGTTCATTGCGCACATTGGATGCCATATATACTTTTTGTCTTATTTCCTTCGTGTACAAGGGCAAGCTCGCCTAGCAAAAATTGCTCGATTGCCTAGAGGTCCCTGGAAATTTATCAAGCCGTGAGTAGGGATTTATTTCACCATAGATATTTTGAGAACGTACCCCCGGAGCCAGGGTAAATTTTACTCTGTCAAATACAGGAAGATAACTAGCATAACATAAGTCAAATCTCTGGGGAAGACGTTTTTATCAAAGTTCAATCGTGGCGCATGTTTTGGGATTTAGCTTTAGTAATGTGTGTTTCTCTAAATCGATTATGAGTCTCGTGTAGGTACATTGTGTCAAAAGGATTTCACTAACAATATTCTACCGAAGAAAAAGAAATGTATAAATAATATAAATTGAATTCCAATTTTTTTCCTACCTTCAAACTCTTTTCTTTATTACTTTTTGCACACTATCATTAATTGTTGTTCATTTTACTTTATATGCAGTAATAATTCTTTATATGTTGTAATAGTTTGTACTTATTAATTTTTATTCTCATTGTAACTTAGCAGCACATTGTAACTCTCTGACCTACGCCATATAAGCCTCTGGCTTTGGCATCTTATCACTATTATCGTTAACTTGTGCTTTGTGTACTTATTTATCAATAAAGATCATATAATTTTCAGCTATAACTGAAAAAGTGGTCAACGGGTTATTTACCCATTGAAAATGAAAAGCCTCTATTAACACAAAAGGGAAAAAAAAGAAAGAAAGAAAGAAAGGGGGAAAAATCGAATCAAACAAGCTAAAATATAATCCACGTCATCCCTCGGGGAACCCCCGGCACTTTTATGGCTCCATGTATTTCTTAGTGCAGTCACTGTCCTTAATGAGTTTTGTCTGGATTCTCTCGGCAATTATCAGACGAACTCGACTCATTGAGCAAACTTGTATCATCGAAAAGTTATCGCTTTCACATCAAGAGACAACAGATAGCGAAACATTGGTAAAGAAAGGAATAATATTTACGTAAGTCTATATTACTGTTCAAACGTTGACCCAACTTTTAGGGGCAACAAAACATTTCCATAACATTTGACATACACTGTATATAGCAGCTTGTTAATATTTACGTACAGGAAGACAGTATATTAAAGCTCTTTTTCCTTTTTCACCGCTGTAATCGATGAAGTGTAATCGATGTCGACGTAATCGTGGTTGCGTGCAAAAGTTCCTTTTCACCAAATTTTCTGCGTCACGCCATCAAATTCACACTCACGCGAAGCCATTATCAGGCTTTTATCAGACAAAAATACGTGTTAATTCAATTAACAGATAAAATATAACAATAAATTGAACGTTTTTTCAAAGGGATTTATTCCCTCATGGAAGAATAGCAAGCTTTCATTCAAAAGCACTAAAATTTAACCTGTTTACTGAAAGGTTCTTAACACACTCCTTGGGGAATCCCCTAGTCTGATATCATGCAGGGGAAATGACCCGTGTTGGCCATGGGAAAGAATACATGGAGTAAATCATGTCTGCGGTATGAGCGACGGGAAATTTAAAGCTTTCGGTTTCATTCTTGGTTGGAGTTTCCACCGACTGACAAACTATTGTCATTTCTATTTCTTTCTTTTCGTTGCTTTTAAAAATTATACCTTGAAGACATTACAATCTTTACCTCCAAACATTGTACACAATATTAATCTTAAATAAAATTTTAGATATCGATTTGACATAAACACTGTGTTTGTCTGGTTAATGCACCACACCAGATAGCTTCTTTGTTTTAATGGTGGAGCCTGCAACAGCCTATAGAAAGTTATATATTTCATAAACGACATTACTTCTTCCGGTTAAAAACTCAAGATTTCTTCAGTGAGTCAGTGCATCCAAACGATTGCGTAACAGCGGATGAACTAGTATACAATCAAAAAAGGGATAATATGTGCCCAGCTCTATAAATTAAAGCAATAAGATTCGTTCGCCTCTATACGTGAGGAGGCCAAAGCTTGAAATCAGAGAACGGTACCAAACCCGTCTTGAAACAGACACATGATAGGATCGAAGAATGTTCACACATACACTTCATCTGCTCCCGTAATAGGTAACCTTTGGAATGTCTTGGACCTGACTCCGGCTTAATCAACAATTAGATTACTCGGTTCGAGTTCACACGCTGCTTGAGTATGCTTATGCATGAGCTTTTCCTTACTAGAGGCACCTTCGTAACTGTTGAGATTTGCTTTAAAAATCATTTCCATTACGTAAGTTACATACCAAAAGACCATTTTCTAGGGATTGCTTTGCAATTTTTTTTTTAAGATAATCCAGTTCCGCCTGAACTTGAAAATCGCTTACATTGCAAATCTGAAATTTGCTTTAAAAATCGTTTCCATTACGTAAGTTACATACCAAAAGACCATTTTCTAGGGATTGCTTTGCCATTTTTATTAAGACGTATCAATGAGCTACGATTACACACTCTGACAGCTGTAGGAAAACGTCATATTGTTCAAAGTTTATTTTTGAACACCCTTATTAGCTCAATAATTATATATTTCAAATAGCTAACGTGTTCGTCATGAAAATCGTCTACCTGTTGCCAAAGTATTACATTTTTCACATATCTTTTTCTTTCATTCATTAATGTATCCATTTATGTTTCTCTGAGGCTTTTTATCAGTAGTACGTCGTAATTTCTGTAAGGCCTGGGTACGAGATGAAAGTAGTTTTAAGACTCTCCCTGTCAATTACCTACCATTTTTACCAGCGATTAATATTACTTAACGACGACATTATCCAGGATCTATAAACTAAGGTAGACTTAGTATAAGAAGTTATTTGTCTTTCAAGCTATGATGCCAGTGATGATATTGTTAAACAGTTGTTCTGTTTTGCAGTTTTATCTGTGGTTCAACAGAAAACAACGATAAAATCATGATCATGCTGGCTCTGCTTATAACCTTGTCGCCGCTTCAGCGGATGGCGTCCTTGGAAGGCAAAGCTAAAGCCATGCATTGGTCTTTTTTATCCTGATATTGTAAGCTCAGAAACCTTTTTGTAGCGGGTGTTTTAATTTAAAGAGCAAGGGAATGTAGTCTTTGCTAAGGTTTAAGCCACGAATCCTTTCAGCATTTCTATGGCTTGTGGGGTGAGCAGCAAGTACATCGGAAACCTCAGTGTTAATACGTATCAATGACAAAGAAAGATCTTAAAAATTTAGCGTCTATGCCAAGTTAAAAATGGAAGCCCCTCTTTGTCTTGTAAATCGTTTCAGGTTTCTCTTACGTTAAATGCCAACTTTCTGCTGATATATAGAGTAATAGTAATTTTTTTTCCTCTAGCGTTCACCGCAACCATGTCAGACAATGTCTCGTTGGCTGAACAAACAACATGCGTAGATTCTGAGTCTGAAGATGACTGGTATACCATCGATATCTTTAGCCACGTTCAATCGGAGCTTGATGAGAACAATGTATCCCACAAACAGCTTTTTCTATACGTAACGAGAGCTGGTGTGAGGAGAAGAACCTTTCTGCAGGTACATAACTTACTCAGGGAACTAGGATGGTATAAGAATGTAGCCGAGTTCGCACCCTAGCTATTGTCCACATCATGTGTGGGTTGTTGTTTATTATTGGTTATCGTCGTCATAATGTTAAATGCAGATGGAGGAATGAAAATCATATCAGTATCAATCGTCATCAGCTTAAAAAAACTGGCTATTGTCATTGTCATCAACGTTATTCCACACTGAGCTTCGTAGTTATATCGACCCCTTTATCACAAGTCACCTTTTTACATTGAAATAATTCACTCAAGCTTAAGGTCTGTCCCATTTAACCAAGGTTCCTCACCATTTGACTGCTAAGCGTTGATTTAAAGCTTGCTTTCTTAGGAGGAAAAGATCAGGATCCCACTGATCACTGTTTATTCAAACAATTTCTCCTGGAGAAAAACGCAGGGACCAGGGACTCTTGTGGCGAAATTGGAGATGGGATCTTTTCAAGCAGTGAAAAAGGTAATACTTCTATACGCAGATAAATGTTGGCAGCCTTTGAATTTGGGCAAACTTATAGTAAAGGTACTACAAAACAAAAATGAAAGCCAAGCATCAGTGGATCCAATAACCCAGACTTTACTGAACTTCTCCAGCGTTATGTGGAGACAACCGGAGTGTGAACCTTTTTTATATGATTACTTAAGAATCAAATTGAGCTGCAAATGAAATTGAAATATCTTCTTATTATTACGAAAAGCAATTAATTAAAAAATGGGAAAATCAAAGCACATTTGATCCAAACTATGCATGGCCAGTATGCAAGTTCAAACTTATTCCAAGCAGCACAAGTAGTTAGTTATTAGATATGGTTACACATCTGGATGAAGAAAGACAAACAGAAAAAGGTTATGTATCCTTTAGACAAGTGGACCATTAACATATAGTCCCTCGGGCCCGCAGCAGTCATCACCCTATTAGAAAGATAACTGGGACGTTTCCCTCCACCTCTCTTTTAGGGTATGGCTGCATGAATTGCGGAGAAATCAGTGGGGTGAGATCAGACGTTTACATGTGCAGCTGCCCAGCACCTCAAATTATTATCGCGCCTCACCCATCCGCATTGAAAAGGGGCACAAGTCACCTTTTCCATGACAATCACGTTGGGGTCTGCTTTTCCTCTTCATTTCGAACAATGTTTTGGATTCTTTTATGTCCCCTTCTAAATGAAAAAAGTTTAAAGTAGCCAAGGAAAACATAAAATTGTCAATGATTTGGTCATTTGAACAGAAGAAAGATCTTATTCATTTGGATTATGACTGCACTGGTCTTTTGGAACGTATTTGGGTTGGTTAGCTAATGGCGCTTCACGCTCCCAATCAATAGAAAGGCACTCTAAAATGGGAGGGCGATGGTTGCATATGTGCGCGAATTAATAGTAATAGGCATTCCGTAATTACACAAGTATTGGGATTACTTAGTGACCTTAACGTATACTGATATTATTCATGGTAGGTCGATAGACGGAAGATTGAGGAAATGCGATTCCCTGAGAAAATGACATTTAGTTTGCCACCAAGTGATGCGTCGTTCATGAACGTAAAGGCCGAGCTAATCGATGAAAGTGCAAATGAGATAATTTTGGAAACAGAGCAGTTGAAAGTCCCACTATCCCTGGTACGTATAACGATTTTTTTTCTTTTGTACCCAGGGCCGTTATTCGCGTCTACGTTTTCTATGGGAAAATGGCACTATCGCCTTGATGGTTGGAGAATAGGACCTAGAAAACCATGGGTCTTTGAAAATTTGGATCCGATTTCAGAAAATCGATTGAGCGTGCCTAAAATAATAATTGACATTTTTTCCCATGAGTTGTAACAAGGAGTTGGACGTCTGAAAGCCATTTGCTAATGATGATCACATTGTGGAGTGTTTCATGGTATCTCTCCTTCGCAGGAAGTATTTTCAGAACAAAGGGGAATCTGCAGAGAAGAGGAAGAAGTGTTTCTTTTCATAATGAACCTTTCTTTCTTTCTTTTTCTTATCTTTTTAGCTTCCACAGAGCGACACAAAGCCTCCAGTTGAAAACGAACTTGTTATTCTTGAACCAGCCGAGTCGAGTGTAGTAACTGAGGAACTTACGATCACGTGACAAAAAGAAAATGGTTTTCAACGACTTTCTAAATGTTGTGGTGTAATTTTATCCTTGGTTTAAATCAAGGTAAATGTGAATAAGGACACGGTGTTACCCTGCTTTATAATTAAACGAATTTTCCCGCTGTTTAAGTCAGCTGAGTAGAAATTGTTTTTTTTTTTTTTCCGTAATATCATGGATGACAAATTGCTCCTTAATTTTGGCGCGAAATTTCAGCGTCAATTTATAATTACCTACCGTACGTGTTAGTGCCAAGACGGCGGCAAAGTTTAGTAAAATATCGTGAATGAAGATATCAGGTTTAGAAGACCTAAACACACTAAAGAGCTTATCAAGAAGGATTCTATAAGAAGGTATTTTGTCGATAAATTGTGAAAATTTAATACGAACTTAATCTAAAATTTAAGCTATAAAGTGTTCATTGCGTTGAGTTCTCGCTAAATGATCAATTCGATGAACAATGATTGTGAGAGTAATTTGCCACCCATGATATAATTAGGTAATCAAATGGTCACTCGTCACCATTTACACGTACTTATTTGACGCGAAGTATAAATTTCAGTACGCTTATAAATGATTATCCTTGTCAGTAACACGTATGGATCCTACCGATTATAACCAAAAAGAGGGTGGTTTTACAAAAGAAAGAAAAGAAGAAACCCGGGAACCTTAATAAAGTGGAGGAAAAAAAAAGGAAGATAGAAAAGATTTAACAAAAGAAAAGATTAAGGAAAGGAAAGGAATAGAAATGAAAAATGTCACGGTGAATGTTGGGGTCAGTCTTTCTTCTTTCAGGTAAGAAAACATTGGAGTCTGTATTGTTGGTTTTCAGAAGACGTCACTAAAATTCAAACTAAAAAACTATTGATCCTACCGAGATTTTACTTTCACGGTGCATTAGAGCAGCTGAAAACTAATTTTCACACAAAGTTTCGCTTCAAAAAGGTTTCTTGGTTTTGTGATAGAGTAGGCTTGAATTTCTACGTTTTTGAGTGACGCGGCATTTACATGACGGCCGAGAGAGCTTTCATGTAGGTTAAAAAAAATGACTTATTTCAGAAAATTTTGCTATCTAAACAGTTCATGTATTAGAAAAAGAATTACTTTAATGTTTATGAGTTTCTCGAAGAATAAATTCACGCTTTTGTAGCAAAACTCGGTAACAGATGTTTCTGTTGGTTTCGGTCCGCCATGTTGGAGCTCATCCAGGTGAGCACCAGCATGGCGTCTCCATACAAATCTCCATAAGGGTAAAACATTCCTTCGGATATCTCGTATAGGAAATATTCCTCTGACCTGAAAGTTGGCGAGGGTCTTTGTATATATACCTCCTTTCATTTCCCAGATTCTGGACTTTATCTATTGAACGGTTTTGATTTTTATTTTGATCTATTGTGAATGGCGTGACACTGAAAACCAGCAATAGAGGGCCATCTTCTATTTGGTATCTAATACTAAATCTAATCTAAAATCTAAATCTAAATATTGTTATGTCGGCAAAATCGTTTGGGACATCACGCCAACTCTAAAATAATAATAAATAAAACTATACTACAATATACAAAACTATTAAAAACTATTAAAAAACTACTGATAAAAAGAAAACTAAATTAGTTTGCTTTTAAAAATACAGAGGGATTGGCTGGAAAAAGTTTCTTCTGGAAGTTTGTTCCATTCAGTTATTGTCCTGGGAAAAAAAGAAAATCTAAAAATATCTTTATGTCCTTTCGGTACAATAAATTTAAAATCATGGCTTCCCCGGGTTCTCCTTTCTTTGTTATCAAATAATCCCCCCAGTCCCCATCTAGGAGGCCGTGGCACATCTTGTATATAGTGGATAGCCTTGCTTGTCTTCTCATTGTTTCAAGTGTGTCCTACTGTAGGTCTTGCAGCATTTCCGTCACGCTCGTTGTTCGATCGTAATTTCCAGTGACAAAGCGGGCTGCTTTCCGCTGTACCCTTTCTAGAGCGGCTTTATCTTTCTGGTAATGTGGGTCCCATGCGCTACAGGCATACTGGAGTTTTGGCCTCACAAGTGTCATATACACGGTTTCTTTCACTGACTTTGGACAATTCCACAGATTTCGCTTGATAAGTCCCAAGACCTTATTTGCCCTAGATGTGATTGTTTCAATGTGTGGTGACCACCTCATTTTGTTATCGAGCACTACCCCCAGATAAGGGTAAGATTCCACTTCTTCTAGGATTTGTCCACAAAATACGTACTCCCGCTTTGGTGGATCTCTCCTGGTTGTAAAACACATGATCTTGCACTTTGAAGGATTAAATTCGATTAAGTTAAGCGAATTAAAAAGAAAAACGAACCAAAATTTTATGCTAATCAATCAGTATTTAGCATTATTAAAAGATGGTTATTAAGTCTTTCTTGGTTTGCTGTGTTAAAGCGATGGAGCAGTTCAATAATTGATTTGTTACTGGAAATTCCCTTCGGCTGCGTGGTATTAGAAGATAATTGACTTCTGTTTGATTTATATTATTAGCTGTTAATTATAACATGAAATTTCACCTATTGAGGTATTTCGATAAGAGATTGTAGAGTGGGTGTGTGGCGTCTAAGTTATTATCAGTTGTTACCGCTAAACTCTATGTATGTTTAAAAGCTTAACTTTATGTTGTAATTATTATCCTTTCATGACATCGCAGAAGGGGTCGTGGTGTTTTGGGCTTGGTTCGGACCCAGGTTTCCTATATTTTTTTCCCGCCTTTTTGAGGGTTTTTTGTTGGGTTTTTCCTAGCCTACGTGTAGCGGCACCCTCCCCCCGACAAAGGAAAAATGGAGAGAGGGGGAGAGGTACGACTACACGTAGGCTAGGTTTTTCCTGGCCTCCTAGTGTTCTTTGATAGACACGTATCCAAAACTACCATAATTTATTCATGATGTATTGTTTAATGTTTTGGGCCCATTATGGTTTTCCAATAAAGCTTATCGGCGTTACACCGCACGATTATCCAGAATGTTAGTTGTCTATTTTCATTTGTGTGGAAGCCTGTAAAGAAAGAGATACCACAGGCGGCCCAAACACACGTTACGAGGAAAGGGTGTAATGTAATTTACATACCATAGGTGACGCGCCGGTGTCGCGTTACAGGCGACCGTTGAAAATATAAGAGACTTTGTATGAGAAATATATTACTGAGATCTGCGAACGCTAAATAACGCTAAACCTTACTTTTCTTAAATGAAATGAATAAAAAAGACTTACCTGTAATGTATTCCACTGCGTTTTGGTGTCTGTTTGTCGTTGTACTTTATCTTGGCATTGATAGTGTTTCTCGTCGTCTGTTGCAATGGATTACAAGGATTGAAAATGGATTGAAACTTAGGCCAAGACAAGATAAGTACGTGACTGATCCAGATAATGAAAGTGACGAAGAAGGTGTCTTTAAAGTAGTTTACGGCAGGACATGCATGACCAGTTCGGGAAGATCAGTACGAGATCATCACTGGTGCCTCTGGATCTATGAGGCTGGTGTCATATTGATAGTTATACGACTTGGATCTAATTTGTACTTAAAAGATAGGGGTCTTAATTGCTATCGCGCTTACCCATTCTTGCAACTTCTCGGTTACATAATTATGTTCTTTTCCATATTTTCAGTTACTTATAAATTGTAGTAGTGGCGGAGTTTATGTGAATTTTAGTGATTGACGTGCTGAAGGAAAGAAAACTCGGGTTATGACAAAATAATATTTGCTGTAGGAATGTGAAAGTTAATAGCTAACAAAAAATTAGTAGTTGACTTATATTTGGTCGAAAAATTAGTAGATAACTGAGAATTGGGTACCCCCATTAGCACCGTCTTTTACCCCTCCGACGTACAAGGGGTGGGGTGGGGGTGGATGCTACCCTTCTCCCCCATTAGGTTTTTCTGAGTTTTTCCTAGAGGATAAAACATCAGCGCCTGACGTTTTCAGTAGCTGTTCGTTCATCCCTCGCGCAGATTTTGATATGAGTTTAGTAATGGTCAGTTGCTATGGTTACGAGATATGACGTCATAAGTAGCAGGTGCGCAAGCCAATTTTGGGTGAACATACATGTTTTTTCAACTTCTTTCAACCATGAAAGTAAATCTTGTGGCTAGAATCATACAAAGTGTTCATTTATGTGTTATTTTTCAAGTACAGTATGTTGCCCAGTATCCGGACACTTCAGTTTAACATTGCAATAACTTTCCTTTGTTAGTCGCAATAGCTCTGAAATTTGGCCCAGAGAAAATCTATTTAGTCCTTAATACGACGAAAGACGGTTGAACTTTTTTGCCTTTGTTTCCATCGCGAAATTAATACTTTTGCAGAGCTCCTATGTTGCCCAGTATCCGGACACAACAATAATAACGTAATTGCACATAAATTTCGACAGGCAAGCGATTTATTAGCTTCTCTTGCACTTGCAAAGTAGTCTGGCAATCGATTCCAAAAATATAACCTAGCATCGTGAAATAAAACATAACAAATGATTGGGGTATGGTAGGGAACGCGAGCGGTTGTTAAATGGCATAATTCTTACTTCCTTGTCTAGGAACTTTTTCACTGATTTAAGGAAGGCATCCGTGGACATGCCGAAGCCGCGATTTACTACCTCAATGAGCCAATCTGCAAACGTCTTTTTTCTTCTTTTTTTTTTCGTTCGGGGAAGGGACCTCAATGCGACGGTCAAAGGTCACTCTCCTATTTAGTCTGACCTGCAGTGTTGATTTCTTCATGCTCAGTCCCTACAGACCCTACAATAAGCCTGCTTTGCTAGCACTAATTCCTCTTTCTTTCACATCTCTCAATCCCTTTGTGACATTTTTCAGACCGTTGTAACCCCATTTTAGCAGTCACAACGAGGGAAAGTATGAGAATTCCAGGTTCAACTCCGACGCTTTCGGTTATACATAGAAAATGCAGTCACGCGAGACAAGCGGCGCACACGAAATCAATTCGCCTCCGAATGAGTGAAGAAAATTTCCGTACGGAGTTGAGTAGAATTACATTTTACGACTATATCATATATCCTAAGCTTTAATTATAGTTATAGATATGAAATAAATCTTATCCGGATAATGTACTCAGCTAATTCATCGATTCTGTACAGCAAAGAAAAAACTGTCCGGATACTGGGCACCTGACATCAATACTTAGTGTGTGTTTCTGGGCTCCGTTATTCCAAACAAATCGAATTTCAAGAAGAATTAATAAACTTACTGAGAACGTGACTTCTTTAAGTATCTTCACTGTAAATATAAAACCGTTTCTTTGAAAATATTACATGTTACCGACCCTTTTTTGAACAGCACTAATTTTACTGCGCAGCCAGCGTAAATATTTGCCATGAAATGTTTATTCACCTGAACAGAACGGCGTCTTCTGCGACTGTTTCGCAAGCTTTCAACTCGCCAAAACCTTCATCTTAAAGCTGAAATGTTCAGCTTTTATTCGAAATACTTCGTTTACCGATAACTGAAAAGGGCGCCTCAAAAATTGAGCGTTTGTTTTAAGTGTCCGGATACTGGTACCGTCCGGATACTGGGCAACATACGGTAAAGCACAAAAAATTACCATTTCTCGCGTTTTTAACCTGATTTCCACTTCTTTGTAAAATCCAAGATGACGGTCAAGATGGCAACCACCGTTGGTGACGTCACAGGCCTCCAGCAGCGCTACCACCCATAAAGTATACCTCTTCTTGTTGAGAAGATCAAAGGCTTTCCACCAAAGGTAAAATCGTTTCAAAATACTGCAACACTTCAAAAACCCTAGGGAGGGGTTCCATTAACCTTCCCCCCCCCCACACACACACTCACACGGTGGGGGTAAAACCTCAATTGCTGGTTTTCAGTGTCACGCCATTCAAAATAGATCAAAATAAAAATCAAAACCATTCGACAGATAAAGTCTAGAATCTGGAAAATGAAAGGAGGTAAATATATACAAAGACCCTCGCCAAGATTTGGGTCGAAGGAATAATTCTTATACGAGATATCCGAGTAAATGTTTCACCCAAATTTATAGAGCTTTGTATGGAGACGCCATGCTGGAGCTCATCCGAATAAGCTCCAACATGGCGGACGGAAACCAACAGAAACATCAGTCTGTTACCGAGTTTTGCTACAAAAACGTGAATTTACTCCTAGAGGAACTCATAAACATTAAAGTAATACTTTTTCTAATACTTGAACTGTTTAGATAGCAAAATTGCTCGAACAAAGTCACTTTTTTTAACCTAAATGACAGCTCTGTCGGCCGTCATGTAAATTCAAGCGTACTCTATTACAAAAACCAAGAACCCTTTTGAAGCGAAAATTTGTTTAAAAATTAGTTTTCAACTGCTCTAATACACCATGAAAGTAAAATCTCAGTAGGATCGATAGTTTGTGGTTTGAATTTTAGTGACGTCATGTGAAAACCAACAATAGAGGCAGAGTTTCTTATATCATTGGGAAGACTGTTCCAATATTTAGACGCCCTAAAAGGGAAGACACACTGTGCGGCGGAGTTTCGGCACTGAAGGAAGTTAAGTTGATTGTTCTGTCTTGCGCAATGCGAGTGAGTTTCTGGGTCTTTTACAAACTTAGTACTTAAGTAGCTGGGTACAAGATCATTGAGACATTTAAAGATCATAGTTTCATCACGTAAGCATACTTAGTTCTTCGATGGAGAGCAAACCAAGTTCATGTAAGACTGGTGTAATGTGATAAAACATTTTTGTGTTAGTAAGTATTCGGCCGGCAAAGTTTTGCATAAGTTGTAGTTTATAGATGTTTTCTTTAGAAGTTCTAAACCCTACGGTCGAGCAGTAGAACAGTTTGCTAAATTCTAGGGAATTTAGGATTATGCACAGTACCTCTTTAGAGAACAAGTGTCGTACCCTATTTACTTGAACTAATGTTGACAGAAGATAGGAGGTTAGTGAAGCGATATGGCCATTGAAGGTCAGGTTCGAGTCAAGTGTGACGCCAAGCTCCTTGGCGGACTGAGTTACAGGTACTAGGTCTTGACCAAAGAAAGGTACGGTGATGTTACTGGGTAACATGGAGATAAGTTGGCGCACCCCAAACAGGACAAACATGGTTTTTTCAGAATCGATCAAAAGGTGGCTAGCGCAACACCACTCTGAAACACAAGTCTGAGATCCTGAGCAACTTGACGTAGATATGAATCAAATAGAATGTCCTTTGATGCGAACGAAAAATATATCTTAGTGTCATCAACGCGTAAGATTCAGTGTTACTAAACTTGATGACTCGGGTAGATCTTTCAAGTCAGTGTGGGTCTACAGATTCACATATGATCCTGTTGCTTGTGTTCCTGTTCACTTTTTTCTTCGCTGCCGCTCATTTTCATCCTGCTGGTCGCTAGCATTTCACATTTTCTTACCACCGTTATAAAATTTTCGTGTTATTCTTGCAATGAGATACGTCTCCTTTGTTTTTTTATTTCTCGCTTTAGCTCTTATAATTCCTTTTATCCACGTCAGGATAGACATAATTAAATTTAGTCGAAAAAAGACTAGGCTCTCTCGTACTTTTTCTCTCTAAATGTCCGAGTGCATATGCAATTTACCGCCAAAACGTACAGCTTGAATGAAAAATTTCACACCGGCTTACATGTAGGGGTAAATGGACGGACGGACGGTCACGTGTTAACCGAAATTTCTCGTTACCATTTTTTCTTACCCATGGTGCTCCGTTATAAATATCCGATAGCGTCCACAATGATTGACTTCGTCAAGCGAGAAACTTCATCAGCGTTACGTTTTGACCGTTTTTGGGATCGTTTTGGCGATCAAGAAATGCTTTTAGTGACTACTTTGGAAGGAAAATATATTTTACAGAGAACAATGAAACAAGCTGAATTCACGTGCAAGAGGCGTTCATAGTGGAGGTTCGAATCCCAGCGAAGCCACATGTTTCTTTTCTTTGCCGTACATTTTTTGTCAGTTTTGTATTTTTGTTTTGTTTTGTTTTTTAATCATATTTTTCCCTGTGGCTTGTTTCCCTTTCTATTCACTGCTGACGCTTTACGGCTTCGAGAGGTTTTTGCGATAACGTATTTCTAGTAGGATGGGAATTGCTCAAGTTTCGAATTATATTGATTTATTAAGAAGTACTAAAAATTAGAATTCGCGACAGAAATCTTACTTTTTTCATTTCGCTACTTCTTTACCAAATTCACATTCTTTATTGCTGTTTACTTACTGAAGGTGAACCTGGTACTGTCCGTCTGTACCTGGCAGTGAACAAGTTTGCCCTAGACGAGTGGGTGAAACACGAGCTAAAGGTCCATCCACCAAAAAATTCAAATTATCGCGCTATTAAACATAGATTTTCAGTGGATGAAAGAAGGAAGGTATAGTAGTGTTGTTTCTTTAATTTGTTATTTAAAAGAAAAATGACGCGCTACTCACCATGCAGATAGATACCTAACCAACAGCAATTTCTGCGACACCAAAGAACAGCACCTACTGTAAAACTGAAAACTGGTCGATCATCACCTAACCCTTGGCAGCCCTTCCTACTCTGTAGTTAGCACACCAATCAGCTCTTGTTTTACAGCAAAAAGGCGTCTATAACAACCTTATTAAAGAGTATAAAGGCTGGAAGGAAAGAGAGGGCTATATGCCAACTAAACATGTGTTTTTTAAGCCTCGTGGCACCCCTAATGGGATTAGATTTATGTCATTATGATGGAATATTTGACATTTCCACTCTCCGCAACGCTCTACGAGTCAGATATTAATGGATGTTAAACTGGTTATTGTCGTTGCCTTCAGAGATAAAACTAATAAGTGACCCATGCAGTTCCAAGAACTTTGGCCAAACTAAACAGTAGATAAATGACCCAAAAAAATGGCTGAAAAGATTTATAGCACGCAGGTGTGTCGACGTGACCGAGGTCAATGAAATTAGAGGTCTCTGAGAGCTTCGTAGTTTTTAAACAGAATCCTATTGCAAGGCCAAACAGCTTGCCATCTACAAGTTAATTATGACTGAAAAGAGTTTTTTATTCTTCTTAAGGACACCGAGGTAGCCCTATCAAGCACATGCGGCAGATTTGCGGTCATAAGTGTACCAGAACCATTGCTCAGGAAACCCTGAAGGGACCAGTTTGAGGTAAATCTATAGGACCTGAACTCCAACACAAACTGGAAAGTGTTACTATCCTCACAACCCTCCATCACTCGGCAACTCATAACTGGCTGTGGCTACCTTGAGACATTTGTCCAAATAAGAATAAACACATTTCTGACACGTACAAACCGGACAAGCACTTTGCAGAGACGCAGAGCAAAAGGCGCTTATTCTCTTGCTGACGAAGCTGTGATTTAACAGGGGCACCCAGAGACTGTTTTCTGTAAAATATCTGTTCGGAGAAGCAAATGTTGCCTAGAATTTTCTATTGCTTGAATACGGCAAAATATTTCTAGGTGAGCGTTCCATTTAGCTAAGCTTATCTAAGAAATTCCCAGCCATTTTCTGAAGTTAATTTTTTCATATTTTACTCCTTATGTTGGGCTAATTTTTGTAGAAAAAGCAAACCTAACATTTTCGGATTCAAAAATGTGATGGAGAGAGGAATAAGAAAAATTCTCACTTTCGTGAAACGTTTAATTGCATCTAAAATTTTCTCTTAAAATAACACAGATTAAGCCCTTGTAATGTCGAAAAGCCTCAAGTTCCCCTAGGATGACAGAACAGATACGAATTTTGTAGCGTGGCTTATAATAAATTTTGGAGGAACGTAATTCGGAGGAAACCGTCGTTGGGTGCCCTTGTTTTAGATTGTTGATAAACGCGGATCGACGCTTAAATCTTTTCAAATCCAAGGAAAATTTTCTGGTGTGAGTGTTAATGTTGCTAAATTCACGCTGTAAATAATTTTTGAAAAACTTGTTCAGTGCATATGGGTTCCACGAGAGAGTAGCCACTGCGCAAAATGTCAAAACTAACGGAGGATTAGGCATGTTTACTGTTAACAACAGTGAATTTCTCATCCAATCGAAAATCAGCTGTTGTTGGTTGTGCAAACGGGAATCTGCATATCATCTGATTCAGAAGATATGATCAGTTAAGCAGTGGGCAGGAGGTTAAGCAGACTTTGATCGGGTTGAATGCAATGGTAAATTCAATATTTTGATCAATTGTGGGAATTTATTTTGCATCGCTTGCTATTCATTTATTTATTTATTTACTTGTTTATATATAACTTTTGTGTAAATATATAATTTTCAATGTGCCAGAATCATCAAAATATCTGTTGGTATCAGGGTTATAGAAGCCCAATAAATGGTTTGCACTGTTTGTGATCCAAAATTGCAATTGTATCCACGAGACATCTACAATGCGATCGTTGGCGGTCTTCAAGGGTGTATTTCCACAAAAACGTGTATACATCCAAACTTGAACCAATCGGTATGTGAAAAGCTTTTGCACTGAAGGGGGGGAACAGAAATCCTTTGACAAGAAAAAAAAAAGTTATTCTAACATTGAAGTTCCGGTAACTTTTTCGGGCACGAAGCCATTTTTAAATAATGATCATAAAAAATCATGCAAGCCCTCTCCTTTAAGTGGAATTACATTCTATCAAAACATTTTAAATTGGAAAGGTTATGAAACCCGTAAGACTCCTTTGTTATGTTCTTGTTAGCTTTTTTGGACCTGACCGTGCACAATGTTCAATAGCATTCCTATCATTTTGAACTTACTGACCAATAGAAACATTGCATTAATTTATTCAGACACAATTTATGAATAAAAAAAGATTGTGCACGATCAGGGATCTTCCAACATCAACTACAGCACAATACAGCACCGTTCTTTTCAACTTTGATGTTTGCCGGCTCTCACTGGAACCAGTTTCCTCTACTGTGCCAAAATCCAACCAATCATTTTCTACTCTAATATAGTTAGTTTTCTCATGACGTCATCAAGAAATCCAGCAGGGGAATTAGGGAGTTTAAGGGCGCTTTCCATTTAGTCAAAATTTCCGGAATTTCCGGTTCGGCGGTAAATGGAACACGTTTCGTCGGTTCGTCCCACTGGAAAATTCCCAGAAAAGTGGAAAATCTAAAAAGGTGGTCCCGTTTTCCCGGTTGGAATTTCCGAACGGAATGTCGTGTTCCATTTACGTTTCTCGTAGTTTGTGCCAGTTCCAGGTCCACGGTCGGGCACCGCGCCACGTACCGGGGTTTACGACCAAATGGAACAACTTTTTACCAATCGGAAATTCCACTTTTGCTACCACCGAAATTTCCGGGTTTTTTTCGTAAATGGAAAGCGCCCTAAGATACCGTGACTACGGACTACGGCTACGGTTAAACATGCTACTGCGCATGATCTAAACCACGTGACTGTTCATTTTTCCCGCGTAGTCCTGCGGCTACGGTGAGTTGTTGAGCTGTTTCGCGTAGTCGCGACTGCGGAGAACATTTTGCTCGCATTTTGCCGTCTCAGTAATTCAAGAATCTCGTCTTTTCGTAAAAAAGTTTTCAATTCACCTGCTTTAGGTGAAAGGGTAGCGAAATATGTAGGTTTTGTCCAATTTCTGCTTAGATTCACGCTTTTAATCCACTGTTGTAACTATATTTTTATCTAGCTAAGCTCATATTTAAATAAGCTTAGCTGTTTATACGCAGATTTCAGATTGACGGCCGAGGAGAAGAGAAATCATGCAGGTAATTTACTTTCTCTTCGCACTTGAAAAGTTTCAATGTTTGTTCGAACTGATTAGTGTGTCTTTTTACTTGTGTAACCTTTGTTTATGCGAGTTTTTGTGTCGCATTTGCTGAATGAAAATGATGTAAACATCTTCAAGATAATCGAAACTCGGCATTTCAATACTTCAAACTACATCAGATCAGTAGTCGGAGAAGTCCATCTTCTAAATCCAATAAATGAGCTATTACTATTTCTGTCTATTTCTTTAATATTTGACATAAGTATTCGTGGGCGCAAAAATAGAACCTGTGTAACCAAAACTTTGTTCACTAATTTCACCCGACGTAATTGCTTCCTTCAAGTATGGAAGAATTTGCTCATTGTTCTAAAGATAAGATCACATTCAAAACTGACTTGCATTTTTCAGTGAACTGTGATGAAATCAAGAAAATCTTTGCGTGTTGTTTCCCACTCCGCCTCTTCTCTCGTAGTCTACTGTCTGTAGTGCAATCTTAACGTTCTATATTTGCACGACTCAACCCAGTGCTACAAACAAAAGACAACGCTAGTCCAGCCGTAGTTCGTAGTCCGCAGTCTCCGTATCTTAACTCCCTATTATCGATCCTTCTGAGTTCTTACCTTTATGAAGTATTGGAGCAACTAAAAACTAGTAGGCAGACAAATTTTCACTTCAAAAGGTCTCCTCGTTTTGTGATATAGTAGGCTTGAATTTCTAAGCTTTTGAGTTACTCGACATTTACATGGCGGCCGACTCGTACCAAACCAAACACTATTTTTAACATATTTTTGATATATTTTTAAAACTGTTGTAGTGGTATTTGAGAACTTCGTTTAAAACGGGTACCAAATTCTATTTTTATATGGTGTTTTTACGTGTTTTTAATCGAAAGCCGCTGTACTGTAGGTTAAAAAAGTGACTTCTTTTCGGGGATTATGCTATCTGAAATCTGACTGAAAAGTCACTGTTTTAGAAAAACGTAAGATGAACACACGCATTCATAGAAAAACTCAGTGACAGATTTTTCTGGTCGAACAGCTGTTTCCTGTGCTGTATCCTCTCTTCAGGGCGGAAAAACGTAATGAGCATGCGTGAACTTTTTTGCCCAGATCCCCTGGCTGGGTTTGAAAAAATGGCGGGATTTCAAATATTTTATTGCCCAAAAATAAAATGTTTCTACTCATAACCTGGAAAGAACAGGCAATTTGTCTTCAAAAGTTGCAAGCTGTGGTTATAACCTTGTCGTTACTTAATTTTCTCGAAGAATACCTCATAATAAAACGGACTTAAACGACATTAATTTCCTTGCGTTGTACTGGAAATGTGCATGCGTAGGTCCGATTTTTATCAAGATGCATTCACAAAATGTGTTCATATAAGAAAGTTCCTGGATATATAAGGTCCGGAGCTCCACTGTGGACACAAAAACAACATATCTTTGGACAGTGATTTGCCCCCAAAAAATAACGCTTGCCCACAATGTGTTTGAGGTCACTGAACTTTGTCGCACTCGAGCTGATATTTTAAAACCCTCGCTCGATCGGACACTCATAGTTTCGCAGATCACTAAAATATAAAGAAAATCCTCAATGTAGAAGTTATTGCGTTGATATGTGGGCAGGAAAAAGGTCAATCTTTATCTAGTAAAATCTTCCCAAAAAACGGTTGCAAAGTAACTATAGTTTTTTAAACTTGCTCGTTTCGCCCAGATATATAAATTTTGCTTTGTGTTGTTAAGTTGAACACGCATAACATCTGTCAAAAACCTACGCTTAAATAGGATTTCCTTTAAACAAAGTCAAAGTTTCATTATTTCAAAAACTTCTTGCTGACAATTAAGAAATGAATTTTCTGTGCGAAAACAACCTACCTAAAGATCTTAAAAGCAAAAGATCAGTTGCAACTTGGCAGCCAAGTCATGATTAACCATTTAGCTATTTTAAGCTTAACTGGTCCATGCGAGGGTCTTCGTTTAAGCAAATTAAACTCAGGCGATCATTAGAAAATACAGAAAATTGCACATAAGGGTTTGTTTTGCTCGCCTCAGTCAAATCCAGCTGCAGCAATTGTTTACGGGCAAAGAGTCAATTGTTTTGAAGTCACTGCCGGCAGTTGTCGTTCTCTATCCGATTGAAAAAGACAATTTGCGTACAGAAAGTTATTTTTATAAAGAACAGAAACTTTCACAGTGCACTGGAAAACAAAACCATGTAATAAAAAATGAAAAAAACTCTGGCTACTATTACTTGAGCAACAGAAAAATGATCCTGAGTAAGCTTGCTGGCCTTCTATTTCGGAGAAAGTTAAAATAAGTGCACAAGTTTGTTCACTCTGATGCGTTATAAAAGCAATATGGTTCTTTGACTGAAGACAAAGATAAAGCTGGTTCTGCAAAGGTAATAAATCTGGGCGTGTAAAAAAAGTAACCGTAACTACTAATAACAGAATACAAACGGGTCTTCATTTAACCCGGCGAAATCAACTCATATATTAATCCGGGATGCACAATCCAAAAAATATACTCGCCTCTTTAAAAATGTTCAAAACCTTTTATTCCACTGGAGACTGACGGAGTGATCCGTTTTTCCTTTAACATTGGTTGTTCTGAATCCAAAGTAATTTTCAAGCGAGGAAAAAAAAGCAAACATGTCAAATAAAAGTGCTTTACAGGGAGCAAACGTTCGCACCTCATGCACTTCACTCATAATCTCCAGCAACAAACAAACACAGTCAACACACAGAAAAGCCCGCCTTGAGCCTGCGACGGATAAGGGATGCGCAGAAGCTTGCGCAGAACCTTTTTCCGCCCTGGATATCCTCTCGGGATCAGATACTGTGACGTCATCAATGAAAAAAGCAAAACAAAACAAACGCAAGAACAAAAATGTGCCTTTGCGTATTAACGAGTGCATTGCGGTATGTACATATTGGTAACAACGAAAACAAAGTCAATTGTTCTCTAAAATTTTAGGTTTTTATTTGCCCACTGTCGACTATGGTATGACTTGAATTTTTTGTGCTTTCAATCTTTACCATCAAAGGCGCCATTAATAGAAGGTTTTGAAATTAAAAGTAACACATTTCAGTGTGGTTATCAAAATGATTGTTACCTCTAGCTAATTAGGAAATTTTGACTTGATTTGTAATCATTGAATGTTGGAACTAACCACGAAACATGTTGAATGTTGATCAACGCAATAGGGCCAGATCATCAGCGTATCAGCTAAATTTCGCTTAACAACAAACAACATAGTAAGCGGTCAGAAAAAATAAAAACAAAAAATAATTAAATCTAAGCGAGTCGATGAATGAATTTTGGTACTTGTAGTTTAGTGACAAAATTGTGAGAATAACCAGTTTATACTTTGGTTGCTATAAGGTGTAGCTTAGTTGAACAATGAATACTTAAGCTATGTTTCATTGGCCTCAATTGATGAGGATTATTTTTCTTTCTTTCTTTTCTGATCGGATTTTTTTCTTGTTTCTTGTTTACTCTTCTAGTAGACTTCTTGTGAACTTTGTTTTTGGAATATTTGTATCGTATTTCCTCGTTCCGAGGCGTTCGGCTTTCTTGAAGTTGCGCAGTGCACGTGGTCTTGTTGGACAGTTGAACCACAGCTGGCGAATCCTGCTTTCCTGCGCTTTACCAGCGCCCCGGAACGAGGCATTCCAGTGGAAGGGAAGTTGTCAGGCGGCTTGGAATTGGTAAGATCTTGTAAATTCTTCTTTGTCGTAAATTGCTGATAAGTTGAATTTGATCCTGTTAAAATTTAAAACAAAGATTGTGAGATCATTGTGCTTGCTGTAAGTAAAATGAAAGGAAACCTATTTGCAGTTATATACTAGATTTGATGCTTATTTATTTTACGTATGTCAACGATTTTCAAGTTTTTGAAAAGTTTACTTACACTACTGTCATTATCTTTCCAAAAACATGCAAACAATGTCTGCAAACGAAACTTATACTGAAATTTATAAAGCAAGCTTACCTGTAAGGTGTGTGGTATTGAAGCCCGAAGCAAAAAGTGCACAAAGCAGAAAGAAAACTTCATGCAATGGAAACCTGGTGTTAGTTTCTGTAAGAAAAAAAAAGAAAGAAAGAAAGAAAGAAATTCATTATGCAGGTTAAAGGAGCTATGCATTAAGCAGAGGCCTTCGTTTTGCTACTGGTCTCTGAGTTGCATCGTACTTCAAAGTGATGATACAATTTTTTGGTCTAATCGAAGCTTACCTTTTGAAACAAAGTTGCACGTATTACTCAGTTTGCGAGAATTGTTAGAGGGTTCGACGATTTTCTGACCACTTTCCTAAAAAATAAATATATATGAAGAATATGATCATAAATTAAGAGAGATTAATAATGTGATACAGCAGTATTTTTTTTTGTCAACACTTACTCGTTCAAAATACGCCACAACTTCTGCCTGTGCGATGTCTCCTTCGTGAGAAGCATCTATTCCACAGAAGAATGAATGCTTGGTACTATTCACCTGACTTATTTCGAAATAGCAGCGTGGAAAATCTACAGAGTTTCCTAACGAATTCCATGCGTGAGTTGATTTGATTGTCTAAAAAGAAAATTGAAATGCAAATCATTAAAAACAAACAAAAACAAAAGCAATTAAAGTGATCAAGCTAAGTTAATCTTTTGTTTTTTTAATTATTGATTAATCACTAAAATATAAGCAACATGAGGAATAGGTAGTGGTCAGAGCCAAGCCAAGTTTCCATTACTTTAGAACTCAGACCTCCATAGCTTCGAGAGGAAGGGCCGATTTTTTTCACTGATGAAATTCTCGCTTTGATTAAGTGTTGATCTATATCATCACCAAACAGCTACGTGTAACTTGGGGCACTGGGTCTTTCGTTATTTTTGTATGTGACATCCAAACTACACCGAATCCTCGCCTTGGAAAGGGCAGCATCCTTTTTCGACAAACAAACAACAACATCAACAACAAAGAAACCCTAAGTAGTGGTATTGTCTTAAGAATCGGGCCCGAATTCTCTCGCTCTAGAGACTCTGACAGCCCTACCAACTTATCCAAATCTGTCGCGGATAAAACGCCAGGTGGATTTTAATCAATACTATATCATTAAGGAGGCCTAACTGTTAACAGCTAGGTTCCCTATTCGCACCTTTACATTGCTTCCTCTGATTTTCCATCCAGGTTCCAGGTTACTGAGTTCAATTTTGATGTCTTTATTGCTTTTAGACACAAATATCCCAGCAAGTGGTGTCAGTAGTTTGTTTCCTCTTTTGTCTTCATCCTGAAACATTTTCTGTTTACACGAGAAAGAGAAATAACATGTAGAAATCAGTTTTCGTATCAGTGTGTGGAAAAAACTTAAATTAAGAAATTGTGCTTTTAATTGGACATTATCGTTTTGCATTTCAAGGGTTGGTGGTAATAAAGCTTTCTAGCGCAGTTTGCTTTCCTGAAGAGAGGCTAATATCTAGAGCGGGGGTGGGGGTGATTAATGGTGGCTGGCTTGCTAAGGCAATAAAATCATGATTAAAAAAATGGTAATAATAATAATAAAACAATAAAATAAAAATAAAAATAATAAAAACAAAATAAAATCATGGTAAAGAATTAATGTCGGCAACATTTTAAACAAACAAACAAACAAACAAAACAAAATAAACAATCATAATAGCACCCTATACCTCGCAGGCTGGACTTGTATCATCTACAAGATAAACCCAAATCTTCCAGTCTCTTCCTTGTTTTGGTTGTTTAGCAAAGATCGCCATTTGCATTCTTTTCTTGGCATCTTTTCCTGATCTTCCGAACGTAGCGATCTCGACGTCCTCCTGCAGAGATGGCAGTGTGACTTCAATGTCATTGTGTTTTGATTGCACTTCAGCTTCGGGGTAGACCACCATCAGGCTTCTCCAGTTGCTTCTCTGATTGGACACACCTTGGGGTCCATGCAATATGGGGCGACATTTTATCTCCATATCCCACTCATTTCCGGGTGTCATTACACAAGAGTGTTCAATCAGAATAGGATTAGATTGTGAGGTACCACTCAGGATTTTATAGCAGCCGCTGATCTGGACTTCTGTTTTATAATCTTCATCTTTTTCTAGTCCTGTTTAAAGAACAGATAATCACAAATATCTCAGAATTAAAAATTCGTTTTATTTGAAATAATCAACTGAGCGAGGGAAGTTATAAAAAAAAAAAATAATCAAATATTTATATCTTGTACCCCTAGAAACGTTTTCTTTTTTTGCATGACCTTTCAACGCGCTACTCTTCTCAAAAGAAAAAAAAAATCGATTTACGTATTTATTTTATTTTTTACGCCTAAATTTTGGGGTCTTAGCTTGTTGTCTCAACGTGCTAGTCCGGAAAAGACAACAAAAGACTAGTATAATATACGTATAATCACACAGAGGTAAAATATTAGATGAAAAGCGAAAGAAAAATGTAGATAAAATGAAATATAAAATAAATGCTCACAAAGATCGTTAGATCTTGACTCCTTTGTAAACCTTTTGCCAGCTGACCAGACTTGGAACATAATTCTTTCAGCATTAACATGGAAATACTTGTAGGTCTGATTTTATTTCAGATTCATACTTACGCATTTAGTTCTTTTTTTTTTTTAATTCCGTGGAGTGACATCACCTTGTAGCGGCAATGTTTATTAGTACTGCATATAATTTTCGCTTTTTGATTCTGCTTTTATTTTGGCTGTTTCAGGCTTTCCTTGCACTCTTATGGGCTACCTATGCAAGGTTATTACATAACTACTTCTGATTACAGCACTTCTGTATTTTGAGGGACATTGAAGTTATCGTGTTTTAGGGGAAGCCCTGACACAGACAAAGTTTCTACAGAAAGAGTTTTTTTCCCAGTTTCGAAATGGTGAAACCTTGCAAATCACAATCTTTTGTCTCGATTTGAGGGAAGGGCGAGAGGCGTTTCATACAGGATCTATTACTTTTATTTTCAATTTGACCAGGATACAAAACTGCAACATGTCTTGGTGAATTTACTCACCCCTGATATTTTGACAACGGACTACTGCAACCACGGTAGATTTGACTCTTTGCTCTAATACAGAAAGATCAAAGCCTATTTCCGAGGCGTTCGTCTTTCTTGCAGTTGCACAGTGCGCTTGGTCTTGTGGGACAGTTGAACTGCAGCTGGCGAATCCTGCTTGCCCGAGCTTTACCAGCGCCCCGGAACGAGGCATTCCAATGGCGGGGAAGTTGTCAGGCGCCTTGATATTGGTAAAATCTTCAAAATCCTTCTCTGTCGTAAATTGCTGATAAGTTGAATTTGATCCTGTTAAAAGTTAAAACAAAAATTGTGAGATTATAAGGCTTGCTTGTAAGTGAATTGAAAGGAAACGTCTCTGCAGTTGTATAGGTTTGATGCTTATTTACCTTACGCTTGGATTTTTTTTTGAGTTTTTGGAAGGTTTACTTACACGCCTGTCATTATCTTTCCAAACACATGCAAACAGTGTCAGAAAACGCAGTGTTCCCACATTTGATATATAGAAAGTTTTCCTTTACTACGTGGCCCTTTAATGGGATTCCTAAATACACGTTTATGGCATTTACTGAAATTTATAAAGCAACCTTACCTGCAACATGTGTGGTGTTGAAGTCCGTGGCAAAAAGTGCATTAAGCAGAGAGAAAACTTCATGCAATGGAAACGTGGTGTTAGTCTCTGAGAAAAAAAAAGAAAAAGAAGAGGAAAGAAGGAAAGAAAGAAAGAAAGAAAGAAAGAAACAAAGAAAAATTGAGAGGTAATATTAAAAAAAAAATGGATAAAGCCTAGAAATACAATTAGAAAATTCATTATACAGGTTAAACGAGCTATGTATTTTTCAGAGGGTACTTCAAAGTGACCATACGTGTTATTTATTTATTTTTGTTTTTTGTACAGTCTAATCGAAGCTTACCTTTTGAAACAAAGTTCCACGTATCACTTAGTTTGCGAGGATTGTTAGAAGGTTGGACAATTCTCTGACCACTTTCCTACAAAATAAAGACAAAAAAAGTCCAGTAAGAAAGGACACTTAAATATGACCATAAATTAGTATTTTTCTTCTGCGAAGAGCAACAGAAGAAGGATTAATAGTGCAATACCATGGTATTTTTTTTTTCTGTTAACACTCACTTGCTCAAAATAAGCCACAACTTCTGCGTGTGCGCTGTCTCCTTCGTGAGAAGCTTCTATTTCACAGAAGAATGAATTCTTGGTACTATTCACGTGACTTATTTCGAAATAGCAACGTGGGAAATCTACGGAGTTTCCTGATGAATTCCATGCATGTGTTGATTTGATTGTCTAAAAAGAAAATAGTAGTGCAAATCATAAAAAGAAAACGAAAATCAGCAACAACAACAAAAGCTAAACAAAAATACAAAGCTTAACTTAGCTTTATCACTTAATTGATTAATCACTTAAATATAAGCAACATGACGGATAGGTAGTGGTCAGAGCCAAGCCCAGTTTTTATTACTTTAGATCCCAGACCTCTATAGCGTAGTAGAGGCTTGAGGAAGTTTAGACGGTAGACAGGTAGGGATTCTCTTCACTGATGAGATTGTCGCTTTGGTTAAGTGTTGATCTACATCTCACCAAACAGCTACATGTAACCTGGAACACTGGGTTTTTCGCTTTTTTGTATGTGGACATCCACACTACACGAGAGCCTCGTCTTGGAAAGGGCAGCATCCTCTTTCGAAAAACAAACAACAACAGCAACAACAAAGAAACCCTAAATAGTGGTATTGTCTTGAGAATCGGGCTCGAGTTCTCTCGCTCTAGAGACTCTGACAGTCCTACCAACTTATCCATGGCCAAACCTTTCGCGGATAGACACGCCGCGTGTATTTTAATCATTACTATTAAAGGGGGCAGGCTGTTAACAACTAAGTTCCCTGTTCGCACCTTTACATTGCTTCCTTTGATTTTCCATCCAGGCTCCAGTTTACTGAGTTCAATTGTGATGTCTTTATTACTTTTAGACACAAATATTCCAGCAAGTGGTGTCAGTAGTTTATTTCCTCTTTCGTCTTCATCCAGAAACATCTTCTGTTTAAATAACATGTAGAAATCAGTTTTCCTATCAGTGTATGTTAACAACTTAAATTAATAAATTGTGCTGTTGGCATTATCATTTTACATTACAAGGGTTGGTTGTAATAAAGCTCTCTAGTGCCTTCGCCGTCTTCAAGAGACGGTTATGTTTAGAGCGGGAAGGAAGGGTGTTGAACGGGAGGTTGATCAATGGCTGGCTGGCTCGCTAAGGCAATAAAATCATGATCATAGGGTAAAGAAATGATGATGGTAACTTTTTAAACAAACAACAAACAAACAATGAAAAAAGTCCGCAATCATAATAGCACCCTATACCTCACAGGCTGGACTTGTATCATCTACAAGATAAACCCAAATCTGCCAGTCTCTTCCTTGTTTTAGTTGTTTAGCAAAGATCGCCATTTGCATTCTTTTCTTGTCATCTTTTCCTGGTCTTCCAAACGCAGCGATCTCGACGTCCTCCTCCAGAGAAGGAAGTGTGACTTCAATGCCATTGTTTTTTAATTGCACTTCAGCTTCGGTGTAGACCACCATCAGGCTTCTCCAGTTGCTTCTCTGATTGGACACACCTTGAGCTCCATGCGATATGGGGCGACATTTTATCTCCATATTCGACTCATTTCCAGGTGTCATCAAAAAGGAGTGTTCAATCAGAATAGGATGAGATGGTGAGGTACCACTCAGGATTTTATAGCAGCTGCTGATCTGGACGTCTGTTTTATAATCTTCATCTTTTTCTAGTCCTGTTTAAACAATAGATAATCACAAATATCTCAGAATTAAAAAGTCGTTTTACTTGAAATAATCAACTGAGCGAGGGAAATTATTAAAAAAAAAAAAATAATCAAATATTTATATCTTGCACCTCAAGAAACGTTTTTTATTATTATTATTTTTTTTGCATGACCTTATAACGCGCTACCCTTCTCAAAAGAAAAAAAATCGATTTACCTATTTATTTTATTTTTTACGCTTAAATTTTGGCGTCTTAGCTTGTTGTCACAACGTGCTAGTCCGGAAAAGATAAAAAAGACTAGTATAATATACGTATAATCACACAGAGGTAAAATATTAAATGAAAAGCGAAAAGAAAAAAACAATGTAGATAAAATGAAATATAAAATAAATGCTCACAAAGGTCTTAGATCTTGACTTCTTTGTAAACCTTTTGCCATCTGATCAGTCTTGGAACATAATTCTTTCAGCATTAAAAATACTTGGAAATACTTGTAGGTCTGATTTTATTTCAGATTCATACTTACGCATTTAGTTCTTTTTTTTTTCTTTTTGTAATTCCGTGGAGTGACATCACCTTGTAGCGGCAATGTTTATTAGTACTGCATATAATTTTCTAGATGATTCTGCTTTTATTTTGGCTGTTTCAGGCTTTGCTTGTGCTCTTATTGGCTACCTATACAAGGTTATTACATAACTACTTCTGATTAAAGGCCTTCTGTATTTTGAGGGACTTTGAAGTTATTGTGTTTCAGGGGAAGCCCTGACAAAGACAAAGTTTCTACAGAAAGGGTTTTTTCCAGTTTCGAAATGGTGAAACCTTGCAAATCACAATCTTTTGTCTTGATTTGAGGGAAGGGCGAGAGACGTTTCATACGGGATAGATTAATTGTATTTTCAATTTGACCAGGATAAAAAACTGCAACACGTCTTGGTGAGTTTACTCACCCGAGATATTTTGACAACGGACTACTGCAACCACGGTACATTTGACTCTTTGCTCTAATACAGAAAGATCAAAGCCTTGTTCCGAGGCGTTCGTCTTTCTTGCAGTTGCACAGTGCCCTTGGTCTTGTGGGACAGTTGAACCGCAGCTGGCGAATTTTGCTTGCTCGCGCTTTACCAGCGCCCCGGAACGAGGCATTCCAATGGCGGGGAAGTTGTCAGGCGGCTTGATATTGGTAAAATCTTCAAAATCCTTCTCTGTTATAAATTGCTGATAAGTTGAATTTGATCCTGTTAAAATTTAAAACAAAATTTGTGAGATTATAGTGCTTGCCTGTAAGCCGTGAATTGAAAGAAAGCGTCTTTGCATTTATATAGATTTGATACTTATTTATTTTACGCATGTCAACGATTGTCAAGTTTTTGAACGGTTTACTCACAGCACTGTCAAAATCTTTCCAAAAACATGCAAACAATGTCAGCAAACGTATCGTTCACACATTTGATTTATACAATGGTATCCTTTACTACTTGGCCCTTTAATGGGATTCCTATGTACACGTTTAGGGCATCGTTCATTTACTGAAATTTATTAAGCAACCCTACCTGAAACATGTGTGATGTTGAAGTCCGCGGCAAAAAGTACAGTAAGCAGAGAGAAAACGTCATGCAATGGAAACCTGGTGTTAGTCTCTAAGAGAAAAAAAAAGAAAGAAAGAAATAAAGAAAAATTGAGAGGTAATATTAAAAAAATAGAAAACCTATAAAGCCTAGAAATACAATATGAAAAAATTATACACTGGTTAAACGAGCTATTTATTTTGAAGAGACGTATGTTTTGCTACTGGTCTCTGAGTTGCATCGTACATCAATGAAGTGACCATACGTGTTATTTATTTATTTTTGTTTTTTGTACAGTCTAATTGAAGCTTACCTTTTGAAACAAAGTTCCACGTATTACTCAGTTTGCGAGAATTGTTAGAGGGCTGGATGATTTTCTGACCACTTTCCTACAAAATAAATACGAAAAAATCCAGCAATTAAGGAGACTAAAATATGATCATAAATTAATATTTTTCTTCTGCGAAGAGCAACAGAAGAAAGATTAATAATGTATTACTGATATAATACAACACATACGGTATTTTTTTCTGTTAATAATACTCACTCGATCAAAATAAGCCACAACTTCTGCGTGTCCGCTGTCTCCTTCGTAAGAAGCTTCTACTTCACACAAGAATGAATTCTTGGTACTATTCACGTGACTTATTTCGAAATAGCATGGTGGGAAATCTACGGAGTTTCCTGATAAATTCCACGCATGAGTTGATTTGATTGTCTAAAAAGAGAATTGGATTAATCATTAAAAGCAAAAACAGAAACAAAAACAAACAAAAGCAAAAACAAAAACAGAAACAGAAAAACAAAGATTAACTGAACTTGATTACTTTATTTATTATGTACTTAAATATAGGCAACCTGACGAATAGGTAGTGGTCAGAGCCAAGCCCAGTTTTTATTACTTTAGATCCCAGACCTCTATAGCGTAGTAGAGGCTTGTGGAAGTTTAGACGGTAGAAAGGTAGGGATTCTTTTCACTGATGAGATTGTCGCTTTGGTTAAGTGTTGATCTATATCTCACCAAACAGCTACATGTAACTTGGAACATTCACACTAAACGAGAGCCTCGTCTTGGAAAGGGCAGCATCCTCTTTCGAAAAACAAGCAACAACAGCAACACTGAAAGAAACCCTAAGTAGTGGTATTGTCTTGAGAATCGGGCTCGAGTTCTCTCGCTCTAGAGACTCTGACAGTCCTACCAACTTATCCATGGCCAAACCTGTCGCGGATAGACACGCCGCGTGTATTTTAATCATTACTATTAAAGGGGGCAGGCTGTTATCAACCAAGTTCCCTATTCGCACCTTTACATTGCTTCCTTTGATTTTCCATCCAGGCTCCAGTTTACTGAGTTCAGTTGTGATGTCTTTATTGCTTTTAGACACAAATATTCCAGCAAGTGGTGTCAGTAGTCTGTTTCCTCTTTCGTCTTCATCCTGAAACATTTTCTGTTTAAATAACATGTAGAAATCAGTTTTCCTATCAATGTATATTAACAACTTAAATTAATAAATTGTGCTCTTGGCATTATCATTTTGGTTGTAATAAAGTTCTCTAGTGCCTTCGCCGTCTTTAAGAGACGGTTATGTTTAGAGCGGGGAGGGAGGGGGTAGGGCGGGAGGTTGATCAATGGCTGGCTGGTTCGCTAAGGCAATAAAATCATGATCATAGGGTAAAGAAACGATGATGATACCTTTTTAAACAAACAACAAACAAAACAATAAAAAAATAAGCAATCATAATAGCACCCTATACCCCACAAGCTGGGCTTGTTTCATCTACAAGATAAACCCAAATCTGCCAGTCTCTTCCTTGTTTTGGTTGTTTAGCAAAGATCGCCATTTGCATTCTTTTCTTGTCATCTTTTCCTGGTCTTCCGAACGCAGCGATCTCGACGTCCTCCTGCAGCGATGGCAGAGTGACTTCAATGTCATTGTGTTTTAATTGCACTTTAGCTTCAGGGTAAACCACCATTAGGCTTCCCCAGTTGTATCTCTGATTAAAAGCATCTTGGGCCCCATGCGACATGGGGCTACATTTTACCTCCATATCCCACTTATTTCTGGGTGTCATCAAACAGCAGTGTTCAATCAGAAAAAGTTGAGATGGTGAGGTACCACTGTTGATTTTATGGCAGCCGCTTATCTGGACCTTTGTTTTATAATCTTCATCTTTTTCTAGTCCTGCTTAAAACAACAGATAATGACAAATAGCTCAGAATTGAAGAAGTTGTTTTAAAGAAAATACTCAACTGAGCAAGGGGAATTATTAAAAAAATATTCAAATATTTATTTATTATCGCCTGAGGAAGGTTTTCTCTCTTTCATGAACGTATAACGCCCTACTCTTCTCGAAAGAAAAAAAAAAAAGAAAATAGATTGATGTATTTAGTTTAATTTTTTCGCTTAAGTTTTGGCGCCCTAGCCTGTTGTCACATGGTGCGAGTTTGAAAAAGATAACAAAAGTATAGTATGCGAATAATCACACAGAGTTAAAAGACAATATAATAAAAAAAATGATGTAGATAAAATAAAATATAGATCAAAATGCTCACAAAAGCCGTTAGATTAATGTCTTTCGTCTGTCTTTTCTTCAGCCTCTGTAAACTTTTTTCCTGATCAGTCTTAAAACGTAGTTCTTTCAGCATTAACATGGAATACTTGCAAATATTTTATTTCAAATTCATAGCTACGCATTTAGTTCGTTTTTTTTTGTAACTCCGTGGAGTGACATCACCTTGTAGCAGCAATGTTTATTAGTACCGTTAGAGTTTTGTAAATGATTCTGCTTTTATATTGGCTGTTTCATGCTTTGCTTGCACTCTTATATATATAAGATTATTGCATAACTACTTCTGATTAAAACACTACTGATTCTTGAGGGACTTGTAATTATTAACAGCGTCACTGTGTTTTAGGGGAAGTCGTGACACAGACGAAGTTTCTAGAGAAAGGGCTTTTTCCCGGTTTCGAAAGGGTAAAACCTTGCAAATCACAATCTTTTGTCTTGGTTTGAGGGAAGGGCGAGAAACGACTTTCATGCACGATAGATTAATTGTATTTTCAATTTGACGTGGATACAAAACTGCAACGCGTCTTGGTGAATTTACTCACCCCAGATATTTTGACAACGGACTACTGCAACCACGGTAGATTTCACTCTTTGATCTAATACAGAAAGATCAAAGCCTCGTTCCGAGGTGTTCGGGTTTCTTGCAGTTGCACAGTGAGCGGGGTCTTGGGGGACAGTTGAACCACAGCTGGCGGATCCTGCTTGCCCGCGCTTTACCAGCTCCCCGGAATAAGGCATTCCAATGGAAGGGAAGTTGTCAGGTGGCTTGATATTGGTAAAATCTTTAAAATCGTTCTTTGTCGTAAATTGCTGATAAGTTGAATTTGATCCTGCTGAAATTGAAAACAAAAATTGTGAGATTATAGGGCTTGCCTGTAAGTGAATTGAGAGGAAACGTATTTGCAGTTAGATAGATTTGATTCTTTTCTATTTTAATCATGTAAACGATTTTCAAGTTTTTGAAAGGTTTAGTTACACTACAGTCATAATCTTTCCAAAAACCTGCAAACAATTTCAGCAAACGTATCGTTCCCACATTTGATTTATACAATGGTATCCTTTGCTACTTGGCCCTTTAATGGGATTCCTATTAGCCATTTCGGAGTTGCGTAGGGAACTGGGGCGAGTTTCAAATTTAAACTATTCGATAAACCGACACCACCACATAAATGGCCATGTTGAGATTGGTTATTTGACCAAGTTTGGTGCTCTAAAATTGAACAGGGATCACGTTATGACTCTTGAAATGTGGTTAAAGATCCCCCCAAACGATATAAACTCTTTAAAATTTTTCAGCTTTTCTTTTAAACTGTAAAATTTGTCATGCATCTACTACGTGGAAGGAACTAATTCGAAAATCACTATGTTTGCCCGTTTTTAGGTATATCACAGAATCGATCTTTAACCATGTTTCAAGAGTCATAACTTGATCCCTGTTTAACCTTAGAGCACCAAACTTGTTCAAAACACCAATCTTAACATGACCTTTTATATGGTGGTATCAGTTTAGCGATTAGTTTGAATTTGAAACTCACCCCAGTTCCTTAGGCAACTCCGAAATAGCCAATGTACACGCTTATGGCATCGTTTATTTACTGAAATTTATAAAGCAAGCTTACCAGTAATATGTGTGATGTTGAAGTCCGAAGCAAAAAGTGCACAAAGCAGAAAGAAAACTTCAAGTAATGGAAACCTGGTGTTAGACTCTGTGAGAAAAAAAAAAGAAAGGTGATATTAAAAAAAAAAAAAAATGTAAAAAGCCCAGAAATACAATATGAAAATTTATTATACAGGTTAAACGAGCTACGTATTTGCAGAGGCCTTTGTGTTGCTATTGGTCTGTGAGTTGCATCGTGCTTCAAAGTGACCATATATTTTGCTTTTATTTTTGCTTTTTGTACAGTCTAATTGAAGCTTACCTTTTGAAACAAAGTTGCACGTATTACTCAGTTTGCGAGAATTGTTAGAGGGTTGGACGATTTTCTGACCACTTTCCTACGAAATAAAGATGAAAAATCCAGCAATTAAGGAGACTAAAATATGATCATAAATTAGTATTTTTCTTTTTCCAAGAGCAACAAAAGAAAGATTAATAATGTAATACCACTGTATTTTATTCCGTCAACACTTACTCGTTCAAAATACGCCACAACTTCTGCTTGTGCACTGTCTCCTTCGTGAGAAGTTTCTATTCCACAGAAGAATGAATGCTTGGCACTATTCACGTGACTTATTTCGAAATAGCAACGTGGAAAATCTACGGCGTTTCCTGATGAATTCCATGCATGAGTTGATTTTATTGTCTAAAAGAAAATTAAAAAGCAAATCATTAAAAACGAAACAAAAACAAAAACAACAACAACGAAAACTTAAAAACAAAGGATGACTTAGTGTGATCAGTTTATTGATTAATTACTTAAATATAAGCAACAAGTTGATTAGGGAGTGGTCTGAGCCAAGCCCAGTTTTTATTACTTTAGAACCCAGACCTCCACAGCCTAGTAAAGGATTCTTCTCACTGATAAAATTCTCGCTTTGGTTAAGTGTTGATCTATATACTACCAAAAAGCTACATACAACTTAAGGCACTGGCTTTTTGCTTTTTGTAAGTGGAAATCGAAACTACACGAAATTATTGCCTTGGAAAGGGCAGCATCCTCTTTCGAAAAACAAACAACAACAGCAACAACAAAGAAACCCTAAGTAGTGGTATTGTCTTGAGAATCGGACCCGAGTTCTCTCGCTCTAGAGACTGACAGCCCTAAACTAATCCAAACCTGTGGCGTATAAAACGTAGGGTGGATTTTAATCAATATTATATCATTAAGGAGGCCAGACTGTTAACAACCAAGTTCCCTATTCATACCTTTACATTGCTTCCTCTGATTTTCCATCCAGGCTCCAGTTTACTGAGTTCAATTTTGATGTCTTCATTGCTTTTAGACACAAATATTCCAGCAAGTGGTGTCAGTAGTTTGTTTCCTTTTTCGTCTTCATCCTGAAACATTTTCTGGTTATACAAGAAGAGAAATAACATGTAGAAATCAGTTTTCGTATCAGTGTCAGTGTTAATAAATTGTGCTTTTAGCATTATTGTTTTGCATTTCAAGGGTTGGTGGTAATAAAGCTCTCTAGCGCCTACGCCGTCCTCAAGAGAGGCTAATGTCTAGAGCGGAGCAGGAGGGGAGGGGGAGATAGGGGGTTGATCAATGGTAAGGTAATAAAGTCATGACCGAAAAAATGATTTTAAAATTAAAATGAAATAAAATCGTGGTAAGGAAACTATGGTGGTAACATTTTAAACAAACAAACAAACAAAACAAAATAAACAATCATATTAGTACCCTATACCTCACAGGCTGGACTTGTATCATCTACAAGATAAACCCAAATCTTCCAGTCTCTTCCTTGTCTTGGTCGTTTAGCAAAGATCGCCATTTGCATTCTTTTCTTGTCATCTTTTCCTGGTCTTCCAAACGCAGCGATCTCGACGTCTTCCTGCAGAGATGGCAGTGTGACTTCAATGTCATTGTGTTTTAGTTGCACTTTAGCTTCGGGGTAAACCATCATCAGACTTCTCCAGTTGTTTCTCTGATTGGACACACCTTGGGCTCCATGCGATATGGGGCGACATTTGACCTCCATATCCCACTCATTTCCGGGTGTCATTAAACAGGAGTGTTCAATCAGAAAAGGTTGAGATGGTGAGGTACCACTCAGGATTTGATAGCATTTGCTGATCTGGACAGTCTGTTTGATAATCTTCATCTTTCTCCAGTCCTATTTAAAAGAACATATATATAACAAATTATTATTGATTCAAAATATTGCCCCAATTCTGATTGGCTAAAAGCACACGCATAATTCACCATAACCAGTTAATATTGACCAAATTTGGAAGTATTTTGTGTTTAACGAGGAAATGACATCTGCTTAGTTCTTCATATCCTATTCAGCCCTATTTATTAATTGCCAATTAATAGCTCAGAATTGAAGAGGTTGTTTACTTAAAATAAGTATTTGAGCTCGCCCGAGAAACGCTTTCTCTTTCACATGTCCCTATAACGGGACTTATAAATCATGAACTTATAAATCTATTTATGTATTTATTTCCTACATTTAAATTTTTGCCCCTTCGTTGTTACTGCGTTCGAGTCCGGAAAAGATAAAAAAGTACAATTTATGTATTACGTAGACAAAATGAAATATGAAAAACGGAAACGCACACAAACGCGCTGAGATTAATTACTCTGTAAAAAACCTTTCCTTGAGTCATCTGTAAACCTTATGCCTCAGTCTTCGATAGCAATTCTTCGAGCATAAACCTCGATTATTACTCATTCAAAATATTTCCCCAATTCTGACTGGTTAAAGGCACACGCATAATTCACCTTAATCAGCTACAGATGACCAAATTTGAAACAACTTTGCGATTAATTAATCAACCGATGACGTCAAAAGTGCAGATTCCTTGCAGGTTAATGCACCGTTAACCGAGAAGACCTGTGGACGAGGTTGAGTTGTTTTGGTTATGAAAACAAAAATGGCGAACATTTCACTCGTCCCAAGATTAAGAAGTAGGCGAAATGATAGCTAATGATGTAATGAAATGATAGCGAAATGATAGCTAGAATATTTGCGGAGCTGAACAAACCTAAACGTGCACTGCTGTACGTAACATCGATGAAGGTAAGCATGTTTTAGCTATGTTTTAAACTAGGAATTATTTTGAATGAATAACAAAACAATTATTGACTGAGGCTGAGCATCATATGAAGAATTATGGAGATCTCGGAGGGTGTTATCCGCCTCGGCCTACGGCCTCGACGTATAACACCTTCCTCAATCTCCATAATTCTGCACAAGATAGTCAGCCTCATTCATTAATTGTTTAATTCTTTTACTGCAGATATTTTATTTCAACTTAACACTTACCCATGTAGTTCGTTCTTTAACTTCGTGGAGTGACAGCACCTTATAGCGGGAATGTTTATCCGTATTATGTAGAATTCTGTTGAAGCTTCTGCTCATGTATTGGCAGTTTCATGTTCTGCATGCATTCTTATTCGCTACCTATACTTCCGGTTCAAACACTTTCCGTATCTTGGAGGGCCATATTGCATTATTAACAAACTTATTGTGTCTTAGGGGAAGCCGTGACACAAACAAAGTTTCTAAAGAAAGGGTTTTTTCCCAGTTTCGGAAGTGTGAAACCTTGACACTCAAAATTTTTTGTCTTGGTTTGAAGGAAGGGCAAAAGACGTTTCATGTACGATAGATTAATTGTACATTTAATTTGGAGGATGCAAAACTGCAAAACGTCTTGGTGAATTTACTCACGCCAGATCTTTTGACAACGGATTACTGCAACTACGGTAAATTTCACTCTTTGCTCAAATAAAGAAAAATCAAAGCAAATGGTATTACACAACTAAAATCTATTTGGTTACTATGACTTGTGTTTCTCCAAGCTGATTATGTCATAGGCACGTTCCTAAATCAAACGGAAAATAAACGAATGATTAATTAAAATAATTCCCAAAGTAGTCCGCAACGAGTACTTTTCCCTTCGACAATGAAAACGCTGCCATAAGCGAAAAATAAATAACATTCTAATAATATAAAATAGAAAAGAGTGAATCAAATATCAACTTCATTAGGGAAATCTCCGGTATACGGCTTCGTCATTTTCTTTGAAAGTATCATTTATATATCCTCGGTGAAGTTTGTTTAGATTCCCCGGCTATTTGACAAACTCGAATAGCTAAGCGAACTTGTGTCATCAAGAAGTTGATACGGTCCAGTCGTCTTCACACCAAGACACAATCGATATCGAAACGCTGGTAAATTTGAAAGGAAGACATTCTACACAATACGTAAGTAACCTTATTATAGTCAAGCGTAGACAGGGTATTTCGAGGAAACAAAATTTTCTACTGGCAAAATAAATATTTCCAGGCCATAATATTTGTCATATACAGCACTTGTCAATATTTGTGGGAAGTAAATAATTATAGAAGGCGCTATCTATCTGTAAGTATAGAAAGAAACAGATGGTATATTCGGTATATTTTAAAGCTGCAAACAGTGATACATGTGAGTAATTATAATTATAGCGGTTGCGTGCTAAAGTTCCCCTTCATGAATTACAAAATCGTTTTAGCGTCACGCGATCAAATTCACAGTCACGAAAGCTTTTATTAGGCTTTCATCAGACCAAAAAACGCGTTTTAAATCCAATAGCACATGAAATAGAACAATGAGTTTAAATTTTTTAAGGGGAATTTTTTCCCATCGAAGAAGAGCGTGCTCTCATTTAAAGGAAGGATTTAAATGAATTGTTTCCACAAGGCTGTAAACGTAAACATGCTGGGCACTAAGGGAATCCCCTGTTCGATTATGTATGCAGATTAGGCTACGGGGAAGTTTAAGCTTTCGGTTTCATACTTGGTTGGGATTTTTACCAGCTGACGAATTGATGTTATTTCTATTTATTTTTCTCTAATGTTCTTTTAAAAATTAAAAGTTGAACGTATAACTGTCTTCCTTAATTATGAATAACATTCACAACAATCTTAAACACGATATTTCAAGTCTATCGACATAAACACCGTGATTCTTCTAGCAATATATGTACAAGGAAGCTGCTTTGTGTCAGCCAGATAATTTTTTTCTTTGCAAAAGGAAGGCTTATTTCAAGGAAGAAGCAGGAGTCTATAGCAATTCATTTATTTCATAACCAGCATTTAATAATTACATTTTCCGGTTAAATCCATTTAATATTCATTGAATCAGACCATCCTTCCCGGCAACCATTTAGGTAACAGCGGATGAACTATAGTGTTTTCCACTGTCCCGATCAGCCAGACATTATAAAAGCAATACGACTCGCCCGCCTCTATACATTAGGAGGTCTTAGCCTCAAACCAGAGAGCAATTCTCGAAACAGTACTCTTAAGCGCAAGTCAACGAACCCAGGATCAAACAGATGATAGGATCGAAGAATGTTCAAACATACGCTATCTCTTCTCCCGTAGTAGGTAACCTTTAGAGTCACTCCAAGCATTCAGTTAATTAGATTGTTTGTTTTTCGAGTCTACCCTTACTGCCTGAGTAAATTGCTTGTTAAAGAAAGGAAGCTGCTGCTCTCGCAGCACCACCGTTTTTGTAACTGTTTTACATCAATTTGTTCAAAAAGGAACTTGCAAAATTAAAAATTCCTTTTAAAATGTTTTTAGTTCGCAAATTACATATTAGAATACCATTTTGTTGGGACTGATATGCCAAAATCAAAATGAAAATCTAATTGTTTTGTAACCTTCCTGAGGGAGTAATATCAAGACGATTTACTGAGATAAGTTGACTCACTCTAACGAAGACACTGACAGCACTGGAAACATCACTATTTCCGGCTGTGTCACACTCCTAGCTAATTCATTTAACTGGGTAAAGTGCTCGTCAAATAAAACTTCACGGAGGAGCCAAAGTGACTTCTGACAGATCAATGTAATTTTAATACAGTACATATTTATTCATAGAGGGAGTCCTCTGAGGCTATCAATATGAGGTCGCCAAAAATGGCCTGGGTATGCGATTGAACGTCGTTCTTTAAGTCTTTCCCACCTTCTAACCGCCATATTTACATATTGCTGGCATATTTACCGTGCTGAAATCGCTACCGACAACGGCTAGCGATCAACATTTTCCAAGACCTCTTGATTAATTAAGGTAGACTAACTATAAGTTACAATTGTTCTGTATTGCAGTTTCATCTGGGAGTGCTAGTAATTACACGATAAAATCATATTATCATGCTGGCTGTGCTAATGACCGTGTCACGGAGAAGATGGCGTCCTTGGACGGCAAAGCTAAAGCCATGCATTGGTCTTTTTGTTATATCGTAAGCAACCGGTGTTCATTACAAGGGAAATGAATTTTAGTCTGCTTAGGGTTATACCTCGAGCCCCCTCAACTTTGCATGGTTGGGGTGACTAACGAGTACAGTGAAGAAACCTCACTGCTAATACGAATCAATAAGAAGGAAAGATGTCATAAATTTACATGTTTTTACCTTTCGTGGCAGCCTTCGTTGTCTTGTAAATCTTTTCACCACGGGCGGCTTTCGCCAAGATACTGCCAAGGGAGAATTTATTGGCAGTTTTGTTTAAGGGATTAACATATTTTCCCCTCTTTTGTCTAGCTTTAGCTGAGGTCATGTCAGACAATGCCTCGCTGACTGAACAAACAACATGTAAAGATTCTGAGTCCGAAGATGCCTGGTACACTATTGATATCTTCAGCCACGTTCAACTAGAGCTTGATGAGGGCAATGAATCCCACAAACAGCTTTTTCTATACGTAACTAGAGCTGGAGGAAACAGAAGAACCTTTCTACAGGTACATAATTTTCTTAGGGTTCTAGGATGGGATAATGTAGCCGAGTTCGCACCCTTGCTATTGCCGACGTCATGGGTGGGTTATTAATTTTGTATCTCCATCATAATGAGACATGCTGATGAAGGAATTATGAATCATATCAGCATCATTCATCATCAGCTAATAAAAGAAACTGGGTATTTTCATCGCCATCAACATTATTTTTTAGCTTCCTATTACATTGACCCCTAATCACAAATCTTGCTATCTCTTTTTGTCTTCATGCATTGTGTAGCACCAATTTTTAAGGTACTTACGCTCTTCACTGTACTGTGGTCTTTTGACGTCTGTCGACTTGCTATCCTACCACAGGCCGTAGCTAATTTTTGCCGTTTCGCCCCAGGTCGAAGAAACACTCTGTTCAAAGAGAGGTTTCCGTAATATCTGAAATTTTATCAAAAAAAGGGCTAAGCATCTGTAAAGCAGCAAAGGGGGTATATTCTGATTGATTATCATCGAGAACAAATGTGTTTTCAGTTAAAAAAAGCACATCTTCCAAATAATTTCATATTTAAGATCTATTCCATGCTCAGTTAACCGAAATAGTTTCTTTACCTTTAGTTTTACTGATAAGTGTTGATTTAAAATTTGTCTTATTCTCAGGAGCAAAAGTCCAGAATTCCAATGATAACAGTTTATTCAAACAATTTCTCATGGAGAAAAAAGCAGGGATCAGTGACTCTTGTTGCCAAATTGGAGATGGGATCTTTTCAAGCTGTGAAAAAGGTAATGCTTATCTCCCCAGATAAATGTGGGCGGCCTTTGATTTTGCCCAAAACTAGTGGTAGCCAAGAAACCAAAATTTGATAAAATTTTCTTTGGAAATCCCCGGCCATCGTTTTTTGGAGACAAGAAGTCTGAAACCTCTTTTAATTGATAACTTCAGAGTCAGCTTGCATTGCATATGAAATTTTAAAAACCATCTATAAATCCTTTCATTATTTCGAGAAGTAATTAATAAAGAGACGGGAAAATCAAAGCGCATTTTCATCCAAACTGTGGGATTAAACTTAATTGCAAGTTCAAACTTACACGGTTGATCTGGAGCAGCACATATAGTTAGTTGTTAGTTATTAATACACATCGGTGGATGGAGACAGACAAAAATAAAAAACGTTTTCAGTTCATGTTCTTAAGAGGGTGTGAATGGGGTTAACCGACTAGCGACAAAGGGCGAAAAATATTACTGACTACCGACAAAATGAGTAAAAAATTACCGACTACCGACAGGAAAATATCAACCGACTACCGACATGGGCTGATATTATCAATATTTGTTTCCAGAAAAAAGAGCATTTTGTATTTAATCTAACCGTTATATAGCTCGAGGAAGTAAGTAACCTCTTTAAATTTATGACTCGTCAGATGGCCTAAGGGAAAGAATTTCCTTTTTTTGTTGTTGATACAGGTACATTACTACAGTCAATATCAAAATCACAAAGTCACACCTTAAAGATGCTACCGACTTTATAAATTTTGTTGAAAAGTCAAAGTGAAAAACCGAACGTTTTTTGCTTAGATTAATCCTCAAAGAAAATTCTTTCTCGTTTAATGTAAAGAACTATCAGTACAAACCCACGTTACCGCGATGAGCACAAAGACAGCAGTTTCCTTTCCTACATTTTCATGGCACATATTGAAACACAAAGTTTAAGCAAAACCGTCTTTAAACCAACTGTTTGAAAACGCTACATAAATGACATTTTTTCCCAATGGGACATAAGTAAACCAGACATCGTAGGTGCCCTCCTATGAAATTCACGGCCGAAAGATCTGAAAATGAGACATTCTTTTTAGAAACGGTTGTATACCAAGGTACAACATTCAGCGACGAAAATGAGAAAAAGCTATCCTTGACGTAAAGACGCATTTGAAACGGAAACCTTACAGTATATACATTTTCACCTCTTATCATCCACCAATTGTTAAAGCGCCTGTTTGACAAACGAGAAGCCTTGAGAATCCTAGGAACAATCTCCTCTGAGGAAGTATTTCAGATTTCAAAAGCGCTTGATGGACAGAGGCTAACCACACAATTTTGAAAGAAAAATTGCTATTAGAAGTAAAACTCACAGAAAGGAAGGCAGCGCTCCTGAAAAAAATAAACAACCAGGAAGAAAAAGACTGAAATTATTGCCTTTCGTGACACAATACCAGCCCTTAGTGTCTATAAAAAAGAAGCTTTAATGAAAAAAGTGGAATCTCATACAAAACCAACCACTACCTTGCCAAAATTTTAAAGAACCACCTAAAGTGCTATTTCTTTGAGAAAGGAAAATTATGGCAAAGGACATGCTTGTTAGAACCAAAACATGAGAGGGATAGATGTGCAGCCTGTCATCCCTTGCAGTTTTTCAATAAAAATAATTTAAGTATCCAAAAGGCTAGAGTCCAGTAAGTAATTCATTAATTACTTTTTACTGTGCCCTGTAGTCGACAGGGAAACCAAGTTCGCATTTACAATAAAAGCTTGGGTGATTTTGTCAGTACTAATTATTCATTTAATTGCAAACAAGGATGGAATAAACGTTCACGTTTCATAAAAAACAAGAGTTAATGAACGGTTTAGGCGCAATCAAATGATGCATTCTTGCAAGTTTTACTCTTTCCTCAGGGATCAAAGTCTTGAAAAGTGGGTGAAATACATAAAAATATCAATAATTAACAAGCGTTTTTACTTATTAACTGAGATTTTCCGACAACCGGCGAAAATCGAAAAGTTTAACCGACTACCGACAAAGATCGAAAATTTTAACCGACTACCGACAAAATTACTGAATTTTAACCGACAACCGACAAGTGGACCCCCCATTCAGACCCTCTCTTAAGACAGTGTATATACATGTAGATAAGCACTTAGAACTCACAGGCGCGCCTTTATCGTCCCTTTCAGAAAGTAACATGAACATCTACTATTATCTTATGCAGGTTGATAGAAGGAAGATAGAGGAGATGAGACTACCTGAGAAAATAACCTTTACTCTGCCACCATCTGACGCATCGTTCATGAAAGTAAAAGCCAAGCTAATCGATGAAAACAGTGATAATGAGATCCTTTTGGAAACAGAGCAGTTACACGTCCCACTGTCCTTGGTAAGTAATTTTAATCAGTAGTTTTTTTCTTTTTTTTTTTTTTACAAGGCCGTTGTTTTCGTCTGTGTTTCTATTAGGGAATGGTGCTTTCACTTGTGCCGTAAAAGAGGACCTAGAAAGCTAAGGGTCTTTAAAAATTAACATCCGATTTCGAAAACTAGATTAGAAGTACTCAAGATGATGTTTGAAATCTCGAGCTCATTTCTGTTTGTTGTTTCCAAACAAGGAGTAATGGACGCCTAAAAGCTATTCGTTAACGATAATCACATGTGGAGCCAGGAAGAAGAACATGTAGGGCTCTGCAGAGGAGAGAGGTGTTTCGTATCATAATAAACTTTTTTTTGTTTTTAATCATTTTAGCTACCCCAGATAGACACGAAGCCTGCAGTTGAACACGAACTTGTTATCCGTGGACCAGCCGAGTCCAGTACAGTAACTGCCGATGAAGTTACAAGCACGTGACGACAAGTATAGGTTTTACATGACTCTCTAAGTCTTCTAAATGTTGCGGCTCCTTGGTGCAAATTCATTTCCCGCCTGTAAATACTTTGGCACAAGTGTAAATACGAACGGAGATAATACCAGTGCAATTAGTTTCAGAGGTATTCGGCAAGCGCTTGTGTAATTAAAGTGAGTAAAGAGGAATTTTATTAGACTCTATTTTTTTAAGTTTTGTTAATATAGGGATCAAATCATTCGTGGCCGTTATGACACTACGTGAAAGTTTACATGTAACTCAATCTTATCATTAACCATTTCTTTAAGGCTCGCGGATTTTTTAGCATAGTTCGTTCCCAGGTTTCCTGCATTTAACCCGCCCCTTTTTTGAGTACCTTTTATATGCGTATCCAAATCTCCGTCATTTTATTCACGATGTCGAGAGCCTATCTCCTGATGGAGGTGTATTATTGGACATTGTGAACATTGTATGTAGAAGTAGCAGCTCACCAGGATAATCATGAGGCTCGTGTTATTATGAACTTTAAGGAATAAGCAAGACACCGTGACGAAATATGAGTTTAGATAGATAGATAGATAGAGTTTAGATACTCTGTTTATTTCAACCACTTGCAGCAATAACTGAATTGTTGGGGAAGGTCATTGTCACATACAATTAACCATTTGCATACATTCACTGAAATTTATAAGTTACAAAGTCATTAATTCTTCTGGTATGACCACGTTGACGTCTTGGAAGTTGGACCCTCATACTGTAGTGAGACTCAAAAGCTGCAGGACAGGGGATGATGTTCTTAAGGGGGGACATTTGGCGTGCAGTAGCCATAAACCGCTTACAAGCTCCTTCTCTCCTGTCACTAAGAGACTCCAGGCCGGCCAAGACCAAGGCTTCCGCATAGTCTACCCGGCCAAATATTATTTTGAGGGCTTTCCGCTGTACAGACTCAATTAAGATATAAAGGGATCGCAGCCCAAACTGGCGAGGCGTACTCAACAACGGATCTAACAATACTACAGTAGACTAACACGAGATCGTTAGTGCCCAGTCCAACTCTCTTGAGGGTCCCCAGCACAAACAATCGCTTAGTAGCTTTTTTATGGATACTGTCACAGTGTTCGTTCCAAGAGAGGTCATTAGAGATAATAACCCCTAAGAGTTTATAACTAGGTACTCTATCAATGACTATACCATTACTATTACTATACCAGTTTGCATTGCATTTTTTCACACAATTGTAAATGACAACAACCATCGCCTTTATAAGTTATTACCTGTATAGCACGAATCTACTTTTCCACTGGCGCGCGACCTTTTAACATGCCACATTTTAAAACCGACTGTTTTAATGAATAGCTTTATTTTAGAGTTTTCGAATTTCGCATCTCATCTCTTGTTAGCTTTTTTATTCCTTTCAATTAAGATAAATTAGTTAATGTTTAGATCCATAATTTAATTTTTGTAACGTAAATGCTCAATTCAGTTTTCGAACTGCTAATGCGGTATGTATATATGAATCAATAAACTTCAACTTCAACTTCAGATATAATTAACCAGAAATTTTGTCGCTAATTATTGGGGTGGAAGGCTGTTGTTGAGAACAGAACTGAATATCTGACTGATGCAATCCCATCGTTTCCATTTTTCAAAACTGTTCCATTTCTTCCCTTCCCAAAGCAACTGTTACCGAGAGAGTATCTCATTCCGACATTTTAAAGCTGCGTTTTGGGTCGATTGAGGTGAACTTCTTGACTTTGGTTAATAAGGAAGTTGTTTTCTCGATCTAAGATGGCGCCGAACATTAAAAATTTACACAACTCCCATGAAAACTGATGGTCCGTCTCACACACTTAATCCATTTTTATTTTCTCTTAATAGCTGAGAAAGGAATGATACACCGCACCGTCTTAAATGATCGAAAACCCTTCAGTACACTTAACCAATAACAGTCCTAAACAGGTTTTTTGTATACATTTTTTTACCTCTCGTGTGTTCAAGCTGCAAGAACGCATCGTAATGTATATCTACTAGGGACCTTAAGTATCGACAACTAAACGCATGACGACGACGCTTGGCAACCGAGGCAGACTGGGCCAAGGGTTTTCGTTTTCAGCGGGAAAACGAAGTTTTAAGCAGTGCTTCCCAGACAGACGATGACGTCATCTTTTCAAAGACGTTTGTCTTGTTCCAGTTTTGTTATGGCATTAAAATACCTCCGTACTTTGACGATGACGGTGATTTAATGGACTATGGGGAATGTATTGTTCTTTACGGCCTGTATTATTCGTCGCGCAGCTTTTTTTTTTTTTTTTTTTTTTTTAAGCCAGTAAAAGTGAATAACGATCTTGAACCACCACTACTGTGAGGGCAATGTATAAGGACCAAATTTTGCTCGAAATTAACGCGGCCATTGCGGCCATGCTTGATTCAAACTGAAGTTACTTTTCAGCGCCATCGTACATGAAGGGGTTTTTTGCTGACGGTATAATTCGGTGCCTCTTATACGGCGAATTTCTGCGACCGCATATACCACATGCTTGTTTGTAACGCATATATATGGGCTTTTTTGTGCGCATATATATGCGCGTTTGTAAGAAAATGAATTTTTGAAAATTAGCTCAATAATTGAATTTTTGTTGAACACCCCAAAGTATTACATTTTCATTAGCTCAATAATTGTATATTCAAAACCACATAAATCCCCACCTGTATAATCCTTTATAATTTTACCCCGTGACCACGCAAACCAAATGGTCATGAAAATTGTCTTACCTTGTTTTACATCCGCCAAATTATTACATTTTTCACATATCTTTCCTGCTCTTTTTTGTGAACATTCATTAATGTATCCATTTATGTTTTCTCTGAGGCTTTTTATTAATAGTTTTGTTAAGAAATGTCTAAGTGCCTTGCTTTGAGCGTGCCCGTGGCATGTGGCCAATTTCAGAAAGGCCTTGGTACATCTGTCAGATGAAAAAATAGAATGCTCGCGAAATCTGTCCCAAAATTTTCATGGCCCGTTGGTGGTCGTACTCTCCCTTTCATTCATTAATGTATCCATTTATGTTTCTCTGAGGCTTTTTATCAATCAATTACCTATCATTTTTATCAGCGATTAATATCACTTAACAACGACCTATAAACGAAGGTACACTTAGTATAAGAAGTTATTTGTCTTTCAAGCTATGATGCCAGTGATGGTGTTGTTAAACAGTTGTTCTGTTTTGCAGTTTTGTCTGTGGTCCAGCAGAAAACAACGATAAAATCATGATCATACTGGCTCTGCTAATAACCTTGTAGCCGCTTCAGCAAATGGCGTCCTTGGAAGGCAAAGCTAAAGCCATGCATTGGTCTTTTTTAGTCTGACATCGTAAGCTCAGAAACCGTTTTGTAGCGGGTTTTTTAATGTAAAGAGCAAGGGAATTTAGTCTTTACTAATTAAGGTTTAGGCCACGAATCCTCTCAGCATTTCTATGGCCTGTAGGGTGAGCGGCAAGTAAATGTGTAACTTCAGTGTTAATACGTATCAATGACAAAGAAAGATGTCAAAAATTTAGCGTCCGTGCCACATCAAAAAATGAAACCCCTCTTTATTTTGTGAATCGTTTTTAGCTTCTCTTACGTTAAATGCCAACTTTCTGCTGATATACAGGGTAATAGTATTTCCCTTTTTTTCTCTAGCCTTTTCTGCAGCTATGTTAGACAATGTCTCGGTGGCTGAACAAACAACATGCATAGATTCTGAGTTTGAAGATGACTGGTATAATATCGATATCTTCAGCCACGTTCAATCAGAGCTGGATGAGAACAATGTATCCCACAAGCAGATTTTTCTATACGTAACGAGAGCTGGTGTAAACAGAAGAACCTTTCTGCAGGTACATAACTTACTCAGGGAACTAGGATGGTATAAGAATGTAGCCGAGTTCGCACCCTAGCTATTGTCCACATCATGAGTGGGTTGTTGTTTATTATTGGTTATCGTCGTCATAATGTTAAATGCAGATGGAGGAATGAAAATCATATCAGTATCAGTCGTCATCAGCCTAAACAAACTGGCTATTGTCATTGTCATCAACGTTATTCTTCACTGAGCTTCTTAGTTATATCGACCCCTTTATCACAAGTCACCTTTTTACATTGAAATAATTCATTCAAACGTAAGGTCTGTCCCATTTAACCAAGGTTCCTCACCAATTAACTGCTAAGCGTTGATTTAACGCTTGCTTTCTTAGGAGGAAGAGATCAGGATGCCAATGATCACAATCTATTCAAACAATTTCTCCTGGAGAAAAATCCAGGGACCAGGGACTCTTGTGGCGAAATTGGAGATGGGATCTTTTCAGGCAGTCAAAAAGGTAATACTTCTATACGCAGGTAAATGTTGGCAGCCTTTGAATTTGGGCGAACTTATAGTTAAGGTAATACAAAACAAAAATGAACTCTATGGAAGCCAAGCAAAGCATCAGTGGATCCAATAACACAAACTTTACTGAACTTCTCCAGCGTTATGAGGAGACATCCGGAGTCTGAACCTTTTTTATATGATTACTTAAGAATCAGATTGAGCTACAAGTGAAATTGAAATATCTTCTTATTATTACGAAAAGCAATTCATAAAAAATGGGACAATCAAAGCGCATTTTGATCCAAACTATGGCCAGTATGCAAGTTCAAACTTATTCCGAGCAGCACAAGTAGTTAGTTATTAGATATGGTTACACATCTGGATGAAGAAAGACAAACAGAAAAAGGTTACCTATCCTTTAGATAGGTGGACCAACATACAGCCCCTGGGGCCCGCAGCAGTCATCACCCTACTAGAAAGATAACTGGGACGTTTCCCTCCACCGCTCTTTTAGGGTATGGCTGCATGAATTGCGGAGAAATCAGTGGGGTGAGATCAGACGTTTACATGTGCAGCTTCCCACCGCCTCAAACTATTATCGCGCCTCACAAACCTGCATCGAACAAGTAACAAGTCACACAGACCATGACAGTCACATCGTGATCTACTTCTCCTCTTCATTTCGATCAATGTTTTGGGTTCTTTTATGTCCCCTCCTACTGAAATGAAATAAGTTTAAAGCAGCCAAGGCCAACATAAAATTGTCCGAGTGATTCGGTCATTTGAACAGAAGAAAGATCTTATTCATTTGGATTACGACTGTACTGGTCTTTTGGAACGTATTTGGGTTGGTTAGGCACTCTAAAATGGGAGGGCGATGGTTGCATATGTGCGCGAATTAATAGTAATAGGCATTCCGTAATTACACACGTATTGGGATTATTTAGTGACCTTAACGTATACTGATATTATTCATGGTAGGTCGATAGACGGAAGATTGAGGAGATGCGATTGCCTGAGAAAATGATTTTTACTTTGCCACCAAGCGATGCGTCGTTCATGAAAGTAAAGGCCGAGCTAATCGATGAAAACACTGAAAAGAGATCGTTTTGGAAACAGAGCAGTTAAAAGTCCCACTATCCCTGGTAAGTATAACGATAGTTTTTTTTTTCTTTTGTACTCAGGGCCGTTATTCGTGTCAACGTTTTCTATGGGAAAATGGCTCTATCGCCTTGATGGCTGGAAAAAAGGACTTAGAAAACCATGGGTCTTTGAAAATTTGGATCCGATTTCAGAAAACCGATTGAGTGTGCCTAAAATGATGTTTGAAATTTTTTCTGGTGTGTTGCTTCTAAACAAGGAGTCGAGCGTCTGAAATCCATTCGCTAATGATGATCACATTGCAGGAAGTACCTCCAGCACAAAGAGGAATCTGCAGAGGGGAGGAAGAAGTGTTTCTTTTCATAACTGATGAACCTTTTTTTCTTTCTTTTTTTATCTTTTTAGCTTCCCCAGAGCGACACGAAGCCTCCAGCTGAAAACGAACTTGTTATCCTTGAACCAGCCGAGGCGAGTGTAGTAACTGACGAACTTATGACCACGTGACAAAAAAGCCTTGGTTTTAAATGACTTCTTAAATGTTGTGGTGTAATTTTATCCTTGGTTTAAATTAAGGTAAATGTAAATAAGGACATGGTGTTACCTTTATAATTAAATTTGAAAACGAAGTTTCCCGATGCTTAAGTCAGCTGAGTAGAAATGGTTTTTAAAGTGTTTTTCCGTAATATCATGGGTGACAAATTACTCCTTAATTTTGGCGCGAAATGTCAGCGTCCATTTATAATTACCTGCCGTACGTGTTAGTGCCAAGGTGGCGGCAAAGTTTAGTAAAATATCGTGAATGAAGATATCAGGTTATTAAAAGACACTTTAGAAGACCTAAACACACTAAAGAGCACATCAAGAAGGATTCTATAAGAAGGTATTTTGTCGAGAAATTCTGAAAATTTAATATGAACTTAAGCTAAAATTTAAGCTATAAAGTGTTCATTGCGTTGAGTTCTCGATAAATGATCAGTTCGATGAACAATGATTGTGAGCTTAATTTGCCACCCATGATATAATTAGCTAATCAAATGGTCACTCCTCACCATTTACACGTACTTATTTGACGCGAAGTATAAATTTCAGTATGCTTGTAAATAATTATCATTTTTAATAAAACGTATGTAGCCTACCGATTACAACCAAAAAGAGGGTGGTTTTACAAAAGAAAGGAAAGAAGAAACCCGTGAACCTTAATAAAGTGGACATCGAGCAGAATTACCCCCTCCCCCGAGGAAAAAAAAAGAAGATAGAAAAGATTTAACAAGAAAAGAAAGGAATGAAAAGGAAAAGAAATGAAAAATGTCATGTTGAATGTTGGGATTTGTCTTTCTTCTTTCAGGTAAAAAAGACATTGGAGTCTGTATAGAAAGCCGTCTTCTATTTGGTATCTAATATTGTAAAAAAAATTCTAATCAATCAGTATTTCGCATTATTAAAAGATGGTCATTAAGTTTTTCTTTGCTTGCTGTGTTAAAGCGATTTAGCAGTTCACTGAATTGATTTGTTACTGGAAATTCCTTTGGGTTGCGTGGTATTAGAAGATAATTGACTTCTGTTTGATTTACCTCATGTATTCAGGTTTTTCGACGAGGGATTGTAGTGTGGGTGTGTGGCATCTAAGTTATTATCAGTCGTTACCGCTAAAATCTATGTATGTTTAAAAGCTTAACTTGATGTTGTAATTATAATCTTTTTATGACATCGTAGAAAGGGTCGTGGAGTTTTGGGCTTGGTTCGGACCCAGGTTTCCCATATTTTTTTCCCGCCCTTTTGCGGGTTTTTTGTTGGGTTTTTCCTAGCCTACGTGTAGCGGCACCCTCCCCCCGACAAAGGAAAAATAGAGAGGGGGGGAGAGGTGCGACTACGGCGTCGGCTAGGTTTTTCCTGGCCTCCTAGTGTTCTTTGATAGACACGTATCCAAAACTCCCATAATTTATTCATGGTGTATTGTTTAATGTTTTGGGCCCAATATGGTTTTCCAATAAAGCTTATCGGCGTTACACAGCACGATTATCCTGAATGTTAGTTGTCTATTTTCATTTGTTTGGAAGCCTGTAAAGAAAGAGATACTATCATTTGAGTAACTAACTGGTCGTTTCCATTTACTGTCACATGACGACTTCCCTGTCCAGTAGGTAAATGTCGTAAATGTTTATTATTTCTATTTCTAAATGTCGAAAGCATCTTGAAACGCAGCTGAACGTGTTTTTATTTTTTGTTTATAAGAACTTACAGAACTTCTAGTATATTATTCAGGCCACCGAACATTGAAATTTTACACTTAACTACTCTCTAAAAATGTATAAAAGATAATTAAATTTGAATGCCAGCTAGAACTACAATTATAAAAAAATAAAAAGCTAATAAGCAATTAATTAAAAAGATCAACAAACTATGGGTAAATACTCTATTTCCGCCTTCTGATTATCTCAAGTCTGGCACACCTTTTAAAAACCTCAATAGAGGCAGAGTTTCTAATATCATTAGGAAGACTGTTCCAATATTGAGACACCACGAAACGGCGGAGGTTCGGCACTGAGGGAGGTTCTGTCTAGTGCAATGCGAGTGAGTTTCTGGGCGTTTTACAAACTTAGTATGTTAGTACTTAAGTAGTTGGGCGCAAAGACCACTGAGAAATTTAAAGATTATAGGTACACCACGTAAGCATAGTAGCTCTTCTGTGGTGAGCAAACCAAGTTCATGTAAGACTGGTGTAATGTGATCAAACATTTTTGTGTTAGAAAGTATACGGCCAGCAAAGTTTTGCACAATTTTTAGTTTATGAATGTTTTCTTTAGACGTTCCAGATCATACGGTCGAGTAATAGAACAGTTTGCCAAATACCACAGAATTTAAGATTATGTACGGTACATGTTTAGAGAACAAGTGTCATACCCTATTTATTTGAAATAACGTTGACAAAAGAGAGGACGCTAGTGAGGCGATATGGCCATTATATTGAAGGTCAATTTCGAGTCAAGTGTGACGCTAAAGTCCTTGGCGGAAGTTACAGGTACTAGCTCTTGACCAACGAAAGGTACGGTGTATAATGGCTTCGGAAAGCCAGCTAAATACCGACTACTGTCGTAAAAGAATCGGTAGCTGTCAATCAAACGGTTTGATGAGCTAGTGAAGTTTAAAGTTGCATTCCTCTTGACCAATCGAAATCCGGATTTTGCGATCCAAAATTTGTTTTTTCGTCCCACTAAGGACTAAACCAATCTAAGATTGCAATTTGAACGATCCACCTCCGCACTTGGATCGTTCAGATTGGTGTCTCAATCTGGTTTCAGATTTTTATACCATTTAACGAAACTGCTTTTCGATTGCAACATCGTGCTCGTTCATCAATAAACACGGCGGTTCAAGTTTAGTTCGGGCAAAAGTTATCTACACCCCTCCTTTGTTCTATGCCCCTAAAGGATTGTAGTATATTAAACTCGAGTTCCCCTGTAACTCTAAATCAACAGGGAAGCGAAAACGCTTGCATTTTCTCACCGTAAAACTACAGTGTCCAACGTGTGTGTGGGTGTGTGTGTGTGTGTGTTTAGAACGCCCTTCTCAGCACTTGAGAATTCGCAATTGTCGCTGAAGTTTCTTGAATCAAATTCCAGTTAATTTTAAGTTGACGATTCTCAGTATGAGCCACCACTAGTTAAAGAGCAATTTTTCTTTCCATCCCTCCAAGAGAAAACGCTTAATTTAGCGGAAAGACATAAAAAACGATGTGTTGAAATTGAGCAGAACAGAGCATCAGGCAGCTACTGTATGGATCAATCTTATTTCAGATGTTTGTTCCGGCTAGCAGGAAAATCGAAACAGTCTGGATTATCTAAATCTGAGAAACGTTTGGCTACAGCGAAAGCAACCAAAATCACAATTGTAAATCTCTAGGTGCCAAGTGCGGGTCCCGCGTTACATGATAGTCGTTGGAATGACTGCAAGAAACGGCCAAAGAAATAGTCCTCAAATAGCAAAAGAAATGAGCGGAGCACTTGCTTTTGTTTCATCGTTGCGTTTCAGTTTCGTAAACAGCTCAAAGCAGCTCATATTAAAGACAAGCTGTTTTAATCAACTGGTTTCTGCCGGCACTCCATGCGTTGTTCGCGGATTTCTCTCTTGGTTATATGACATTTCCCTTTGAAATCCCCGAGTTGGTTAACCTGTATGTGTTCCTGTTAACTTTTTATTTTCGCTGCCACCCATTTTCACCTTGGAGGCCTCTAGCACTTCTCATTTTCGCTCCGCCGGTATAAAATTTTAAAATAATTCTTGCAACGAAATTGGTCTCCTTTTTTCTGTGTTAACCACATGAATGTAGACATTAAAATTAGGTCGAAAGAAAAACGTTCCACGCCCATATGCGCATTTGATTATTTTTATAGACTAGGGTATCTAAAAGATAGTAATGCTGCGGCACATTCTGTTGATGCTGGCATTAGTCAGGCAGTGGGACTTAAAAGAATCGAAAGTGACATTGAATGTCCTGCTTGCATGTTGGAAAGTACTAGAATAATTACTATCAGTCTATAGAAAGAACTAGTGGAAACATTGTTTAGAAAATGACCAAGTGGTTATCAACTCTGGTTTTCCCACAGTAAATGGTAGGAACTGATAGAAATTCAGATTGTTTATCCATATATTTATTATATGGTGTACTATCTTTTCTCTGGAAACACGATACTTTTCTTGCTGTTTATTGCACTTTATTAAGTAACAGTTATTTGGCTATATATTTATAGAAAACAACCACACAAAAAACGGAAAAAAAAAAAGAAAGATGGAAAAAAAGAGTTTGGTAGGAGTCGAACCCGGCACCATCGGCTCGACGCGACTACACCGAACCACTACGTAAACCACAGAGACTGATTACGTAATCTTGGGAAAAGGCTTTAATTTACTGCGTTTTTTATGAAACTTCCGCCGGCAAGATGATCGCCAGCCGCATTAATCGAGCTATTAACAGTAACAAAAACAATGTCAACGCATATTCCATGGCAATGAATGAATGAAAGAACGCAATTATGCTTCTCAAAACGCCGATACACGTTCTCGTCTGCAACGTAGGACACAAAACATACCGGTATGTTTTTTTATCTCTATTTCCGCTGTTATTTTGAAGCGAATGGTCAAAATCACACCCACTTTCGGCTCATACAGGTCCTTAAGAATAGCATGGCATGACATTTTCTCACTTTCACATCACCTTCTAGCAAGCTGGAATTTGTATATCATCCGTGTTGCGGAGTCGAAGAGCAAAAATGCTCATCTTCTCGTAAGTTTTAACACCTGGACGAGTCAAAGGTTCTTGAATTGAAATCCAATCCCCAAGTTAACCATCGTACTCATCTATCTGAAAGACTCCTGCGTGTCTTAAAGTTGGTAAGACCTCTAACCGTGCTGTAGAAAATTAGCTACAAAGAAAACTCTGAGTCTGGGCAGCGAACGATGCGAACTTCCCCGTGTTTTTTTTGAGTTGTTCGTGGCGCAATGCACTCTGATTAAATGCAATGCATTGTGGAAAAAAGTGTGGCTAAATGCAATGCATTGTGGTGAAAAGTGATGAATTCGAGAATTCGTCGCCCCTTATATATTTCCCTTAAATCCTGATTATGTTGCTGCTCTCTCCCTACGGTCGCTCCGCAGAAAAAATGCGCAATATGAATCTTAAATATTATTACTATTATTATTATTACTATTATTATTATTACTATTATTATTATTACTATTATTATTATTATTATTAAGAATTGGCATTGTTGTTGTTGTTGTTTTTTTTATCTCTAAAAGTCCGGGTGGCTATGCGATTTACCGCCGAAACGCGCTGGTTCTTGAAATGCAAAATTTCACCCCTGCTTACATGAAGGGGTGGACGTACCTACGCATGCATAGATAACCAAATTTTCTTACTCATGATGCTCCGCTGCGCGCGCTTCTCTCTAGCGTGAGAGAGCTCCTTCAAAAGGCAAAAGCCGCATCTTTTTAAACTCCTCAGGGACAACTGAGGGACAGTGTATGAGATAATTATTAACATTTCAATCCGTTTCAATTGATCAAAACATTAATATGCAGGCAGGAGTTTCAAACCAAGTCGACCGTGTCCTCGAGATTTACGAACTTAAACGAACAGGAGTACTTTTAGAAATTGACGAAAAGCCAGAACTTCCAAACAATGTAATCGTACCAAACGTTCGGAGTGTCTTCCTTAATAGTCAGACTAACATATCCATATGCTGACACATGACTAAAGTGACTTGCCCAACAAATATTTAGCCTCAAACGTGACCTCTCATACAAAAAAGTTACTAAAGTAGCCGATTTTCAATGCGAAAAAGCCAGAACTTCTACAGGGTCTACAAAATCCATATACTGCACGACACTAATAAAAACGTGAAAAACGTCAGCCACTCTGAACAGTTTTGTCCGTTTTTTCTTTTGGCGTCGGTTCGCTGATCATAGTTCAAATTTGGCTCTCGGAGTGCTCTTAAAGTTCCCTAATATGTCGCGTCATTCTGGGCGATGGTGTGGGTCTATGATTCTCTTGCTTGTGTTCCTGTTCACTTTTTTCTTCACTGCCACCCATTTTCATCCTGCTGGTCGCTAGCATTTCTCATTTTATCACCACCGTTATAAAATTCTTGTGTTATTCTTGCAACAAGATAAGTCTCCTTTGTTTCTTGTTTCTCGCTTTAGCTCTTTCTCTGTTATCCAAGTTAGTATAGACAGACATAATTAAAATTTAGACGAAAAAAGACTCGCCTCTCTTGTACTTTTTCTCTCTAAACGTCCGGGTGGATATGCAATTTACCGCCAAAACACACAGATGCTTGAATGAGAAATTTCATACCGACTTACATATGGGGGTGGACGTACTGACGTACAGACGGTCACGGGATTACCAAAATTTCTCGCATCTACAGGTTACAACAGGGGCATTTTTTGCATGAGCATGCGCACTAAGACCTAGATAAAGAGCACGCGACTAGTGACAGCGACTATGGTGCATAGTCATAGGGACAAAATTCTTCACTTTGAAAGCTTGCTTGAGATTCAAATAGTAGCAGACACTTAGGAAAGACCTTCGTGTACAAAATAAGTAAAGATTACGGTGATTTAAAGTGAAGACTGATGTGCTGAACGACTTGAAAGAGCACGTTTCTCAAGGATGTCTGACACGAACATGGCTGGTGTCTTGATTCCCCTTCAAGTACCGCAAAGTTTGGCATAGAATGCATTTCTAATGAGAAGCTATTGAGCAGAATGTTCTTTATTTAGTGTTTGTGTATAAATCAGATGCAAATTAGTTTCTCGATAACGTGGAGGATTTCTGTCAATAATTTGTGGATAGCTGATTTAGCCATATTTCGGGAGTGGATTAATAACCATCAGCGGGCGACTACCACGCCGTTACTAGTTGGAATAGAAAGTTGTTCCCTTAAGTATTTTACCGATACAAAGTTCGTTTATCGGAAAATTGTAGAACTTCTGGTTTTTGCGTGGACTAACATTGTAACGCATCTTTTACAGGAATTTTCTTTTAGCCAGAACTTGAGTGCTGTAACAATTTTTAACTTTTGATCGGCATCACTTGTTTACTGTACTTCTTGGGAAACCTAACCGTTTGTTTTATCAAAATCGGTCACAAGCTTCCACTTTAATTTCGGTCCTATTGAATGCAGTTTTGACTGTGTCTCGTTGATATTTCTTTCTTTTTTTTAAGTTCGAGACATACAGATTTTAGATTTAGGGTTAGGGGTTAGAGGTTAATACAGATTTCTTCTTTGAGTATTGATTTTGCTTTATCTACATTGTTATGAATTTTTGAAAAAAGTGTTGCATCTGGGGTTTACGAGAGAGTTATGATTGTCCAGAATGTGAAAACTAACGGAGGATTAGGCATTTTTACTGTTAATTATACCGAAACTACAGCGGTAAATTTTTCATAGAATGGAAAATCAGCTGTTGTTGGTTATGGAAACGGGAATCTACATATCATTGCGTTGATATGATCTATTCAGTTAAGCGGTGGGGTTGAATGGTTAATTTAGTATTTTGATCAATTTTGGGAATTTATTTTGCAACGCTCACTATTTACTTTTTTATGACTTTTTTTTTTATAAATTTTCAATGTGCAAGAATTATCTAAATATCTGATGGTATGAAACTTGAAGGATTATCAGGGTTATAGAAGTGCAATAAATTGTTTGCATTGTTTGTGACCCAGAATTGCAATTCTATCCACGTGACTTGTACCGTTGGCGGTCTTCAAAGGCTGTATTTCTACAAAACCTTGTACACATCCAAACTTGAACGAATCGGTATTTAAAAAGGGTTGGCTCTTTAGGGGGGAACAGAAATCCCTCGACAAGAAAAGACAAGTTCTTCTAAGAGGCGCTTGTTTGATTAAAGTTCAATAACTTTTTCGGGCACGAAACCATTTTAAATAATAATTTTGAAAAATCATGCAAACCCTATCCTTTAAGTCAAAGAGCACGATCATAGTCATTAAAGTGGAATGGTTATTAAAACCGTTAGACTGTTTAGTGTATGTTTTTGTTACCTCTTTTGGACTTGACCGTGCACAACGTTCAAGAGCATTCCTATCATTTTGAATTTACTGTCCGATAGAAACATCGAAAAAACAAAGGATTGTACACGGTCAGGGAGCTTCCAACATGAAATACAGCATCGTTGTTTTCAACTTTGATGTTTGCCGGCTCTCATAACCAGTCTCCTCTACTTTGCCAAAATCCAACCAATCATTTTCAACTCTAATTTAGCTCGCTTTCTCATGACGCCATCAAAAAATCCAGCAGGAGAATTATCGATCCTTCTGAGTCTTTACTTTTATTAACTATTAGAGCAGCTAAAAACTAATAGTCAGACATGACATTCTCACTTCAAAAGGTTTCTTCGTTTTTTGATATAGTAAGCTTGAACTTCTAACCTTTTGAGTTACGACACATTTACATGGTGGCCGAAAGAGCTGTCCTGAAGGTTAAACAAGTGACTTCTTTTGGGGGATTTTGCAATCTGAACAGTCATTGTTTCAGAAAAAAGTGAGATGAACACACGCATTCATAGCAAGACTCAGGATAGATTTTCTGGTCGAACAGCTCTTTCACTGTCACGTCATTGTCCTCGAAAATTTCCTTTTCTTCCGTCCACACGTGTACAGAAAAACAGTGCTATCAAATTTCGCATGGACCACTAATCCACAAAAACAATGAAAAAAGCAAAACGAAAGCAACACAAGAACAAAACAGCACCAACGCGTATACATGAATACATTGCGGTACGTATGTACATATTGGTAACAACAACAAAAAAGCCAATTTTTGTTCTCTAAAATTTTGGGTTTTTATTTGCTCACTGTAGACTATGGTACGACTTGAATTTTTTGTACTTTCAAACTTTACCATGAAAGGTGCCATAAATAAAAAGAACACATTTGCGGTTATCAAAATGACTGCTACCTCTAAATAGGAATTTGACTGATTATTTGCAATCACTTAATGTTGAAACTACCTCGAAACATGTTGAATGTTGATGAACGCAATAGAGCCAGATCAAAAGCGTTTCAGCTAAATTTCGCTCAACAACAAACAGCATAGTAAGCGGTCAGTAAAAATAGAAACAAAAATAAATAAATCTAAGCGAGTCACCGTCTCTTAGGAAAAATTAAATGAAGTTTGGTACTTGTAGTTTAATGAGGAAATTGTGAGAATAACCAGTTTATAATTTGATTGCTGTAAGGTGTAGCTCAGTTGAACAATGAATACTTAAGCTATTCTTCATTGACCTTAATTGATGATTATTATTTTTCTTTCTTTCTTTCTTTTCTAATCGGCTTTTTTCTTGTTTCTTGTTTACTCTTCTAGTAGACTTCTTGTGAACGTTGTTTTTGGAATATTTGTATTGTATTTCCTCGTTCCGAGGCGTTCGGCTTTCTTGCAGTTGCACAGTGCGGGTGGTCTTGTTGGACAGTTGGACCACAGCTGGCGAATCCTGCTTTCCTGCGCTTTACCAGCGCCCCGGAACGAGGCATTCCAGTGGAAGGGAAGTTGTCAGGCGGTTTGGAATTGGTAAGATCTTGTAAATCCTTCTTTGTCGTAAATTGCTGATAAGTTGAATTTGATCCTGTTAAAATTTAAAACAAAGATTGTGAGATTATTATGCTTGCTGTAAGTGAAATGAAAGGAAACGTATTTGCAGTTATATACTAGATTTGATGCTTATTCATTTTACGCATGTAAACGATTTTCAAGTTTTTGAAAAGTTTACTTATACTACTGTCATTATCTTTTTAAAAACATGCAAACAATGTCAGCAAACCAAACTTATACTGAAATTTATAAAGCAAGCTTACCTGTAACGTGTGTGGTATTGAAGCGCCAAGCAAAAAGTGCATAAAGCAGAGTGAAAACTTCATGTAATGGAAACATGGTTTTAGTCTCTGTAAGAAAAAAGAAAGAAAGAAATATTGAGCGGTGATATTAAAAAAAAAATGTATGAAGCCCAGAAATACAATATGAAAATTCATTATACAGGTTAAACGAGCTATGTATTAAGAAGAGTCCTTTGTTTTAAATGCTACTGGTCTCTGAGTTGCATCGTACTTCAAAGTGACCGGACATTTTTTTTTCGTACAGTCTAATCGAAGCTTACCTTTTGAAACAAAGTTCCACGTATTACTCAGTTTGCGAGAATTGTTAGAGGGTTGGACGATTTTCTGACCACTTTCCTACAAAATAAATATGGAAAAATCCAGCAATTAAGGAGACTTGAATATGATCATAAGCACGATAAATTAATATTTTTCTTCTGCGAAGAGCAACAGAAGAAAGATTAATAATGTAATACAAGAGTATTTTTTGTGTCAGCACTCACTCGTTCAAAACACGCTACAACTTCTGCGTGTGCACTGTCTCCTTCGTGAGAAGCTTCTATTCCACAGAAGAATGAATGCTTGGTACTATTCACGTGACTTATTTCGAAATAGCCGCGTGGAAAGTCTACGGAGTTTCCTGACGAATTCCATGCATGAGTTGATTTGATTGTCTAAAAAGAAAATTGAAATGCAAATCATTAAAAACAAAACAAAAACAAAAGCATAAAAACAAAGATTAACTTAGCTTGATCACTTTATTGATTAAAGAAGGTGTGTCTCGAAATTCAGCCACATTAGGAAATTACAAAATGCCCGTTAAATTAAGGGAAACATAAAAATAACCGCTTAAAACTTTACTGAAAGTTAAAATAACATAACAGAAAGAACAGATGCCACGGATGGGCAAAACTGAAGAAGATTGAAACGGAATGAAATTAGGGTTTTCGAAAACTGTTCAGCCTTACAGTTTTTCAAAGTTGATCCCTACTGCTTGCAACTTCAAAAATAATGCTCAGGAGACATATTTGTTTGTCTCGGATCTCTGATTTTGTCATTTACATGTAATTTCTTTGCTTACTTTAAGTTCCATGGCGATTGAGGACGAGTAATTGGCAAAATTAAACAAAATGAACTGGACTGCCGTGACACAGCCCCTTTAATTACTTAAATATAAGCAACATGACGAACAGGTAGTGGTTAGAGCCAAGCCCAGTTTTTATTACTTTAGAACTCAGACCTCCATAGCCTCGAGAGGCAGGGATTCTTTTCACTAATGAAATTCTCGCTTTGGTTAAGTGTTGATCTATTATCACCAAACAGCTACATGTAACTTAGGGCACTGGTTTTTTCGCTTTTATGTATGTGACATCCAAACTACACGGAATCCTCGCCTTGGAAAGGGCAACATCGTATTTCGACAAACAAACAACAACATCAACAACAAAGAAACCCTAAGTAGTGGTATTGTCTTGAGAATCGGGCCCGAATTTTTTCGCTCTAGACATATGACTCTGACAGCCCTACCAACTTATCCAAACCTGTCGCAGATAAAACGCCACGTGGGTTTTAATCAATACTATATCACTAAGGAGACCAGACTGTTAACAACAGAGTTCCTTATTCGCACCTTTACATTGCTTCCTTTGATTTTCCATCCAGGCTCCAGTTTACTGAGTTCAATTTTGATGTCTTTATTGCTTTTAGACACAAATATCCCAGCAAGTGGTGTCAGTAGTTTGTTTCCTCTTTCGTCTTCATCCTGAAACATTTTCTGTTTACACGAGAAAGAGAAATAACATGTAGAAATCAGTGTTCGTATCACTGTACGGAAACAACTTAAATTAATAAATTATGCTTTGAATTTGGCATTATCGTTTTGCATTTCAAGGGTTGGTGGTAATAAAGCTCTCTAGCGCCTTCGCTTTCCTGAAGAGAGGTTAATATATAGAGCGGGGATGGGAGTGATCAATGGCTGGCTGGCTTGCTAAGGCAATAAAATCATGATAAAAAAATAATGATGATAAAATTAAAATGAAATAAATAATGATAATAAACTAAAATCATGGTAAAGAAATAATGGTGGTAACATTTTAAACAAACAAACAAACAAACAAAACAAAATAAACAATCGTAATCGCACCCTATACCTTACAAGCTGGGTTTGTATCATCTACAAGATAAACCCAAATCTGCCAGTCTCTTCCTTGTTTTGGGCGTTTAGCAAAGATTGCCATTTGCATTCTTTTCTTGTCATCTTTTCCTGGTCTTCCGAACGCAGCGATCTCGACGTCTTCCTGCAGAGATGGCAGAGAGACTTCAATGTCATTGTGTTTTAATTGCACTTCAGCTTCGGGGCAAACCACCATCAGGCTTCTCCAGTTGCTTCTCTGATTGGACACACCTTGGGCTCCATGTAAAATGGGGCGACATTTAACCTCCATATCCCACTCATTTCCGGGTGTCATTAAACAGCAGTGTTCAATCAGAAAAGGTTGAGATGGTGAAGTACCACTCAGAATTTTACAGCAGCCGCTGATCTGGACTTCCGGTTGATAATCTTCATCTTTCTCTAGTCCTATTTAAGAAAAAAAAAAAAACATTTTTGTGTATATCACAAATTAGTAGCTCAGAATTGGACAGGTTGTTTAACTTAAAGAATTGACCTCGCTCGAGAAACGTTATCTCTTTCACATAACCTTACAACGAGACTTATAAATCTACCTTACAAATCTACGTTATGTATTTATTTTCTAAATTTAAATTTTGGCGCCTTCGTACCTTGTTACTGCGTACGAGTCCGGAAAAGATATCAAAACTACAGTATATACATATAAATTGCGTACTCAGACAAAATGAAATAAAAAATCAAAAACGCAAACAAACCCGTTTAGATTAATTACTCGGTCAAAACATTTTTCTTGAGTCCTCTGTAAACCTTTTGCTTCTGATCAGTGTTCGATAGTAGTTCTTCCTGCATTAACCTGGAGTACTTGCAGATGTTTTATTTCAACTTAACACTTACCCATTTAGTTCTTTTTTTAACTCCGTGGAGTGACAGCACCTTGAAGCGGCAATGTTTATTCGTACTGTGTAGAATTCTGTTGCAGCTTGTGCTTTTATAATGGCTGTTTCATGTTCTGCTTGCATTCTTATTCGCTACGTATCATTGCATCACTACTTCTAGTTAAAACACTTTCGTATCTTGAGGGGCTTCTTGCATCATTAACAAACTTATTGTGTTTTAAGGGAAGTCGTGACACAAACAAAGTTGCTAGAGAAGGGTTTTTTCCCAGTTTCGGAAGTGTGAAACGCAAACCTTCAGGGGTACCCAAGGACGGTTTCTTCCTAAATGCATTGAAAAGTCTTTTTGGGCTATCCAGAGTACTCTTAGATCTCAAGAAATGCATTGTAAGCGGCGCTAAAAGATTTGTTTCTGTTCGTTCATCCTGAGAAAGCTTGAGGCTTTTCGAAACTACAAAGGCTTCAGTGTTATTTTTCCGAAAAGTTTAGATGCTATTGAACGTTTTACGAACGGTGGGAAGTTCTCTTATTCCTCACTCCATAATATTTTTTAATCGGAAAATTTTACGAAAATTAAAACGAAAATTAGCCTAACATGGAAAATGAAATGTGAAAAATTAAACTTCAGAAAATCGTAGGGAATTTCTTACTCATCCAGAAAGTTTTAGCCATGTTTGAGCAATAGAAAATTTTAGGCAATATTTGCTTCTGCGAACAGATATTTTACAGAAAACAGTCGTTGGGAGCCCCTGAACCTTGCAAATCACAACCTTTTGTTTTGGTTTCAAGAAAGAGCGAGAGACGTTTTATGTACGATAGATTAATTGTATATTCCATTTGGAGGAAGCAAAACTAGAAATTATACGTCTTGTTGAATTTACTCACGCCAGATATTTTGACAATGGACTACTGCAACCACGGTAAATTTCATTCTTTGCTCAAATAAGGAACGAAAGATCAAAGCAAATGGTATTACACAACTAAAATCTAGTCGGGCAACAATGCCTTGTGTTTCTCCAAGCTGATTATGTCATAAGGCACGTACGTATGTCAAACGGAAAATAAACGAATGATTAATTAAAATTATTCTCAGCTTCACGACCTCAAAAGTAGTCCGCAACGAGTACTTTTTCCTCCAAAGCAAATTAATGGTATTACACAACTAAAATCTATTTAGCTACAATGACTTTTGTTTCACCAAGCTGATTGTGTCATGACACGTACCTATATCAAACGGAAAATAAACGAATGATCAATTAAAATAATTCTCAGCTACGACCTCAAAAGAAGTCCGCAACGAGTAGTTTTCCCTTCGAAAATGAAAACGCTGCCGTAAGCGAAAAGTAAAAAGTAAAAAGATAAAATAAAATTTAAAAAATGAACAAAATATCGACGTCACTCGGGAAATCCCCGGCACATGGCCTCGTCATTTTCTTTGAACGACTATCATTTGTATATATCCTCGATGAAGTTTGTTTAGATTCCCCGGCTATTCGACAAACTTGAATAGTAAAGCGAAGTTGTAACATCAAAAAGTTGATAAGTCCAATCGCGTTCACACCAAAACACAATCGATAGCGAAACGCTGGTAGCTTGGAAAAGGAGTTCATTATACGTAATACGTGAGTATCTTTATTATCATAGTCAAACGTAGACAGGGTTTTTCGCGGAGATTGAATTTGCTACTGACAACATAAATATTTCCATAATATTTGCCATATACAGCACTTGTCAATATTTATGGGAAATATATATAAAAGGCGTTATCTAAGTACAGAAAGCAACAGACAGTATATTCGGTATATTTTACAGCTGCGAACGATGATATACATGTATTAAATAATCATAATAGTGGTTGCGTGCACAAGTTTCCTTTCACGATCGAATTACAAAATCGTCTTAGCGCCACGCGATCAATTCACAGTCAGGAAGCTTTTTGATCAGGCTTTTGTCAGATCAAAAATCGCGTTTTAAATCCAACAGCTCATGAAATAGAACAATGAATTTTAAATTTTTAAAGGGACTTTTTCCCCATCGATGAATAGCGGGCTGCCATTCAAAGGAAGCATTTAAATGAATGGTTTTCACGAACGCAAGGTTGTAAACGTAAACATGCTGGCAGGGGAATCCCCTGTTCGATTATGTATGCAGATTAGGCTACGGGGAAGTTTAAACTTTCGGTTTCATACTTGGTTGGGATTTTTACCAGCTGACGAATTGATGTTATTTCTATTTATTTTGTCTCTTTTTCTTTAAAAAATCAAAAGTTGAACTCATCACTGTCTTCCCTAAATAACATGCACAATAATTTTAAACGCGATCTTTCACATCTTTCGACGCTTTTTAATAATACTTCAGCCTCAGGAATAAACAGTGTGATTCCTCTAGTAATATGTACTACGCAAGGAAGCTTCTAGATCTTTGTCTCAGCCAGATTAATTTTTTGCAAAATGGAGGCTTACTTCAAGGGGGAAGCAGGAGTCTATAGCATTCATTTTATAACCAGCATTACATTTTCCGGTTAAAACCATTTCATACTTCATCGAGTAAGACCATGCTTCCCGGCAACCATTTAGGTGACAGCGGATGAACTAGTGTTTTCCACTTAGTCCCGATCATGTGCCAGACATCATAAAAGCAATACGATTCGCCCGCCTCTATACGTTGGGAGGCCTAAGCTTCAAAGCAGAGAACAATTCTCGAAACAGTACTCTTAAGCTCAAGTCAACACACCCAGGATCAAACAGATGATAGGATCGAAGAAGTAGGTAACTTTTAGAGTCCCTCCAAGCATTCTGGCTATCCATCAATTAGATTGCTCGTTTCGCGAGTTTACTTTTGCTGCTAGAGTAAATTGCTTGTAAGAGAAAGGGAGCTGTTGGCTCTCGCAGCACCACCGTCTTTGTAACTGCTTTACATCGATTTGCTCAAAAAGGAACTTGCAAAATTAAAAATTCCTTTTAAAATCTTTCTAATTTGCAAATTGCATACTAGAACACTATTTTATTGTAACCTTTCTGAGTGAGCAATATCAAGATGATTTAATGAGCTAAGTTGACTTAGTCTGATGAATTACTGACACCTGTGAACAAATATTTCTGTGTAACGCTCCTATCTACACATTACTACCTAATTCATTTAACTGGGGAACGTGCTCATGAAATAAAACTTCAAACAGTCGAGGAGGCAAAGTAACTTTTGACATGCCAATGTCATTCAAATACACATTTATTTTTAGAGAGCGTTCTCTGAGGCTATCAATATGAGGTCGCCATTTTGAACATTGAAATGGCATGGGTATGAGATTGAACGTCGTTCTTTTAGTCCTCCCACCTTCTAACCGCCAAATCGATATCGACAACGGCTAGCGATCGATACCACTTTACGACATTTTCCAAGACCTCTTGATTGATTAAGAAAGGTAGACTATCTATAAGTTATTTGTCTTTCAAGCTATGATGCCAGTGATCAATTGTTCTGTATTGCAGTTTCATCTGGGAGTGTCAGTAATTACACGATAAAATCACATGACCATGCTAGCTGTGCTAATGACCGTGTCACGGAGAAGATGGCGTCCTTGGACGGCAAAGCTAAAGCCATGCACTGGTCTTTTTATTATATCGTAAGCAAAAGCCTGTTTGTAACGCACGGGTGTTCATTACAAGGGAAATGAAATTTAGTCTGCTTAGGATTATACCTTGAACCCCTTCAACAATTGCATGGGTGGGGGGACTAACGAGCACATAAAGAAACCTCAGTCCTAATACGTATCATGAATAAGAAGAAAAGATGTCATAAATTTACATGTTTGTACCTTTCATGGCAGCCTTAATTCGTTGTCTTGAAAACTGCTCTTTTCACCACGGATTGCTTTCGCCCAGACACTACCAAGGGAGAATTGATTGGCAGATTTGATTGAGTGAGTAACACATTTTTCCCTCTTTTACCTAGCTTTCGCTGAGGCCATGTCAGACAATGTCTCGCTGACTGAACAAACAACATGTGTAGATTCTGAGTCCGAAGATGCCTGGTACACTATTGATATCTTCAGCCACGTTCAACTAGAGCTTGATGAGAGCAATGTATCCCACAAACAGCTTTTTCTATTCGTAACTAGAGCTGGAGGGAACAGAAGAACCTTTCTACAGGTACATAATTTTCTTAGGGATCTAGGATGGGATAATGTAGCCGAGTTCGCACCCTTGCTATTGTCGACGTCATGGGTGGGTTATAATGTTCTATCTCCATCATAATGAGAAATGCTGATGAAGGAATTATGAATCATATCAGCATCATTCATCATCACCTAAAAGAAACTGGGTATTTTCATCGCCATCAACATTATTCTTTAGCTTCTTATTACATGAACCCATAATCACAAATCTCGCTATCTCTCTTTGTCTTCATGCAGTGTGTCGCACCAATTTTTAAGATGCTTCCGCCCTCCACTGTACTGTGGTTTTTTGACGTCTGTCGACTTGCTTTCCCACCACAGGCCCTAGCTAATTTTTGCCGTTTCGTTCATGCAAGCCTCAGGACGAAGAAAAGACTCTGTTCAAAGAGAAGTTTCCGTAATACATGGGATTTTATGAAAAAAAGGGGCTAAGCCTCCAAAGCAACAAAGGGGGTATTCTTGATTGTCATCGAGAACAAATGCATTTTCAGTTAAAAAAAAAAAAAAACACCTGTCCCAAATAATTTCGTATTTAAGGTCTGTCCCATCACCTTCAGTTTTACTGATAAGTGTTGATTTAACATTTGTCTTATTCTCAGGAGGAAAAGACCAGAATTCCAATGATAACAGTTTATTCAAACAATTTCTCCTGGAGAAAAAAACAGGGATCAGTGACTCTTGTTGCCAAATTGGAGATGGGATCTTTCCAAGCTGTGAAAAAGGTAATGCTTATCTTTCCCGATAAATGTGGACGGCCTTTGATTTTGCCCAAACTAGTGGTAGGCAAGAAACCAAAGTTTACTGAAATTTTCTTTGTAAATTCCTCATCTTTTTTTAGGGAGACAAGAAGTCTGAAACCTCTTTTATTGATAACTTCAGAATCAGATTGCGTTGCATATGAAATTTATAAAACTGTCTATAAATTTTTCAATTATTTCGAAAAGTAATTAGTAAAGAGATAGGAAAATCAAAGCGCATTTTCATCCAAACTGTGGGATTAAAAAATAAATAAATTTCCAACTTACTCGGTTGATCTCGAGCAGCACAAGTAGTTAGTTGCCGTTAGTTATCGGTACACATCGGTGGATTGAGATAGACAAATATAAAAAGGGTTTGAGTTCATGTCCGTAATACAGTATAGCTAAGCTCTTAAAACTCACAGGCGCGCCTTTATCGCCCCTTTCAGAAAGTAACATGAACATCTACTATTATCTTATGCAGGTTGATAGAAGGAAGATAGAGGAGATGAGACTACCTGAGAAAATAACCTTTACTCTGCCACCATCCGACGCATCGTTCATGAAAGTAAAAGCCAAGCTAATCGATGAAAACAGTGATAATGAGATCCTTTTGGAAACAGAGCAGTTACACGTCCCACTGTCCTTGGTAAGTAATTTTAATCAGCAGCTTTTGTTATTTTTCTTTTGACAGAGCCGTTGTTTGCGTCTGTGTTTCTATTAGGGAATGGTGCTATCACTTGTGCCGTAAAAGAGGACTTAGAAAGCCAAGGGTCTTTAAAAATTAAGATCCGATTTCGAAAACTCGATTAGAAGTACTCAAGATGATGTACGTTTGAAATCTCGAGCTATTTTCTGTTTGTTGTTTCCAAACAAGGAGTAATGGGCGCCTAAAAGCTATTCCTTAACAATAATCACATGTGGAGACAGGAAGTAGAACATGGAGCGCTCTGCAGAGGAGAGAGGTGTTTCGCATCATAATAAACTTTTGTTTTGTTTTTAATCATTTTAGCTACCCCAGATCGACACGAAGCCTGCAGTAGAACACGAACTTGTTATCCGTGAACCAGCCGAGTCCAGTACAGTAACTGATGAAGTTACGAGTACGTGACGACAAGTATGGGTTTTACATGACTTTCTAAATGTTGTAGTTCCTTGGTGCAAATTCATTTCCCGCCTGTAAATACTTTGACACAAGTGTAAATACGAACGGAGATAATACCAGTGCAATTAGCTTTAGAAGTAGTTAGCAAGCGCTTGAATAATTAATTTGAGTGAAGAGGAATTTTATTAGACTCTATTTTTTTAAGTTTTGTTGAAATAGAGATCAAATCATTCGTGGCCGTTACCACACTACGTGAAAGTTGACATGTAACTCAATCTTATCATTAACCATTTCTTGAAGGCTCGCGGATTTTTTAGCGTAGTTCGTTCCCAGGTTTCCTGCATTTAACCCGCCCTTTTTTTGAGTACCTTTTAGATGCGTATCCAAATCTCTGTCATTTTATTCACGATGTCGGGAGCCCATCTCCTGTTGGAGGTGTATTATTGGACATTGTGAACATTGTATGTAGAAGTAGAAGCCCACCAGTATAATCACGAGGCTCGTGTTGTTATGAACTTTAAGGAATAAGCAACCCACCGTGACAAAATATGAGTTTGCATTGCACTTTTCACACAATTGTAAATGACAACAACCACCGCCTTTATAAGTTATTACCTGTACAGCACGAATCTACTTATTCACTGGCGCGCGCAACCTTTTAACATGCCACATTTTAAACCGTCTGTTTTAATGAATAGCTTTATTTTAGAGTTTTTGAATTTCGAAACTTGTATTTCGATAGCATCTCATCTCTTGTTAGCTTTTTTATTCCTTTTAATTAAGATAGATTAGTTTATGTTTAGATCTATAATTTAATTTTTGTAACGTAAATGCGCAATTCAGTTTTCGAACTACTAATGCGGTATGTATTTATGAATTAATTATTAAATTATTATTAAACTTCAACTTCAACTTCAACTTCAACTTCAGATATGATTAACCAGAAATTTTTGTCGGTAATTATTGGGGTGGAAGGCTGTTGTTGAGAACAGAACTGAATATCTGACTGATGCAATCCCATCGTTTCCATTTTTCAAAAGTGTTCCATTTCTTCCCTTCCCTTGAAAGTAAATGTTATCCAGAGAGTATTTCATTCTGACATTTTGAAGCTGCGTTTTGGGTCGATTGAGGTGAACTTGACTTTGGTTAATAAGGAAGTTGTTTTCTCGATCTGAGATGGCACCGAACACTAAAAATTTACACAACTCCCATGAAAACTGATGGTCCATCTCACACAGTTATTCCATTTTGATTTTCTCTTAAAAGCTAAGGAAGGGATGAAAAACCGCACCGTCTTAAATGATCAAAAACCGTTCAGTACACTTAATCAATGACAGTCCTAAACAGGTTTTCTCGTGTGTTCAAGCTGGAAGAACGCATCGTAATGTATATCTACTATAGAAACCTTAAGCACCGACAACTAAACGGACGACGACGACGCTTCGCAACCGAGGCAGACTAGGCCAAGGGTTTTCGTTTTCAGCGGGAAAACGAAGTTTAAGCAGTGCTTCCGAGACAGACGACGACGTCCTCTTTGCAAAGAAGTTTGTCTTGTTACAGTCTTGTTATGGCATTCAAATACCTCCGAATTTTGACGATGACGGTGGTTTAATCGACTATGGCGATTGTATTGTTCTTTACGACCTGTATTATTCGTCGCGCAGCTTTTGCTTTGTTTTTTGTTTTTTGTTTTTTAAGCCAGTAAAAGTGAATAACGATCTCGAACAGCTCTTGACTTGCATTTACTATAAACTTCGGCTGCTGAAGAGAATTCAGTGCTGCTGCAATGTTCTACCATACTTGTACTCTCTCAGGGCTCTGAATAACCACATCATGTTCCAGAGTCCACTGGAAATACTTGCCGTTGCTAGCTAGCAACTAAAAACAACGGGGGAAATTCTCAAAATTTTAGTACGAAAAAAATGAATCAACATATATCCTTTGGTACAACCTACAATGCACGAGTAAACATAGACCGTCAAGGGAACGAATAGCATCTAATTTAACAGGTTCGGAAGATGGCAGAGGAAAGCCTACTTCTCTTTCCCACTGGTTGTTCCGCCATCACTCAGGTTTTCAGACAAACCGAACCCGAAAAACATATCCAAGTTAGTAGGCAAAGAAATCGACAAAGTGCTTAACATTTGGATTCTGCTAATTCACAAAGAATATATTTCCACTTATACTGAATGAAAAGGGGGGAAAAAAGAGTGATTTACACACAAAAAGTATGGTTCTATACTTACGTTTTAGCGACGACGGCAAACCTCCCTGAATTTCGTCGTCGACGAAGGATGGACGACGTTTTGGCAACCTTACGCATGTCCAGAAGCTTCGCGCGGGAAAATTTCACTTCCAGTCGGCGTCGTCATCTCATTTCGTCGTCGATACTTAAGGTGACTACTAATTCTTACACTATGCTTTGCACTCAAGCTTGGAACACACTATTCGCAATAGAATAGTTCGTGTATTATTTACTGGTCAAAATTAATTGCATTATACTGAACAAAGAAAAACAGTAAACTTGATACTTTAAAAAAGCGCGATTAACCTTCCGTTATGACTCCTTTTGTCGTTCTGATCTGACATGAGCCCGTTTTACTTTCTAGTGGCGGATCCAGGGGGGCGGAGGGCCCGTTCCCCCCTTATAATTAGACCAAACTGAGGTCCAAGGGGCCCAAAAATCCTCCTTATCTAAGGGTCTGGATGACCACCCCCCCCCCGGCCCCACCCCCCGTCTCAAGGTCTGGATCCGGCACTGTTTTCGATGTGCCTACTACACGATTGAACAAAATCTGGAATAATATGGGTAGATTTTAGGTTGGTCTCGAAGACCGTGACTTTTGAGAAATGTGAGGCTGATCTTCCGATGAAACTCTTCATGCATCCAACTTATCAAAATCTCCTGATATGAATATATGCAATTTTTCTATTCCCTTTAAAAAGAACAAACGATGAACCAGAGAAAATCATTACTTATTGACTTAGAGTCTGGAGGCGGGGGGACCCCAGGTAGATGGGGTAACCCGGTTAGGTGGGGTTACCAGAAAAGCTGGGGTCGGATTGGTGTTACATCAAATTCGCGCCATATTCGAACCATAACTATTAAAAGTGACAATAGCTAGAAAACCACTAACAGCAATGAAAGGTTGAGGCAAGAGCAGCAAGTAAATTGAAGCAAAAGAGCATGATCGTCAAAACATGATGTCTGCTTGCCATTTTTTTGTTTTCACCTAATGGCATCAACATTGTGCAAAAAAAAAAAAAACAACAACAACAACAACAGCAATTAAACAAAAGCCAAATGGGCATTAATTAGCCATACAAAGTACGTTTTCATATTTTGTTAATTCTGAAAACACCTTTGCAGTTCAACGTTATACTTTAATTGACATCAATGGGGATATTGATGGTAAATTGGCCGTTGTTATAAGTTGTGTAAATGCTTAATTCATTCTTTCGTTAGACCAGATCCCTGATTCTAGTGAGCTTGCCAAATGCATTCCTATTTAAATTTTCTAAATTCTGTTTTAATTTTTCTACGACGACGTTACCGTAATTAGATGTACGTGCCTAGCGACCATTCAAAACTTTTCAGAAAGTGCACCCCGGGGTGGCGGGGTTGTACGATTGCATGTAAACGCGAAACGCATGTTATTTTTTTTCCGCGCCTGAACAGTTTACCTCACCTATCTGGGTCCCCCACCTCCAGGTAAACAGGCCCTTACTGATCCTTACTGGTAGCCTGCGAACTGCAGACGTGTTTCCGGTCGTCGCATGTCTCCCTCCGATACTAATTATGTTTCGGAGGGAGAGAAGCAGCGAGCGGAAATAAGTCTGCAGTTCGCAGGCTACCTTACTGGCAATGATAAACGGGCGATCAATGCCTAATCGGTGACCAACCTTTGAAAGTTTATCAATTTCGCGTCTACATGGTCTATGTTACTGATGCTATTGATTATTCATCGATAACATATTGATTATGGATCGATACCGATATAATTCAATCCGGCCTTTTTTTCTTTAATATAACGTATTTTCTTGTAATAAATTCTTACGTCAGAATGGTTCGCGACGATAACAACGAAAAATCGAGTTGCTTATGTCCATTTTTGACGGTTTTAAAGAGTTTGTTCATCTGAAGCTTCCTTAGACCCCGTTTACAAGGTTCCGCAGACATTTTTGAACGACCAAAGTGTCACGGCAAGTTTTTCACCTGATCAAAAGTAGGTCTGAAATTTTTGACCAGTATACAGTTCCAATAATGCTACGGAGAATCGTGTAAACAACTGAGAAGTGTGCAAGTTTTTGCACAGTTTTCGCGATAAAAGCCTTTAAAGCCTAGTTACGCGCGCCTTTGATGATAAAAAAAGTCATTCCAATACTAACATAAGCAAAAAATTGCACGGACTCGTGTAAACATACAGTACTGTAAGATAATCTGCACGTTTCCATGTAAACGATAGCCTGCGTAGCAGGCGCTTGCAAGTATTGCGTGTCTCCCTCGCGGGCGCCCGTTCTCTCTTTCGCCCGCTACTTCCAAGCGCCTGCTACGCAGGCTATGTAAACGAGGTCATACTTGAGCTTACTTTTGCACGCTTAAACTCCGTTTCCGTTTTCCTTCGTTTTCATTAAAACTTTCATCGCACTGTCTATTGTCTGAAATTTTCAACAAAAAGTGATGAGAATCCAAAAGGACTTATTTGTTTTTAGAGTAAAAGCTGTGGTTATTCTTCATTGTTATCATTATTATTGTCATTGATAATGATAATTGTTAATATTTTTGAAGATCCGCTGGCTTAGCAATGTCGGTAAGTGTCGATTCTTGTGTGTCTTTTTGTACTACATTAATATCTTCTTCTTGTTCTTGTTCTTGTTCTTATTATTATTTATAATTATTATCATTATTACTGAATAAAGATTTATTATTAATTATTATTGTTGTTATTAAATCCAAGATCCTAGAAATCGAATTCATTACCCTCTAGTTACTTAAGTTAAGAGCTCTGACGACTGAGCGAGTGAGCTATCGCTTACTCATTGTGAGTAGGTTGCTGGTTTGGAGTAGTCAAAGCTAGGATTTAGTACCCCTCGTTTCGTTCCGTTTTTCCTATTATTGAAATTATATCATTATACATGTGCATAATTCGAATAGTCGTTTTAAAGTTTGATGTCTGTGGCAATTCATGCGACCGTTTAAGTTTCATTAACTTGGGTGATGATTTTCAAACTGTTTATAAGGGCCTTTCAAAGCTTTAGCCATGGTTTCTACGCCTAACGAGATAATTTTTGTCCTTTTGGCTTAAGTGCTTTCCACTCTTGCTCTGCCAGTAGCTGAGTTACTCATCTAAAAGAATCTTCCTTTTAAGCAGGTGTCTCAATCAATTTCGTCTCGTCACCGTCGCAGTCAAAGTAGCTCTCTAGACGAGTTTTAAATTGAAGTTAGTTAATGTCTCTCATTGACCGTTTCCTTGCTCTTTTTCTTTTCTTTTGTGTCTGTTTGTTTCACTATAGAAAGACGCAAACAATCTTTTTCTGGTCTTTATTTGGTCTATCAAAAAGCCAACAATCTCTTTAACGTTTTTAATAAATACTGAATTAACTTACATCCCTTTAATACGCTAGCAGTTCATTCAAAAGGAACGGTCTGCGTTCAGCGGGACAGATGGGGTATTTTTTTTAGCTCCATTAATTTACAGTGGAGCTGCTTTTTCTTGTTTTTTTCTTCTTATTTCGTGTTTCATCTACGTACCTTTATGGGAGGTCTAACGACCGAAGAATTCACGAATTTATTGTATTTACATATAAGTTTAACCATTTCAGACTTCCTTAATAGCGTAGAAATAGCGTAATTCCTCTTCTCTTTTTCCTTCTTTTTATGTGTGCATTTGTACCTCAGTTTTCTTGCTGACCTTTAACTAATTATTTCTATTTAATGCTATGTCTACTGGCTGCTTGGCTTCGCTAGCCCCTATGGTTATTCCAGGCAGCCAGAACTCTAATTTAGTCTTTTAATAATTTCATTGTAATATATTTTTTAGTGAGTACAAAAAAGATTGTTGTTGTTGCGTCCAGCCATCTTCTTAAAACTATGTGCAAACGGGCCCTACAACTTCCAACCGGCTTTGTTTGCCCGAGACTGTTGGGAGTTGTAATTGCCGACAGAATATTGCGACACTCAGGTAAATTAAGGCATGGGTCCCCAATGATTCAGTCAAAAAGTGATGGGGGGCTATCTCTGAGCACTTTAGCAGTAGAAAGATGAGACTTTTCCAGATACATACATGTGTGGTTTCTGTCAATTAGGTAATTTTCAAGTATGCAAATGATGTCACGTGACTCCACACGGCCAGAAAACAATAAAAAGTCTTTAAACAAAAATGGCAACACTTTTTATTGTGAGTTATTAAACCGGACTGGTTTAGGACAGGAGCAATGTGTAATGCAAGCATCTACAAAACCGTGCTTGGCCTTTTTTGAATTTTTTACTGTTTTAGAAAATAAACGGCTTTTTCAACGAGACCCAGTCCCCCTAAATTAATTGTATCCCATCTTAACGCCTTCGACTTCAAATATCTAAAAAAGGCCAAGCACAGACGTGATATATTTAAAGGCCACGGTAAAATAATATAGGACACACGAAAAAGTGTTGCCGTTTCAAGAAAAAGCTTTTTCAGCCGATGGAAGTCACGTGGCCTAATTTGCATAATTTTAAAGCACGAAATTGACACAAACTAAAAATGTGGGTAGCTGGCAAAGTTTTATGTCTCTTCATCTAAAGCTCTTAGATATAGACCAGCCCCTCACTTTTGCAGAGAACAAATTAAGGTAAATTGAGGCCCATGCCTTAATTTACCTGAGCACAAGTAAATCATGTATGCGTGGACCCAACAATATTGGAAGAGCTGTGTAGACGGATCCAAAATTGTTGCGTTATAAACTTTGACTATCACTCTCAACTAAATTTTAGAAAAAAAAAAAAAACAATAATATAGAAACTATTAGCAACTTGAACTGTAATATTTTATCATGTATTACAGCGTGGTATATGATCACATAAAATCACATACTAGAAGGAAACAAGCATGCTAAATGAGCATATTTAAGACAGTTGGTCATGGAATGAGCAGTTTAAACTAAATATGTGTAAATTAGTAACATGTTGAGGCTCAGCTTGATTCTTGAGGCTGGAACTAGTTTAAGTAGCCATTCTGCAACCCGAAGCTGGTCTGTTGACACCAAAACATTGTTTTGGGTTAAATGCAAGTTTCCAGATAGCTTCTCTTGGTTCAGCCGTCATTTTCCTAAGTTGTTGCGGCATTTGAGTTGTTTCTGTTGAATGAATTCAAGGAAAATTATATTGTTTGTGGTCTGCACGAAAAGGATATACGTGGGCCGCTCTCTATCGATTTTTAGGTCTAACACATCATAAACAACGAAAAGAAGAGTACCAGTTCCATATATTTTCTAACTTTTCCCCTTAAAACCATTTCGTCTAAGCAAAATAAAGTACCCCCCCCCCCCTCACTCCCCAATGTTGTTTGTGTGTATTTTCTCGTGTTTGTCCGGGTTGACAGAGTAAAATATATATTTCTTATTCGTCTCAAAAAGTTTTGTGCCAGGTTATTAAATAGCATTTGCGAAGTTAAGAATTCTTGTTTCGTTACTATTCTTATATCTTCGCCCTTCTCTTAAACAAGGTTTTTTTTAATTCTGCCTTCTTTGCTATATAGCAAAAGACTTCACGGGAAGCAGTTCCGTTTACCCTCGAGTAGTCAAGAACGTTGGAAACACAAACATCATTTCAGTCTCTGGATCAGACATTAAATGTCTGTTGGTCCCTGCAAATTTTAGCGGCATTGTATCAAAACCATTTATTTCTTTCAGAAATATAAATTTCCTTTAAGGACCCGTCAGGTGTGGGGCGGGCGGGGATGATCTAAACGTACCTGCTAAGCCTTGGGCGAGACAGTGACGAAGCAAAGAAGACAAAAAGAACAAAAAGGAACGTCGGAATTGAGGTGTTTATCTCTAAAAAGTAAAAAAAAAAAAAAAAATGCATTAAAGAAAAATTAGCTAGTAAAACATAATGCTGGCACAAGGTGTTACATGAGCTAAATTACAACTGAGCGTCCACTTTGGTCTTACTTGCTGAAAAATCGCAATCAGGGTTGCTCAGTTTTTTAAAACCTCTATGAGTCTGGATGACTTGGCGACCTTTTTCCTAGAAAATAATAATAATAAAAAAAGTTAGCCGTCATTTTTAATAGTGTTGTCTACCCAAAGAAGAAGAAGAAGAAGAAGAAGAAGAAGAAGAAGAAGAAGAAGAAGAAGAAGAAGAAGAAGAAAACAGGCTGAAAGTCATCTCTAGTGCGAATTTGTCAAGGGGTGTACTGCACTCACTTTCTTGTCAAATTTCTACTTCTAATTCAATCCAATTAATCAATAGAGTCCGCCTCGTGCAATTTATAACTTAAAATTTACCTTTTCAAAATACCCCACAATTTCTGCTCGGGCGACGTCTCCTTCGTGGGAAGCCTTTATTCTGCAGAAAAATGATTGTTTTGTTCTATCCACGTGTCTTATTTCAAAATAGCAGCGTGGAAAATCAACTGAGTTTTCTGGTGAATTCCAAGCATCTCTTGATTTGATAGTCTGAAAATACATCATACATGATGGATAAGTTATCAGCGGTAATTTCTAAAGCCTTGACTGTTTCTGTTGTAAATGGTTTCCATTTTTATGGCAGCATAGATACAGTTAATCAGTCAATCCACTCGAGGTCGAGATTTTTGGGTGGTAAATGCGACTCACATAGAGATTGTCTTTTGGCACATCCGTAAGGAGAATAGTCTGCTACACAGCCGTTTTTGGTGTCGTCACGAAACGCTGGAGGAGCGTTCCGTGACTACCTTACAAACGGCTGTGTAGCAGATTATAAGAAGAAGCGTGGATTTGAAAAAGGGGTGTTGAGTGACTGATGGATCGAAGATATGAGGGAAACCTAATAAACGCCTCAGAAAAAAAAAGGGTAAGGATTATTGCAGTTGCAAAACGTGCAGCATGCACCAATTATTATTTTTTTCTGTCGAGGGGTGATGCTGCTGCAAAATTATGTATTAAATCTCTCCAGAAACCCCATAAGGTGTTGAAACGTGAAACTCTCATATGTTTGCTTTTGCCGATGCATCTTATTATACCCCAATGTGACCTCATAGTTCTCCTTTCGTACCTTTATACTGCTTCCTTTGATTTTCCATCCAGGCTCGAGTGCACTGAGCTCGATTGTGATGTCTTCTTTGCTGTTCGACACGAACATCCCAGAACACGGTGAAAGAAGACTGTTTCCTCTTTTGTCTTCTTCATGGCAAATACTCTGTTTATTGAAAAATACATTCGGCGCATTCAAAAACCTCTCCGAATGACCAGCAAAATCTAAATAGCTATAACTAATATATGCCTGCACACTTCTGAGACAGAATGGCCCAAGACTGAACCTTATGGCGGAACCCCATACGTTAAGAAAATTTGGTAACCCATCCATCCGAGAAATTTTGGTAATCACGTGACCGTATGTCCGACCATCCGACTGTCCGCACAACATGCATACCAATGTAAAATAACTCAGTTAACAGGTATGACACTAAAGGCAACTGGAGGTGTTTTTGGCGGGAAATCTCAGGGCAACCCGGACTTTTAGAGAGAAAAAACAACAACAAATTCGAGTCTCCCTCGACGTGAAAGTCTACTCTCATTAGATAACTAGATCTTTTGAAAGTGTTACCGTTCTCATTGCCGTCGCCGTTAAGCATTACACGACTTTATTTTTTTTAAAAAAAGAGTGCAGGTTGGCTTTCCCACGTCTCTTTTAAGTAAAAAATAACCTGTTTAGAGAAATAGAGTATCACTTAATACCTTGCAAGCAGGATTTGTATCATCTACGAGATAAACCCAAATCTTCCAGTCTCGTCCTTGGGTTGGACGACTGGCAAAGATCGCCATTTGCATTCTTTTCCGGTCATCCTTTCCAGGCCTTCCAAACGCTGCTATTTCCACGTCTTCCCGAAGAGATGGCAAAATAACCTCAGTATCGTTGTGTTTTTGATTCACAACAGCGTTGGGGTAAACTTCCATTAGGCTTCTCCAGTTCCTTTTTTGTTGGGAACCTTCTCGGATGTCGTGCTGTATGGGGCAACATTTTACGTCGATGACCCATTCATTGCCTCGAGTAACCAAACAGCAGTGCTCAATCAGAGTCGACGGAGGTGTAGATAGACTACCACCATGGATCGTATAACAGCTGCTGATTTGGACTTCTGACTCGCGGTCCGCGTCATCGCTCTCTAGATCTAACACAGCACTGCTGTGTACCAGATTTTCTGCAAAAGTGGAATGCCCAGCCTGTTAAATGCCATGGTGGAGTCATGTTAGGGAGTTAGGGAATTATCGTCCTTCGAGCTAACAAAACAGTGCTGTGCCATGTGTTTTCGGAGTACTTAGTTAAATTAAGGCAAGTAAATGTACTGTAGCTAGCCTATTTATAACCAGTTCGTTTACCACAGTGAAAAAGTATAACACTATAGTGACCACCAATTACTAAGTCACTTAGTTTCTGAAACTTTCTGTTTGCTATTATTTCGCTAATTCTCAATCAATAATCAATCAATCAATCAATCACTCAAGCAAATAAGATAGAGAGAAGAACCCTAAAAAAGCACGAATTGATCATAAGCTGAACAAAGAGTGATGGATCTCTGGAATAAGCATCGGTTGATGTAGAGAGAAACAAGCAACACCATATCAACTCATGTAGACAGTGCTGTTATAGCTGACCGTCATTAATTGAGGGTTAGTGGGCAACGCGAGAATGGAGCAGGGGGAATGTCAGCAGTCTCTGGGCTGATATTTCAGCCATTGGAAACGGTTTACAGAAACCATGTTTGGGTTAGTGTTGGCCATGCATGGAACGTTAGCATAACAATCTTAATATACCCTCCACTTCGTCCCCAAACGTGAATTAACTGGACACTGCTGGACCTTACCATTTACTCGCAGTAGTTTCTTGATAAGTGTAAATGTAGACTGCAAGTAGTTCCTTTTTATGAGCGAACAGGAACTAGAGCATTTGCTTTGTTCGCTCCCACCAGTTACAGCACCTCCGGATCGACGGACCGCCCAGAGTATTCAAATGTAAAGGAGGGACATAAAAGTCTAAAACACTCAGAACACCATGAATTGACAATGTAATCAAGTGGCAGAGAACTTCGTCAAACACGTCTGAATCTCCAGAGAATAGAAGAGATTAACAGAGAACAGGGCGGAAAAGGGTTGTGAAAAGACTTAACTGCTTGGTCAGTCTCCGGCGTCTAGAGCACTGCCTTTTATCCGGCCCTAAACTAGCGTTAAAGCCCTGCTTTGCAATCTGCATTTTACACCTAATTGTAGTCTGTATAGCAAGGTCTGCAGTATGCTCTATCCCGGATCTCAGCATTTCACCCCTAATCCAGCGTCGGACACTAATCTTCATTTAATCCCTAGCGGACTGTGCCATTTCTTTATAGTCTGCATAATTCATCCCTGTTTGACAGTCTGCGGTGCAAATTATTCAAAACTTATTTTGGTGTGTGGACTCCAGCCAGATCCACCTTTAACTGGCGGGTGGATTTTCTTGAAATGAATATGAGAGACAATCGTTAAATGTGGACTTATTTTGCACTTTATGTTCAATATATAACTACATGTATACAATTTCTAGCTATTTCATCCTTGTTTCTGGATGCTGATAACGCAGGAAATGCAGACGGTACAATATGAACAACAAATTTGTGATAACGATGATCACCACAAAATCTGCTGTTAGATTATTCTTGACTTCAATTTAAACTTAGAGATATAGTCTAAATATTTTTTGTTTTCATATACCCTGTTAACTTTCCATGCTTATTTTATTTAATTCTATATGTTTTCTTTTGGTTTATACTCACCCATGTGCAATACTTCAAGCTCCGATCTTAAGCAGTTCTTCGCGTGACGCGGACCTTAGTGCGGTCGCTCGGTGCTGCTCAGTGTTTACACCTCTTTTTATAGTTGTTACCCTCTGTTACGTGATTGGTGCAAAATTTCGTTTCAGCTTATAACCAATAAAATAAATCGATCCTGGAGCGTTTTTCCGTAATTGAAAACATCACAAGGTCTATTCTTTTGTGTTGATATGACATTGACCTTGGCTAGACACAGTCATGTTAAGACAAATCCCTCTCGTCCGTCAATGAAAGCCAAGACGCGAGTTTCATCAAAGATAAATGTAAATTTAGCAAAAGTATACAATGAAAATGATATATCGCGAAAAGCTTTCTAATCATACTAGCGAAGACGAAAACATTCTTATATGAAGTCCGAGCGATACAATAAAGTACAATACAAACTACATATTAAACGCAGGGTTTTTTCCCTTCGAAAATAAAAGCGCTTTGAAAGCAAAAATGCAAATTATCGCGGGGAAACCCCTGGTTGCTAAGGACGGAGTTGTAAACTTTCGAAATCTGTATTGCTGCGAGGGCATTTTTCCGCATTGTCACGAGATCCATGAAAATTTCCACATGTGCTCAATTTTACACTTTAGACCCTTTTGATTGTAAACAGAAGAGTAAAGACAATAGAAATGTTCAAGAATTCAGAGGACACGAATAGCAATGTGTGCCCTTGAGCGACCGTCACGTGATACGTATAAAAGCAAAGAAACAGGTGGTCACAAAATCTGTCCGGTGGTAAGGTTGTCCAGAATCTGGTGAACCACACATGAACGAACGACTCTGATGTTTGTAAAGCAGTTTACCGCTACCACGGAAGGGTCAAAAGAACACACTGATCTTGGTCAGTCGGTAAAGTGAATAATCATTTATCAAAATCGACTAGCAAGTAAGTTCATTATCAAAAATCGCAATTTAATCGCGATTTTCTCCAATCCTCTTGCCAATTGTCGAACATTTTTGTCGTTTCAAAATGATTACTTCCTTCTTTTGTCGGTGTTTTGGTTTCTGAAGAGTGTATATATTTTGGTGAAGGACATAACAATGTGTGATCAAGAGTTCACGTTGAATCAATTCTCTTGGGATTTCTGCATGAATTAAACCAAACGGCGTTGTCACGCGATTTGATTCTTCTGCAGTTTTCGCCCCGCGATAGAGTCTCAAAGCGCTTTGGTTAGAAATTTTAATTTTAGCACCCGATGCAAATTTAGCTGGTCATAAAAAAAGGTCACTAAAATGTCAAAGTGTCCTTAATTTGTTAAAGCCCACACAGGAGGGAACTCTTTAAAAATTGGTAGCATATATAGTGAACGAGGAAAAAAAATAGCTGCTTGATTATTTGTTTACAAGCAAATTTTCAACCTGAAAGGTCTTAAAGCCGTTGAGAGTGATAAGATTACAGGAAATCAACTAAAATACCGTGACCATTTAAGATCATAGACAGAGCTTTTGTTGCCAAAACTTTAGTTCACCCACTGGCTTGCATTAAGTAAACATGCTGTATCATGTAGATTAGGGGAATCCCCTACTACGGTGGCGGAAGAAATACACTGTTTCTAGACTTTCGTTTTGAAGGGTTTTTTCCCTTACAACTTTGCGTAATAAATTAATGTAAGGAGCTTTTATTAATTAATTAATTAATTTATTTATGGGAGTGAAAAATAAATGAAAAAGGAAGGCCGGGAGTTAAAAGCAAAAGGTCAAACCCCGGCGGCCTTTTTTGGTTTAAATCACGCTCGGTTGTGACTTTAGAACTTGCCAGTGGTACATTTCACGGATATTAAAATCGAAAAATTTTATAACACTCAACTACTAACAATTTATTCGGATAATGCAAAGATCTAGAGTTCCTGAAAAGTCACGGTCTTTCAGTCAAGAAAGTTCAATTTTCTCGACCGCCTAGCAGGTCATATTTTCGACGTCAAAGGTCTACATAACTTTTGAAATAACTGACAAAATTTCCGCATTGTTTTTATGTTTTTCTAGCTCTCTGGAAAATGTCTGATAATATCCCTTTACCTCGACAACGCCAATGTACAGATTTAGGCTGCGAGGATGAAAAATATATCCTTGATATATTCAGCTATGTACAGCCTGAAACTCGTGGGAGGTGTGAATCAAGGAAACAGCTGTTTGTGTTTATAACCAGAGACGTAGAAAATAACAGATTGTCTAAGTTCCTGCAGGTAATGTGTAGCGTCTAGCAAAATATACGCGAAGCGTGTTTACAAGTACATTTTAAATCCGTAAGCCCCGTGCAAACAGACGCAACATTGCTGGCCAGCCAACAAGTCCCAACAATGTTGCGTCCGCTTGCACACCGTGTGGCATGTTGTTGCACAATGTTGGAAACCAGGCAAACTTTTAGCTAAGTGCAAACGGACGCAATAACTCTTAGGAGTTGTTGCGTCCGTTTGCAAGTAGCTTAAGGGAGCTGAGTCATTTCACCTTCAATTTAATTGGAAACGGCGGTGATTGTGGAGGACTTTGATATCCTTTCTTTACTTTCAGGAGGAGCAAATTAGATTGGGCATGACTAAAGTTTACTCTGATAGATTTTGCTGGAAAAAGAGCAAAAATGATGAGACGCTTATTGTACAGATGAAGATGGAAGATTTTAGCTCAGCTAGTGAACCGGTAATAATAATAACAAGAACAACAGTAACAACGACAACAATAATAATATGGATGATGATGATGATAATAATAATAATGATAATTACAGTTAAAAAAATTGTTCTGACATTTTTCTATCGAAGCTTTTACCATTAATTCCCAATGACCATATGGATATTTTTTTAGCTTGAAAGCAATTTAAAAATACTGGATTAGAGAATGGCTGGCTCCAGCCATATGATTCATACTTAAACTTATTGGGTTTCATGCACGTTTTCAGTTTGTTAACGTGCTAACAGGAATATATGTCAGTAATCTTCTACATCTAAAGAAAGGGTAGTTAAAAACTGCGACATTTGGATCTTGTGGCTCTGTCTCCAGTTTTCTTGTATGGGTATTCAATGTCTAGTAAAAGGGATCATTCTGATTTCGCGCAAGTTTCCTTCAAGTTTTGTTCCTTTGTTTTGTTGTTGTTGTTGCTTTTTTCCGAAAATTTTCATCAACAGTAACTTTCTCTTCTAACTTTGCGCTTTTTATATGCCACTGCATTTTGATCCATAAGGAAATTAGTGCTACGCGTTGATTGTGTTTTGTTTTGTTTTTATTTTTTTTTTTGGAGAAATTTTATCAAAATGTGAATACGTTCCTTTTATTGACAGATTGAAAGATGCAAGATAGATGAAATGAGGATACCTGAGAAAGTAACCTTTACTCTACCATCTTGCGATGCATCCGTCATGAGACTTACTACAAAATTATTGAAACAAAGCGATGACGTGGAAGTGCTATTGGAAACAGAACAGTTAAGGGCCAGTTTGCCCCTGGTAAGTTGTAAGTTTAAGTAGGATTTATGAACGGTGAAAGGTTTGCGCAATCGGACTGAAAAATTATGAAATTCCAGGAGTAGTTTGGGGGTGTTTTATGGAACAATTTTAGCGCCCAAAACGTACTGAAAAAAAAAAAGAAAAAAAAAAGTGAGACTATAATTGAATGGAAGCCGTCCTATACACACACGAATTCGACCTTAACAAGTCGATTTATCTTCAACAATTCATAAACAGTGCTTAGAAACAATGTGCGAAATGTTACACTTTTTAGGAGACAATAGATGAATATTTTCGTTGTTTCAGGATTGTCAGTTCTAGGAAGAAATGATTTTTTTGAGATAGATTTTCTCATTTAGGAGTTTAAGATAAAGAATTTCTGTTATAGTCTAAGCACTGTTTATCGGTGAAGATCCGTGACGTAGCACGAAATAAATAAATAAATAAATAAATAAAGAGAATGACTAAGCCACGATATCAACATCTTTCTCTCTTACAAAACAATTTTCCGAGCTCTGGTGGTTTATCAAAAGTTAGGATTTGTATAGTGTCCTACCGTGGAGTCTTGTTCAATAGCGGGAAATTGTTTCCCAACAGCGTGCGCTCTCGTTGGTTACTTCTAGGTCACATGACATCTAACAATGAAACTGTTTCCTGCTAAAATCTACGACGTCAGAGGTTAACGGTGCACTTTTACCAGCAAATGTTCACCGCTCGCTGGATTTATTTTTCATTAATTTGTACACGAAAAAGTTTTCTCCGTGAGCTCGTCAGCTATGTAAGACTGGTCTCAAGGGAAACAGTTAATTTTGTTTCCCTCAGGACCGGTCAGTAAGTGTTTAATATTTACCAAAAACCTTCCCCTTACATTTCTGATATATTTCCTCTCTCTCCTTATTTTTATTCCCAGATACCACATTGGGAGACTAAGTCAGGGGTCGAACATGATCACTGGGTCGGTGAACCAACAGAAACACAATGAGACGCTGGAAAGTGGAATCCAATGTAAAATTAATCTAAACTTAATTCATGGGTGACAAATTACTCCTTAATTTTAGAACAAAATTTCAGCGTTAATTTATGATTTCACGTGTGAAATTAATTGCCATCAAGGCAATGTTCCTTACGTCTTAGTCGAAGTTTTAAAATGTTAAAATTGAAGATGTCAGGGCATTATAAAAGATGCTTTAGAAAACCTAAACACACGAAAGGGCACACCAAGAAGGATTCTAACAAGTGCTTTTTTCATTTTTTTTTTCGAAAAATTCGTAAACTTGTGAACCTAACAACGAACTTAAGCCAAAATTTATGCTCTAAAATTTTCAGTGCGTGGAGTGCTCAATACGAATAACAAACTAAGATAAAATAAAACAAATAAAAAAAGAAAAAAAAAAGACAATAGTGAACATAATTTGTTACCCGTGATATTAATAGGCCATAAAAGGCTTGACAAATTATTAGAATTTGTACAAAAGGGGCACGAAACTATCCCCGAATTTCAATCGTCACCATTTGATTGCACATACGTATTGATGTCTGTTTTGTAATAATAATAATGATAATGATAATGATAATGATAATGACGATGACGATGAAAATTATGGTGATGATGATGATGGTGATATTACATGGGAAGATTTAGGGGTCGGCCCAGTGGACCGCGGCCAACCCACTTATTACTAAGTAATGATCCGGGAAAGATGGGAAGCAATTTCTTTTAATTTGTAGTAGCGAAATACACTTTCCCCACATAGAAATGTTAGTGTGTTAAAGGATTCCGACCAATCATAAGAGTTGCAAAACAACAGCCAAGAAAAGGTAACAAATTTACATGTTCCTTACATATGATTTCGGTGTCACTTAGACTCAGTCAAGTTTTTGTTTTAAGGAAGTCGGTTAGAAAACAAAGGAATAATATACATGCTCCTTTGCAAAGGTTTCGTACAATTTGCTGTTTAAGCCAATGTTAGAAGTATAGTAGAGGTAATAGTTAGCTCCTTCTTACCTGGACCGTTACTTAAATAACTGTCAACAAAATCTATATAGCTTGTACAGACTCGTCCCCTGTCGCCTCTTATTATTTGCAGGCGGTCACGAGCGGTAATGAAACGGTCGCAACAGACCATTTCCCCCCGCGCGAATCTTCCACGCGCTTCTCTCTTCAATATTTAATTACAAAAGAGACGACTGGTGACGAGTCAGTAGCTTGCAAGTGTCCCGGGCGCTGCGTTCTGAATTTTCAACATGCTTATGCCAATACTAATGCTATTGCTATTCCTAATCCTAATGCTAATGTGAATGCTAACGCTGATGCTAATGCTAAAGCTAATGCTAAAGCTAATGCTAAAGCTAATGCTAAAGCTAATGCTAAAGCTAATGCTAATGCTAATGCTAATGCTAATGCAGAAGCTAATGCTAATGCTAAAGCTAATGCTAAAGCTAATGCTAATGCTAATGCTAATGCTAATGATAATGATAATGCTAATGCTAATGCTAATAATAATGATGATGATCATGCTAATGAAAACGCTAATGCTAATGCTAATTATAATGGTAATGATAAAAATAATGATAATGATAATGCTAGTGATAATTATAATGATAATGATAATAATAATAGTAATGATAATGATAATGATGATGATGATGATGATGATGATGATGATGACGATGACGATGACGATGATGATAATGATAATGATGATGCTAATGCCAATGCTAATGTTTACTATGGTTAGGAAAACGCTAACTGCATATGTGGGTTGAGTTTGTAGTTGGTTCTCGCCCTTGTTCCGAGAATTTTCTCTCCGGGTACTCCGGTTTTCCTCTCTCAGTATAAAAAAACCAACATTTCCAAATTCCAATTCGTTGTGGAATGCACGGACACGTCTCAAGGAGGTCCTAAGAACTCCTAAATTCTCCGTGGGAGAACAAATTACACGGAACCGTAATTTACAATTTTTTTTAATGCTAGTGCTAATGATAATAGTAACACCAATAGTAATAGTAATGATAATGATGCTGATAATGACAATGGTACTAACAGTCATTATAAAAAAAAAAAAATGACTACTACTACTACTACTACTACTACTACTACTACTACTACGAATAATAATAATAATAATAATAGTAATAATAATAATAATAATAATAGTAATAATAGTAATTTGGGAACGGCTCATATTCTAAGAAAAATTCTTTTAGCTAAGTGCACTCTTAAATACGAAGGACTATGGTTTTGCTCCGCGCGGTGCCTAAGAAAAACGGAAGACCTTAGACAACAATGTCCAGTGGTTTTACTGAAAACAACTGTTTGTGTGGTATGCTCAGTCTCGCGGGCTCATAAATGGTCTTGGACATTGTTATTTAAGGATTTTCAAGAAAGACAGAGTAAAATTACCAAATAAAAAGCACAAATAATGATTTATAATAATGATGATGACGACTATAATGATTCATCACATCTTAAGTTATTTTTGCACCTTCATTGTATTTAGTGTACATAAAGATATACACTGAGTCGTTGTAAATAGAAAATAAAGAATTATTTGTTTTCAGTTAAATAGTGTACAGCAATATGTTGGAAACCAGTCCGTACTGTATCATCATAGAAATAAATCCAGGACATACTCATCTAGATCTATATCTTGTTACTGGGCTGCCTGTGCGGCCCAGTCATAAAATGAGCGTTCGGTGGTCGGTGTCAAAAAGTGGTCTCCCGGGGGAGGGAAGACACGAGGGTCTGGTAGCGAGAAGCGATGTTCTCACAAATGGTTTCATATGAGTTTCTCTTGCACGGAGCCTTACACGGATACTTTTTGTACCTTGTCTGCGCTCCCCGTGAAAAACCCACAAGGCGTTGCGAACCTGAAGAACGCTATTTGCGTTGTTCGAAGCGATTCGACCATGGGCGTCACTCTATAATTTTTTTTATTGTTCGAGTTTAAGTCAGTTAGATGATGTTGGCGCTCGGAAACTCAGAGAAATGCTCGCGTTGCATTCAAACCGACACGCCGTTCACGGTAGGTTCACACTAAACGACTGAAAAGATGACTGTGAACGTCAGGTTTGGAACGCCGTGGCCGCATCGTGAACTATCGATCGATGTAGTACATGAGCAATTAAGAAGCATAATTTATGAGCAAAGTATTTCACCAGTTGACGACACTATGGCTGAAGACTTGATTGTAAGCCGTCATAGTCAGTGAAGCGAACAAGTCAGTTGCCGATGAATGGCAGATGAAATCCTGATGTGACGCACGTCCACAAGCGAGGGACCTGACAACTTTGCCATGTTAGAAGACTGGCTTTTCCTTTAAATATTTCGTTCTATTTAATGCAACACACGCCACTTTGGAGGTCTAAATTTCGGATACTGAGGATAAAGAAGACACGGACAAAAATAGGAACTCTGAGAATTTCGCACACAAGTTTAAAGCTTCTCCGGGAAAATAGGAGCTATTACTAACAAGGTTTGGTGACTGAGTAGAGCATACAAGTGTAGCCCACGTCGAGGTTTCAGGGGGTTTGCTTTTGTTTGTATCTGTATCTTGCTAAGCTTTTATCATTAAATTTGTACAAGATCTTGTGATCACAATTCTGTGTTTTCGCCCATTCAGCAAGCACGCTATATTGATGTCAGCATTAGCGAGTTTCAGAAAAATACCTTTGAAAATTTTCAGCTCTCGTGATGTTTCTTGATATTTCTTTTACCATTTTATGCAGATGTAAACTGAAGTCACCGCAAAATGGAAACTTAAAAAAGCGTATAATCCATTTATCTCGAGACATAACACACATGACTTATACGGCCTTTATTTTCGTAAAGGCGTTTTGAATACGAACGAACACAGTCAATGTGAGAGGCAAAAACAGCATTAATATAAATGAAACATAGGATTTTAACTAATATAAGGGTCAATTATTGTGCATTGAGATGAATCGCTTGAAAAGAGAGACTTCGCTTGAAGATGTTATCAGAAGTAAACAAAGGCATAATAGTGCGTCACGTTCAGTCTTCCTAATATCCAAGGAGTCACTGTGAATAGTGTTTCCATATTTTTTAGCTGGCACAAAAACTTCGGACGAGTTATAAAGCGGCATAGTTATCTTCCATTGAGAAAAGTTAGTCTTGGGTGAGACAAACAGAACTGGAGCGAATTTTTAACTCACATCGGTATCAGGTAAAAAATATGTTATCGATCGTTTCATCTATTTACATTGTTTGAAGTGTGTGCTGGTGAACGCAACATGCGAGCGAGAAATCTTTAAACTTTTTTAGGTCTCAAAATGTAAAGGATTTTATTCCTTTAAGTTAGAGAAAAATACCAAGAGGAAAATCTTAAAACTGAATATTTTTCATCTTGTGGAAAAAAAGTGCGTTTTCATGTAGACTGTGGACCGCAAATTAGGATCGCACTTTTCACAAACATGCGAATTCTGAAGTTCAGAACCCAACCGACGATTGCGTTTTTCGCTGCTGTCAATCATCTTAACGGACCTCTTAGGAAACAAAACTTTACTTCACGGAGTTGTGGATTTCGATCCGTTTTGTGTGTTTCTCTGTTTCAAGGTTCGTTGCTTGTGATCGTAATTATGATTGACAGCAGCGATAAACACAATTGTGAAGGTGGCTTTTGAACTTTAGAGTTCGCATGTTTGTGAAAAGCGCAGTAAAGTCTCCGTGCAGTCAGTGAGGCCCCTGGATCAGGCGGGATCAATGTGCAGTTAACTGTCTGTTTTAGTATACTTCTGGTTTTCATACAATACAATATTTCTGTCTAGTGTAAATCAGCTCAGTCTGTCGCATTTTATGCATTTTATTATTATTTTTTTTACGACGACCATTTTTGGAATTTCCAGTTACGTCAAATTAGTCACGTTATACTGTCACGCTATATTTTGGGGCACAGAGGGATTGGTGGAGGGGTACGTGGAAATAAGGCAAATTGTTTCCTGCTTAGAATTAATGGCTAACTTGTTTATTTTTATTCCTAATGGTGGAATTTAAAAGTTATTATACAGCCCCCACTTAAAAATGGTACTCTTTTTTTTGGTTAGGAAAGTCTTTCAAAAGGGTACAATGTTCTGAATGAGTTTGTTTCAGTCTCACATGAGGTTCTGTTGCATGCAACGGTTGCCGACAAGGTTTTATGGTAGCCTGAGTGTGTATAACCGCCCCCTCCCTTCAGAAAAAATAGCCCCTTTGCAGCCCAGTTAAAAATCGCCTTTCGGCAGGAGCCCATCAAATGGAGCCTCCATCTCCCATACATGCCCATGGAGTCAACCCTTTCCCGAGTAGATTTATAATTAGAACGGTTCCCAGGGGAGACTTCGCGCGCCGACGGTGGGAAGAACCAATCACAGCAACGAAATGACACTGCTATTGTACTTCATCGAACAGCAGGAAATTCGGTGTTGACAGGCCAAACACAATCATAAGCTAGTGAAACGTGACTTTAGCGTTTTCATCTCTCAGAGATTTTCTTTCTTTTCTTTCTAGTGGGTAGATTATACTGTGGAGAGTTTTACACTCTGACAATGTTAATCTTCATTTCGGTTGCCTTGTCTCACAGTTAGAGGCCATGAAGATGGTCTGTTACATATAATGATTAACTACTACCTGCAATCTGTAGTTCTAACAGGATTCGTTTTCTTTAGTCAATTTTTTTGAGCGTTAAGGTTCTTATTTCGGCTAAATGACTGAAATAACTCAATGTTAATCAAATTTCTAGTTTTTCAAGCCTTTTTTTTTCGAAATGCGTTTATCTAAAAAAATACTTGTAGCCCTTGTGGTTGTTTTGTCCGTCAGCTAGTGTGATGATTCCCTGCTATGTTTTGTAACGCCGGGCCCAGCCATTGTTGTCTCGCAAAAAAGTGATCCACAGATGCGAATTCGGAGGAAAGAATTAAGCCTAAACTTCTGCATTAACTGCTGAGAATTGTCCTGTTAGTCAGTCATAATTCTTTTGGCGCAGCTACAATCCATTTTGTTTTTCTTGAGATAAGTGGGTCTTTGGACTGGAGCGTGATGTCACAAATTCCTCCGTTAGCAAATTAATCACGGTCGAGCAACTGTTGTCTTCTGTTCACCTTTTCAAGTGCCAGTTTTATCAGGCAACTCTCATGGTGATACAAGTCAGTTGTAAAGGAAGACTGCAATTTCTTAAATTTCGGAACTGAAACATCCCTCGTTAGTTGGTACTTAGGTCATCGCTTTTGCATGCGGTGCTTAACTGGCGAAATCCACTCCACGGTGATGACAAAAATCAAATGATCCTGGCACTTTTTCGGCGCTGATCATCGAAAAGTTCCAAATCTTCCACAGAACGCTTAATCATCGACTCTTTTTAAGGTGCATGCTTAAATGTGGGATGTAAAGCGGCAAAAAAAAAAACACTCGCAAAGATAACCTTTCCGTGACCCTCAGTTCGCTGCCTTTGTCCCATCGCTTCATGCTCAGTCTCAGTCGGGTAATTCATTAACTTTTATTTCATGATACCCAGATCCCAGCAGATGTAAAATTGTAAAAATGGACGTATAGTAAAAAAGGAAAACGGTCGAAGGACGGGCTTATGAGTTCGACTTCATCCAACTTCATTTTTTCACGGTGACATACGAGAGTCACGGAAATATGACACCTTTCGCGGGAAACAAGCCGTTCTATTTATAAATCTACTCGGGAAAGGGTTGACTCAAGAAATTAATGGAGATGGAGGCTCCATTTGATGAGCTCCTGCTTTCGGCGATTCTTGTTTTCTATAGCCTTACCTGTACTACAGAAGAGAAATCAGATTACATTGCATTTTCCCACTTGCGTATTGCCTCTAATACACCTTCCCCCCACCCCCTCTCTGTTCCCGCTTCATATAAAATGCAGAAAGATTGTATCCAGTTTCTCCTGGGTTTTAAATCCTTCAAAGAGACCTTAAAAATAATAGTTATGCGAACTTTGGGTGACGGAGGGAAGGGTTTGGTTAAGCATGGCGCATTTTGGGTTATGGGAAAGCCCATTCCCTAACCACCGGGTGCCAAAAAGGTAACAAATTTTGTTGTTATTTTAGCTGGTGGCGACTTCACGTTTTAAATGGCCTTCTGCTACTCCCACCAGCAGAAATTGAAAAAAGACTTAGAGATTTACTTAATAATTGAAATTTATTCAAAGCCGCAGGCCCTTTAAGAACAATTACCATTAATTAAGACGGAATCTACCAAGAAATTGAGTAATTGTAACTTTCAGTGGACTAAAACCTTGTACCAGAATAATTCTTTTTTTACATTTTGGAAGGCCTAAAGATGTAATTAGTCATCTGTAGCCATATGTAATAATACCAAAGAAAATTTCTCATGGGAGTCCGAGAAAATGAAAGTCAAATTTCACAAGAATTGTGAAAACACAGGTGAAATTCTGAAAATTTCATGTGTAAGATGTAATTTTTTCTCTGGTCCCCATAAGAAATTTTCTTTGGTGTTGTTACAGATAACTAATTACATCCTGAGCCCTAGAAAAATGCAAAAAAGAATGCAAGATGCTTTAAATTATTTTGGTATAAGATTAATATGTAGATTTAGCCAGCGCTAAAAGCGAAGCTCCAATATATTAACTCGAATTTATAATTTAAATCAAACAATAAACTTGTTTTCCACAATTCAGTTAACTTTAGAGCACATTCACGTGACTTTTGCAAACAGTCCAAGCTAAGAGTGAACTTCATCTCACATCGAGTTGATAGCCTTATATGTACACCCAAAAAATAGCAATAGAGGTTAATAGAAATTAACGCTGTCTTCGTGCGCCAAAATTAAGGAATAGTTTTTCACCCATTATATTATTTGAATCATTGGCAGAGCTAGTCCATATGTTATTTATTTCCATCTTAAAAGTAACCATAAGGTGGACAGTAGGGTTTCTGATAAAATCATGAGCTTGGCTAACAAATTTATCATCTGAAACAACAGAAACTAAGTAGCTCTTAATAATTTCTTAATAATAGCTTGCTGCATAGAAGGATTTTATTCTCCATGTTCCTTTAGATAGTATTATTGAGTCAGTTATTACTGTTGGTGGAGTCTTGCTTTGGGTGAGCTCTGTTTGCTGGGATACCCAATAATAACAATTCCAGTTTGGGATAAATTTGGCCACAAGAGTGGCCGTTTATTTCATTTAAGCATATCAAGCTAGGAAAGTCCAGATCCACAAGAAGATTTATCCCAGGAAAGGTGAGGGCACTCCCGCCACAGCCCGGAGCAAGAAACGAGTGACAGGGCAGCCCCACCCGAGGCCAAAGCAAGAGATCCACCGACAAAAACCTTAGTAATCTAGAAGCAAAATGTACAAGTGTAGCTATAACTATGGAGCAATTATGTCATAGGAAAGGTGCAAGCTTAAATGAATGAGATTGCTTAATTGACCCTATTGAATTATATAGTTATCACCAGGTCCCAATTGCCCGACCTATGGGTTGTTCAGTCAGATTGAGATAATCTAGGATTAGCACTAAATTGACTTGACACCTGCACATTAACCAATTAAGGCTAATACCAGTACAGCGTTAATACTATTTGCCCACAATTAATAAAAAATGGACGTTCTTAAACAACTAATAATAACAAAATTGAGAATGAACATAATTTTGAAGGAAGAAAAAAGGAATTATTCTTATCAAAGTCTGAAATAGCTCACAGACATAAAATAACTGATTAAAATGAAATCTTGGGGATGGCTGTATGGCCCTTCCACACACAGTCACACAGAATTATACTTATCAAAAGTTTGAAATAGCTCACTGATGTAAGTGATTAAAATGAAATCTGTGGGATGGTTGTATGGCCCCTTGCACACACAGTCACACAGAATTATACTTATCAAAAGTCTGTAATAGCTGACCGATGTAAGTGATTAAAATGAAATCTGTGGGATGGTTGTATGGCCCTTGCACACACAGTCAAGTCTGCAATAGCTCACTGACATAAAATAACTGATTAAAATGAAATATGTGGGATGGATGTATGGCCCTTGCACACACAGACGCACAATAATATTATTCTTATCAAAAGCCTAAAATATGTAGCTCCCTGATGTACAGTAACTGACTAAAATGAAATCTGTGAGATGGCTGTATGGCCCCTGCATATACAGTCACTCTGAACTAGACTAACAACAATACTGAAATAACTAGTAAACTTGAAAATCTGTGAGATGGCTGTATGGCCCCTGCACACACAGTCACCCTGAACTAGACTAATAACAATACTGAAATAACTAGTGAAATTGAAAATCTGTGAGATGGCTGTATGGCCCCTGCACACACAGTCACCCTGAACTAGACTAATAACAATACTGAAATAACTAGTAAAATTGAAAATCTGTGAGATTGCTGTATGGTCCCTGCTCACACAGTCACCCTGAACTAGACTAATAACAATACTGAAATAACTGGTAAAATTGAAAATCTGTGAGATGGCTGTATGGCCCCTGCACACACAGTCACCCTGAACTAGACTAATAACAATACTGAAATAACTCGTAAAATTGAAAATCTGTGAGATGGCTGTATGGCCCCTGCACACACAGTCACCCTGAACTAGACTAATGACAATACTGAAACAACTTAAGTGAAATTGAAAATCTGCGAGATGGCTGTATGGCCCCTGCACACACAGTCACCCTGAACTAGACTAATAACAATACTGAAATAACTAGTGAAATTGAAAATCTGTGAGATTGCGGTATGGTCCCTGCTCACACAGTCACCCTGAACTAGACTAATAACAATACTCAAATAACTAGTAAAATCGAAAATCTGTGAGATGGCTGTATGGCCCCTGCTCACACAGTCACCCCGAACTAGACTAATAACAATACTGAAATAGCTAGTAAAATTGAAAATCTGTGAGATGGCTGTGTGGCCCCTGCTCACACAGTCACCCTGAACTAGACTAATAACAATACTGAAATAACTAGTAAAATTGAAAATCTGCGAGATGGCTGTATGGCCCCTGCACACACAGTCACCCTGAACGAGAGTAATAACAATACTGAAATAACTAGTAAAATTGAAAATCTGCGAGATGGCTGTTTTGCCCCTGCTCACACAATCATCTTGAAATCATGCTGAATTACGTGAATAACTTTATATAATAAAATGGGCCGGATGGCCCTGACTCATGCAGTGAGAATTTTATATATGACCATGTCACTGTCCATCTGTCTTCGTTGTGTAAACGCAAGTACCATATGGCATACTATACTCTTTCGCAGGACTCTTGCGCAGGAATTATGGGATGCAGCCGAGAGATGACAAGCAAGGTAACAGAAACCAGACAGTTCATACCCAACTGCAGTGTATCAATATCCAGCATTAAGCCAAGGTTGCCTGTGCTGCCTAATTAGCTGTAGATGCCATATACTGAGGGAAGCAGCAGCTGGTCTTGCGTAGCCATGCACTATTAGATGCAACTCCTGGATAACTGATTAGCAGAACATGTACCACTACGTGTATGTTGAATTGAATTGATGAGCCATAGTGAATGCAAAGTTACGTTTGTTGACTCTCTCAGGAGAGAACTCTGCCCAAGATTCGCTTCATTGAAAACGCGTCTATGAAAGGGATCCCCGTACGAACGACGCAACGCTGCCGCAGCACTGCAGTAGTTCACTTTTATGGTTGCACAGCGCTTAAGCGTCTGTGAAGCAGTGCTCGTGAGTCGCTAAAGCAGAGAACGTCACATTTCGTGCACTGCGAAAGCGCTGCAAAATTTTGCCACGGTAAAGCAGCGCTGCGGGCCGCTGCTTAAAAGCTGCAATGAGACTTAGATATAAACATTGAAACCACTCCATATGACATCCTGAATACAAGCGACGCTTGAGGCCGCATTATCGCTTCACAACGCTGCAGATACCAAATAAGGACTTAAAGATCTTCAAAATTAAAACCCTGGAGAGCAAACCCGTGCGAAACTTGCATCGCTGTACGGCGCCGCAAAATCGCTTCAAAATTGCTTCAAAATAACTGTACAGCTAAATTGCAGCTGTTTAGCAGCATTTTAGAAGCCAAACAACAGCTTAATTCAAGTTGCAGCGGGCTGCAAAAGCGCTGGTGCAGCCTTTGAAGCTCTCGGCAGCAGTTTTGCAGCGCAGTTGCCGACTTTCAATAGCTGCAGTAACGCTACAATTCAGCTGCGCTCGATCTGACAGAACAACGTTCTTGAGCGCTCATAACATGAATCGCCAGAAAAGCCTTTTGCCACAGATTACGGCTTTCATAACGAGAAAACTTTGACTGTACCTCTAAGAAATGTGAGTAAGCTTGTGCGCAGGGAAGATCACTTATTGAATAAACCTCCAAATTCTATGCTTTTGGAATAAAGATTTCAATAAATTTTATTCCGTGACTGGCGAATGTGGGAATGTTATCGCTAATTCCCTGGAGACATTCTAGGCTGTAATCTAATTGGTCGGCACTTTTGCATCAGATCACATTACATGAGTTTGTCAAACATTACATCGCTAGACAAACATTTGCGACCGTTGCATGAAAGGCGCAAACATTCATACATTGTTTCGTACAAGTTTTTAGCATCTAGTTCTGTTTCGAGGTGGAAGTTCTGTTGATGTTTTTGGATGGAACTGCTCAAAAGTATTTGTAAACAACGGCACTGTTCAGTGAAATCTACGCGAAGTACCGACGAATCGAACCAGAGCAAGCAACACAGATACAAGAATCTCAGCTGGGGTACGCATGTACTTTTAATTACAAGATTCAAACGTTCTCGATGATGTACGTTCCTTAGTCCATTGTAAAATTTAACGACGACCAAGGTAAAATTGGGTTGATTTCTTTCATGAAAACAGTGACGGCAGATCGTGGATCATGGACAAAACGTCAAGGTGAGCGATGTTAGGTTTAACCTGTTGCAACGAATCAAAACATCATTTGGCTGCTGTCCGTGCAAACTTTATGTAGAACAATCGCTCTTATTCTCTTTACATTTAGATGAGTGACCGTGATTGCTGAATATTTACAAAGCGAGACTGTTGTAGATTTTTTATATGTCACCTGCTTTTGTAATGTGTACGCGTGGATACTACTAATAAAGTAGTAAAGTATCAGTTGCATTTTGTCTTTCTTGTGGTTTTTACTCCGCTACTATAAGGCCTCTTGTCAACTCCTTTACCATGTCTCATGATTATTGTATTGTTGAAGTCTGCATTTCTTTTTTTTGTACAACTAATCTTTGCAGCGCTTCACTAACGCTGCACAGCGCTGCATAAAAGCTGTTTATAGACCGTATGGCCTCGTGTGGCTATTTTTTTGCATCTTTACGGCAGCGCTCCTGCAGCTCTCGGTGTCGCTACCGCAGCGTTAACGCAGTCACAAAAATGCACTGCTGCAGCGAACGGAAAACAGCGTTCGTGCAACCTTGCTGCAGTGCTCGTTGCAGCGCTAATAAGTCGCAAAAGCAGCGCTGTTTTAACGTCTTCTGTATCGTACGGGGAACTGCCTGTATATACCTTAGCACCTGCAATAAAATGAAAACAATAAAAACAACTTCTGTAAACAGGCTAGAATGTGCTACCATTAATAAACAATGCATAAACCATCAGTCAATCCATTAGGATCTCCAAAACAACTGAATTAACAGTAAATTCCTCAAAAGAACCACAAAGTTAAAGTAATGATGTGATGTGGTGAGGGAAGCGTAAGCCTTTTGTCCCCTCACAACCAACATGGGACTATAATGTCCACACAAATCAAAACTTGGGAGCCAACAAAAACCAGAGATAAAATTAATCTAGCTACATGTACCTCTAAACCCAAATAGTGGATTACACAATTAAAGAATAAAAAGTTGGCATCCAAGGCTAAAAATGAGAATGGTAAATTCAGACCAAATAATATTTGCATCAGTTTCCCTAGACACAAATACAAATGGAAAGGAATCACACGTGTACATATCCTGCAAACAAATCACATATGCAGTACAAACAAGAGCAACATGTGTCTCCCACAACGAGGACCAAAGCCTCAAACTGAGGAACATAGCCTCAATAATATTACATAACAATGATGCGGAGGAAGCCTTAAGCTAAAATCCAAGGACAAATTTTCAAAATAACCTATGAGGACAAAGCCTCAAAATAAATTATGAAGACTAAGCCCCAAAATAAAATAGGAGGATGAAGCCTCAATGCAAAATACGAGGACACAGCTTCACTAAAAATCTGAAGATGAAGCTTCAAAATAGAATAATTTATGAGGAGGACCTTGTAATTGTTCTAAGCCTGCAACAAAATAAATAGTATTGCAGTGCCCCAAACATTGATCACCCCTGAGGGAAGGAATATCACAGAGGCTCTACTAGTTAGCACCATCAAAAGGGGGTGGCTGATGCTCACACAACAAGTAAAAACATGGTGGCTTGAACAGTAAGCACCGTTTTAAACAGGGTGGCTAAAAAAGTTAACGCCCATGAAAAAGCTAAGAACATGGTGGCTTGAACAGTTAGCACCGTAGAAAATAGGGTGGCTAAGACAGTTAACACCCATGACAGAACTAAAAATCTAAACAGGGTGGCTAAAACAGTTAACACCCATGAAAAAGCTTAGGGTGGCTAAAACAGTTAACACCCTTGAAATAACTACTCCCGTGGGGGAACAAATCCTCACAATGAAAAACACTGGCAACAGAATGTCGCCGACAGTGAGTAAAGGAAAACAACAGAACATGACGATGCAACACGTAACATCATGACATTGACCAGCACACAATAACCCTAATAAAATTATGCTCATACCTCCGAGATAACTTTTAAGAATGGTTGCTATGTAATTTCTATAACCTTGCAAATGCGTTGAGGGAATGGAACATAAAGTTTTAGCCGGTAGGGTTGGATAATGTATCTTTTTCTTTTTTTTTTTTTTTTTGATCATAATTAAAGGCTACAAGTAAGCTGAGTCCAAAGGTCAAAAAGGCTCAAACGTGCAAAATTGTAACTTCAGAATACCAATAAAATAAATTGCCTTTACATATCATAACACAGCTAAGATTATGAATAAAGGGATCCATTACTGGGCTGGTAAAAACAAATATTTCAAACTGAATAGCGATCGATTGATATTTTGCGCTATTTGGCACCAGCGATAAAACCAGCTGAGGTAGGAACACGAGGTACAGTATGTTGCCCAGTATCCGGACACTTCAGTTTAAAATTGCAATAACTTTCCTTTGTTAATCGCAAGAGCTCTGAAATTTGGCCTAGAGAAAATCTATCTAGTCCTTAATATGACGAAAGACAGTTTAACTTTTTTGCCTTTGTTTCCATCGCGAAATTAATATTTTTGCAGAGCTCCTATGTTGCCCAGTATCCGGACAGCTGGCCCAGTATCCGGACACAACAATAACAACGTCATTGTACATAAATTTCGACAGGCAAGCGACTTATAAGCTTCTCTTGCACTTGCAAAGTAGTCTGGCAATCGATTCCGAAAATATAACCTACAATAGCATCGTGAAATAAAACATAACAAATGACTGGGGTATAGTGGGGAACGCGAGCGGCTGTTTTAAAAATGGTATAATTTCTCACTTCTTTGTCTAGGAACTTTTTCACTGATTTAAGGAAGGCATCCGTGGACATGTCGAAGCGGCAGTTTGCAAGCTCAATTAGCCAATCTGCAAACGACTTTCTTTCTTCATTTTTTTATTTAAAGGAAGGCTTGGGGAAGGGACCTCAACCCAACGGTCAAAGGTCACTCTCCTATTTAGTCTGACCTGCAGTGTTGATTTCTTCATGCTCAGTCCGCACAATAATTAAGCCTGCTTTTCTAGCACTAATTCCTCCTTCTTTCACATCTCTCAATCCCTTTGTGACATTTTTTAGACCACTGCAATCCCATTCTAGCAGTCCCAGCTGGGGAAAGTATGAGAATCCCAGGTTCAACTCGGACGCTTTCTGTTACATATAGAAAATCCAGTCACGCGAAACAAGCGGCGCACGCGAAATCAAGTCGCCTCTGAATGAGTGAAGAAAATTTCCATACGGAGTTGAGTAGAGTTACATTTTACGACTGTATCATATATCCTAAGCTTTAATTATAGTCACTGATATGAAATAAATCTTATCCGGAGAATGTACACAGCTAATTCATCGATTCTGTACAGCAAAGAAAAAACTGTCCGAATACTGGGCACATCACATCAAAACTTGGTGAATGTTTCTGGCTTCCGTTATTCCAAACAAATCGAATTTCAAGAAGAATTAATAAACTTTCTGAAAACCTGACTTCCTTAAGTATCTTCACTTTAAACATAAAACAGTTTCTTTGAAAATATCACACCCTACCCTTCCTTTTCTGACCAGCACTAACTTTACTGCGCAGTAAAAAGCGTAAATATTAGCCATAGGCTTACTCACCTGAACAGAACGGCGTCTTCTGCGACTGTTTCGCAAGCTTTTAAATCGCCAAAACTTTCATCTTAAAGCTGAAATGTTCAGCTTTCATTCGAAATACTTCGTTTACCGAGAACTGAAAAGGGCGCCTCAAAAATTGAGTTTTTGTTTCAAGTGTCCGGATACTGGTACCGTCCGGATACTGGGCAACATACTGTACCACGAAGTATGAACAACGAACGGAATAGCATACGCGCCAGTGTAACTGCCAACTTTTAACTGGCCGATTGAACGAAGAATTCGATTTTATATTAGCATAAACGACCGTAACGTGTATCAATTCTTGCAATCAACAAGACGATCATGTGCACGCACATCATATCAGATCTGTGCACATCAATACAGCACCGAGAGTAAGCGGTAAGCCATCTGGCAATAATCTAGTACTTATCTCAAAGAAGAAGTGATGCTCGGTATAGATAAAACCCAAGAAGATCAAAGGAGACTGATAAATCACCAGCATCCTGCATCCAAACCTGCCCACCGTCTAAAAATGTTTTCCCACTTTTTTGTTGCAGTGAGCAGAGAGGCCTTGTGCTTCGCTTTCATGTCTTAAAAACACAACATATAATGTCCCGGATGGCAGGAACGCCCCCTCCCCAGTAAATGGAGAAATGACACATTAATCAGTCACATTAAGCATAAAACCATTTATTTCTTTCAGAAATAAATTTCCTATACAGCAAAAAGAAAAAAAGAAAAAGAAAACAAAACAAAATATATAGATACTCTGTGAAAGCAACTATCTCTCCCGTCTCTCAAGCGGCGAGGAAGAGGAAAAGAAAGAACATAAAAAAAACAAAACTAAAAACTGAAGAAAGGAAGGAAAAAATCCGCCAGCAATAAAACTGCAAGATAAATACACAGTGTTGAAAGTTGAACCCAGAATTTGTCTTTTTATCATTTAAAATTCGCGCTTTCCCCAATACTTAGTTACTAAAGCATGAATTAACATAACAGTGATAATAAATCTGATATTATAGTGAAAAAAGAAAGCGTAATATAGCTTAATCTAGAATGAAAAGCTGACTTTTATAGAAAAAATGCAAATTCTGCAAAACATCACTGTCAAAACTAGTTACTATCATAACTTCAGTGTTAATGGTCATAGCCTGAACGATTTATTCAACTTAAAGCAAATCCCTCAAGCAGTCTTTTAACAGTCTGTCAGTAAACAAAGACCCTAGAAAGACCATTAAAATTTCGACTAAAACCAAACCAACTCTTCTCCTTTTTCGTTAACATGCGCAGTTAACAGGCAAGACAATGCTATTGTAGGACTCCCAAAGCAGAGCTTTCCACATTTATGCAAAGTAGTAAATTTCTTCATAACACAAATATGAATAAAACGCCATTGAGGCAAACTAATACATGTTCACTGTAAGAAATCTAAATTTAAATTTCAAATATTTATTATGTAAGGATACATAAAAGGAAACGCCAGAGGTTATCCCTATAGAGGACGCTCCCTACATGAAATATAAAGTAAATATACTACTATGTAAAATTTAAGAATAATTAAGAAATGGCTGAAAAATTTACAGAATTTTACAGTACTTTCTAAGTTTACTTCGAAAAATGCTGAAATCCTGTTCGTGCACTATCTCTTTAGGAAGAACGTTCCACTGTTTAATAATTCTAACAATTAAAGAATGAGTGCAAACAACAATTTACTCTAGCTAACGGCTGTCTTAATTGCATTTCGGTTGGCAGTACCAATCTGACTTTATAACAGTTTTAATAGAGTATCAGAAATATTTACGAGGCTCAGTTGTGTTAGTTTGTCGTCATCTGTTGGATCAGTTTAATCATACCACGCATAAACATCGACGCAAGCAGTACCGTAGTTATCCCACCAGTCGCAATTGCTCAACGCCTCACCATACCAGATGTGGAACTCATCCTGCCCAGGAGATACGGTTATTGGAGAGGGAAGCTTGTTAAACAATAGCTCGGCAGAATTGACGCCAACACCATCAATCTTATATGAATAAAATCTGCAGCCATCAGATTCACCTCTGTATTGGGCAAGCGGAAGAGCTGTTTTGTTTGGGTATGTTATGACAGTAACTAATGTCTTATCCCCATACGAACTGTGTGGGCATCCCCAGTGGGAAAGTGAGATAAACAAGCTGCAGCTAACTCCTCCTCGGACGTGAACGAGTTTAAAGGAGTAGATGAGCCCTCCTTCTTGGATTTTAAATATACCATTTGAGTGAGAATTAAGTCTGGCTTTAAAGCAGATTGGACCAGTGGAACCAGTGTTGACTTTCTTCCAAGTCAAGTGAACATGATAAGTGAGGTGACTGTTGTACTCTTTTAACTTTTACACATGCAACTTTCATGTAAGTCACAAGTGAAAAATCGCCGAGTTCCCCTCATGGGGGGGGGGGGGGGGGGGGGGGGGGGTTAACTTATATAAGATACAGGCAAAGAAATACAGCGTACCTCAACGGCATAGTGAATGTATTGTGCCACGTTCTTCAAGGCAGACTGCGAAGGGCTGTCACCCGTGGCATTGTTTAGTTCACATATGCTTTTTCCCTCCTGTACTGGTCCCACATTGATTGACACACAGTTTGGCTCCATGAAGCACTGCACACGACAGCTGCCCTCATTGGCCACCTTTACTGAACTAATCACGTGACCTTGTAGTGCTTTTCCTTTTATAGGTTCCTGAAAAATTATAATGCGGTTGTACTCTGAAGACACAGCTGCAAAACAAACAAACAAACAATAAAAACAAAACAAATAAGCCAAAAATACCTCAGGGTATTTTTATGCAGTAATACTAATCTACTGAATTAACAATAAATGAAATAGCGAAAAGCAGGCTCAGTTCTAACAACTACTTTCATAGGTCTTTGAAAAATCTGATTTCCATCGGAATGCGACTGGCTTAAGCCCATCGAATGAACAACTTCGTACGGTAACTTGCTCGACTTTACTTCGTTTTATTTATTTATTTATTTATTTATTTATTCATCTTTCTAGATATTTACCTATTCAATTACTAAGTTAGTTTTTTATTTATTCATTTATTTATCTAAGCCGCTTTAATTTATTTGCGACTATGTTGAAAGATCTTGTAATTCAGAAAGCTTATTTCACTTAGATTAAGCTTGCCGCGAATAAAGTCCTTGATAAGGTTCAAAAAAGCATCCAAATATTGATAGAGTGCAGCTTGGGGCAGCCGTGCTTATCGAATTCGCAATTAACCCGGATTGGTTGTCATGAAAACACGGGAAAAAACACTGATCATGATGTACATGGCATGGTCTCGTTTTAAAACCCAAAGGTGTTGGTGGATAAAGCTAATCCTATCCAATAAATCATATTCGCGTGCATGGCTGTCAACGAGTTACATAGACTGAAATAATGTTGTGAATATATGAAAAAAAAAATTCTGTCAGGCTGAACGTTTGTTGAATTGTATTTTAGCAACAATTGCAGTTTGTAATTTGAACCCACGTATTTACTAAGTATTTGCATGTTTTGTTAAAGCTACTATTTTTGGCGCTTGAAAACAAAATGCTTGAAAATGTCCTTGGTATATTTTGCTGAAATCAAAATATAATGATTATAATTCTGAATACAGATTCAATATAAACTAAAACTATATGAAGCAATAATTTAAAGAGGACTAAGAGATTCTAAAAAAAAACTGCTGTAAATCTATCTTCCGTTTAACACCTGCGAAAGAATTCAGGTGCCATATTGGGTTTTTCGCCTCAACTGGACTATATTAGAATAAGATTACAATAAACGATGGTGGAAATTTACGGTTTGAAGGGATGTAGCCGGCTTTCATCTTCTTGTGAATATTGTCGCTTTAAAGCTATCAAGAAGGCTAACTCCTAAACCCCTAAATTCGCGTCGAATATAAATAAATTGATAAATAAAATAAGTTACCATACTGATTTTTTTTTTTCTAAAGGATAAATTCCTTTTTCCAAAAATTTACCGTTGAAAATCTATTTTAGCTTATTTTCTTTTCAAGAATCAATGTCAAAGTTTTCTGTATTCGCCGAAATATGTTGTCTATTGCACAGTCATAATTATATTGATACTTATGTAAAAACGTGACTGGTATCAATATAGCTGGTTTATGAATACGAATTTGCCTTTTTCCTTTCGTTTTATGGCCCTGAATCCCTGTTTAGTGAAAGTAGTGAAAGTACAAAGTATCACCAGTGTTTCCATAACACTAGCTTTGAATTCGAGACAAGAATCTACCGCCATTCGCAATGCCTAAGCCGGAGAGTGCAGGTGTTGTCGCTATCTAATTTGTGCTCAAAGGTTTCTTCGCAGAAACAGGAACTGGCATGGCTTAGCATTTTGTAAAACTTGTGATATTCAACAGTGCTACGCTTTCTCCACTGTGTAACCTTAACGGGGATATAAGCAAAAACTGGCGAACGACCAGACATAAACTGCTAACTGAACGCTTCTGCGTAGTTGAAGGTAAGAAACCTTCACGAACACTAAAAGAACTTTGCAGCGAAATTCTGTTGACTTTTAAAATAATATTCATCTCTATGCTTTTCTAAGAAACTTGTCATACGAAAGCGCCTTCAATTCAATGGCATGTTGTATATTGAAAATGCGTTAATATGGGAAACCCATGCTTTGGTAAAAGTTCAATTAAGATCAGAGTGAAGGCATTTATTTCGGCACATTCATTTCATTAATGATTGCAAACCATATTTTTGTGTCTTGAAAGTAAAAAGTGCAAAAAAAAACCAAGAAATTATTTTTAAAAAATGTCTTTCTCCACTTCATTCTCCACAACGTTTTAGAAACAATGATGATAATAAAAAGAATAAATGAGGCAAAAAACAAAACAAAACAAAACAAAACAGAACAAAAACTTATGAGATGGGCCACTGAGAATGCCTGTAGAATGAAACGGAGCTGATATCAACCCATTTACTGTTACCAAAGAAACTGCACCTAAATTGGAACCGGTGAAAAGATTAAGACGTGAACAAACACCTACCAGTATACATAATCGCATGCAAAATACATATAATCCAGACCAGCAAGTTAAGCCAAAAGAAATTAGCCATAAAGGTGGTCTTAGTTCTTCACGTTCGCGCAGTTTCGCACTCGTGCTACACTCTTAACTGTCAATATCATATTTCCCCCCCTTTCATCGTTTAATTTTAATGAATAAAACATATGTTTCGTTTTTTTAGTGTATTAGTGGATAAGTGTTGTATAAGCTGCCGATTTACTGTCTACTGTCTGTTTTAATCTTAGATTGGTGATCTTGCTCCTTTTGTATCGGCAACATGAACAATTGTTTCATATTCTCAAGCATTCGATCTCATTTCTTTCACCACGTTATTACGCCACTGTTTCTCATTTGCCTGTTTCCCTGTTTATATTAACATTGCTGTACGTCATTGCCTAACAGGTATTTGTAAACATAATTAACTGCCACATTAGAATAATCGCATGAGTATTCTTTTCTGCAGTTATACAGTCAACTCTCTCTAAGACGGACACCTTTTGGACCAGCACTAGCTGTCCGTCTCAGAGAGATATCCGTCTTATAGAGAGTCAAATAGAGGGAGGAAAGAAAGGAAGGGATCAACACTAGGTGTCCTTCTTATAGAGGTGTCCGTTAAGAGAGAGTCGACTGTAGCAACGACATTGTTACTTTAAGAAGTGTAACTCCTTTAAGTAAATCTGTCATTGGAAACTCTGAGTTTCCATAAACAAATGAAAATACAAGTTCATTGCCATTCTTGATAACTTAAGGGCCACTTTCTTCGTCGTGCTTTCAAATATTTGGCGCACGCTTCTCCTTTTTAAACGAGGCTTGTTACTGGGCAGGGGCGGCCCATTTCTCGAAGGTCCTGTTTAATTAACGATAACAGAAAGCTGTTGCTTTTTATATTCAAGAAAGAGGTTTCGATTATAGTAGTATCCACGTTCCGTCTGAATTGTAAATATTAGCCCTGAGGATTAATTGATGATATGCAAATGAGTATATATAATAGGAAACAGTGGCACGCATTGTCCCATTCACTTCACCTTGTTGGACACGAAGAACTTTTGGCGACTATCAGTAGAACCCGACTTACTCGCTCGATGGCCGCCAACGAGTTCGGTTATTATCCACCGGCTGCAGAATTGGTAGTTATAGCGGAGTGCTTTAATCAGGAAGGCTGACCAATGCTTACGTACTCAGGTCCACCAGGTTGTGCTCAGGATGAAGGCAGGACCTAAGCCAACACTCCAACTGTTGAGGTTTTGTGTTTCTCTTATTGTGGTCCTGTATTTTTTAGTCATATCGTTTAGTCGGGTTTTCGCCTTTCTGGTTTGCGGGCTTTTAGAAGTTTCTGTTTAAGTTTCGGTTCGCATTTTGTTTCGCCCCTTGAAACGGCTGAGGTACTGTTTGTCCCTGTGTGTGTATGGGGCTAAGAATTGCGTCGTGTCAGAGCTCCATATGCATGTTTTGTGAAGAAAGTATGAGAAAGATCAATGCAAAAGATGTCGGATAGCTTTCGTGATGCACTTTGGTGCAGTGTAAACACCTATTCGGGCCGTCTTGTTAGCAAATAGGTAGGAACGAGGACTGGAACCCACTGGGACGGAAGTAAACATTCAGGAATGAGGAGTGGAATTTAGAGCACCAAACCCTCTCAGCCAACCATAGCGCGATATTCTGTGTGTAAACGACACGTAGTGTTCCAGTTCAGGCGGCCGTTGCTGTTCATACTATGACAGATCCAAGAGCTATGGTTCTTGACCGGATCGGAAAATATAGTATAAACATAGCCAAAAGAACAAAAGCGTAGGTCATTTTAGTTCCAGTTTTTTTGTTTTTTGCTCTTTTGTTTGTTTGTTTTGTTTTTTGCTTTAATAATATTTTTTTGGTTGAAATTCGGTTTATCATTTACCCGACCAGTGGGATTTTACATAGGCCCAGGACTGCGCGGTCGTTAACATGTAAAAGGTGCTCACCATGTTTGTGCTAAGTTTTAAGTTGTATTTGTTTTTGCATCTAGTAATCGGTTTTCATCGTACTTGCCGGACGTCTTAACACGTGTTTCTAAGTTTCCTTTGTTAGCGTTTTCTGTATTTCGTCGTTTTAAGTGTTAGTGTAAGTTTTTCATTTTATTTCTGCAGTTTTCATGCGTTTTGTATTCCATCTAGGAACCATGTTTATCGTGAAGTTGGTTCTCTTACATGACTTTGACACGTAACATATCCATGTAGTTCCGAATTAAAGGTTGTGGTTTTTGGCGGGTACATTCATAGCCAACAAACCAGTCCATTTTTTGTTTTTATAAACGAATAGTTTCATCAGGTTAATTGTACGGAAACTCAAGGGCACCCAAGGGATCTGTTCCACAAAATATCTGTTCTTCAGGCCAATTTTTGATGGCTGGGAGAAGTGGAAGAAATAATATGTCCGTGGAAAGAAAGTGTTGCTGGAGAAAAGACAATTCAGGGTGTCCGAGGGGATTTTATGTGCAATAGCTGGCATGTGTTATTTGTTAGAAGCCTCTTCCCCCTTCCCACCCACTGAGAGGGTGAATTCCGCCCTCTGACCACACCCAAACTGGTCAGTAATGTCTGCTGGGAAAATTTCCAGAGTCTGGTTGCAGGTTGTAGGTTTACCTTGCTGGGCTTAGAACTGACTTCTATCAGTCTTGCTGGGAGTGAGGAACAGATAAAGTTTTCCGCCAGCAGTCTCTCAAAATGCTTAAAATGGCTTCAGAAAGCTTTAATCATACTTTGTTGTTTTTAGGTTTTGCCTCTACCTTGAACTTAAATAACAACAGCTTTCTGGGCACGTTATTTATTGGGACTTTCGAATGCATTTTAAATTATTTTTATTTTATTAGATTCGCCAACTACTGTCAGGGTCACCGCAACAGCATGACGCCAATTACTGCGGGCCCGTAACAGTCCCTTCCCACATGAGAGAACAGTGTGTGGGTTTTTTAACGTCCCACAGAATTTATACATGTTATAAATGCAAGGGTTCTGAGACGGGGCCTACGGTTTATCTCCCTTATCCGAGAAGACTAGAAAGCCTAACCATTTGCAGATGTCTTTACAAAGGCAGCACTTTCTCCACAGTTATGGAGAAGACCGGCAGACCGGCGCTTATCCAACTGAGCTTACCGCGCAGTGGTAATTTTGCACCTCAGATCTTTTGCAACAACTTGCAGCTAGCCAGTTCCACTTACACCAAGGACCATTTGAATTATAACTCAGAACTCGACTCTTTTTTTAATTATTATTTTTAAACTCCAACGGATCAAAAACATGTTAAATGTTGAAAAAGTGTCACAAAACAACTTTCAGCATGCTTCACTGTGCCTTAAAGCAGTCAAACTTAATATACAGGTGAACAGGTGCGTGTAGCTTTTGCTGTTGGGCACACTAAAAGAAGATTTTTTTGCCTGAAGAAATTAATACAAGCGTCCACAGTGCTTCTCTTGATACAAACTTCATCGTCGTGAAGTTTTGCCGCGTTGCAGTTATTTCTGTTGAACAAATTCAAGAAATTAGGATCTGATCACAGTACCTTAAGTTAAGTTCACATTTGGTTTAATTCTAACCAGAAACACGAAAAAAGCTATTTAGGCTGATCGTATCTCAGACCTAAAATAGTACTGTATACTTGACAAGAAATGCGCGCCTCGCAAACTCGCGAAATTTGTCAGGGAATCAGAGTATTGTTTCCTTTCGGGTCTTTCAAATCCTTTATTCATGGCAAGTAGCTTAGAATGGACCAGCCCCTGTGAGCAAGGTAAAAAAATTAAAGGAACTGTTTCATGAAATTTATCAAAATTCAAACAGCAAGACAGTACTTACAAAAGAAGGCCATTTTTTAAAACTTGTTAGCGAACAGTGTTTCATATTTCATTCTTGCTGTTTGTAACGTTTGATATAACGCTTTGGGGAGATGTTTGTTACAAAGTTGTGATTTTGTCTTCGACACGGAAGTAAATGTTTTACTTTTCACGTTCCTTAGCAAGTAAAGACGTGTTATATATAGGCATTGTGTTAACTCAATGAACTTGACGGCCGTGACAAAAATCTTTTTTATCTGTTTATCTTAAAGTGCTTTAAACATACCTGCAGGGAAAGTTGGGGGAGATGCCGGAGGATCGTAGAGCAAAGAAAGAAAAAAAAGAAACAATGGAATTGAGGTGTCTATTTCTGAAAAATAAAACACATGGAAGAGTTAAGACAAAACAAAACAGAACAAAAAGTTTGTTTATAGAAAGCGTACATAACTTATTAATAATTTTGAAATCACTATGATCTTACCTTTTGAAAAGAAGTTGCAAGAATTACCCAGTTTGTCGACATCTGCAGAAGACTGAACGAGTTCCAGACCTGTTTCCTACAGAATGAAGGAATAAGAAGTTCTTGTTAAAGAAAAAAAACAAATCCTGGTTTTCCCAAATACAGTCGAAGGTTTCCTTTTCACCACTACTCTCGTAAGCGACCAGTCCTAATTACGACTACCTTTGAAAAACTCCGTTTGAACTGTGACTTAAGCCTTGTAATGACAGCGACCTCACCCTTAAGTGATTGCGACCAGTTTCGAGATTACCCAACTGGACGTTGCCTTTGTTTTTATGCTGTCGCAAGCGACCACTCGGCGAATACCAACACTTTGTGGAAACTGAACACTGAGCTTATTGGACGTTACTTAAGTCGTGTCTATATCAGATGCAAAGTCGCTCATTAAACATTCATTTCTTTTGTTTTATTTTTCTTTTTTCTCTTTGTTAACTATTAATGGCGGTTATCATTGATCACGGATCAGCGTTCGTCACTTACGAAGACAAAATCCAGTCGAAAGGGGTCCAGGTTCCGGCCGAGTTTCCCCTGATAAAATCAGTAGGGGCTGCTAATCGGCAGTCGCCAGCGAAACCTCAAAATTTTGTGGCTTTGTATCACAGGAGGACCAAGATTAGGATGCGTTCTGACGAACGCGAAGGGTTTCTGCAGCTCTCGTAAGCGACCGTCCCCTATTGTTTAAGCAACTGACTACTTTCACGTATACCATAATGCACCTTGTTTACCCCAAGAATTTTGCATAACCATTGTTTCCAATTTCTCCTAGGTATTACAGTCGTCCCAAGAGAAAACAAGACAACGGTTATGCAAAACTTTGGGGGTTGAACATGGTGCATTATGGTTTATGTGAAAATGGTGAATATGTCGCTTAAGAGAGCTTATTCTCCTTAGCGACCATCTCTAGTAACAACCAACTTTTTTTCATTTCCTTGGTGGTCACCTGAGTTATCCCTTACGGACTACTTAAAACTTACTCGCTCAAAATATGCCACAACTTCCGCGTGTGCAGAGTCACCTTCATGGGAGGTTTTGATTTCACAGAAGAATGAATTATTCGCGTTGTTAACGTGACATATATCGAAATAGCAACGTGGAAGGTCAGTAGAGCTTTCTGTTGAATTCCATGCATCTCTTGACTTGATGGTCTGCAAGAAAAGTGAAAGGTTAAGAACTGATAGATATGTTCACTGAGGTTATTAGTGTATAAAGGCAATTTCTACGCTGGCATAGCTTGTTCAAAGACGTTTTCCCTTTGTTACCTCAGCTCCTTGCACTTGGGATCAATATTTATATATCGCGGTTTTTATTTTCATTCACGCTCTCGACTGTCTTTTAAGAAGAAATAGATGGTCCGTGATCATTCTAACAAACTCTTGCAAGGTTTTTTCTCTGCGGTAGTACAAATGCATCTTTCCTTTTATATCGCCAGTAAGACCGTTAGGAAGAAATTGTCTAGTTTAAATGCGATTTGAATAGATGGTCGGTATTTTAAGCACATTAACTATAGAATAAAAGATGAAGAGCTAGGGAGGAGTTACTGGAGAGATTTAAAAGAAGGGGATTTGAGAGGAGTAGATCGTGTTTCAACCGGCGACTGCATGAGAAATGGGAAAGCCCCGAGAAGTCTGCTAAAAGGCAGAAAAATACGACCAGAGTCACTTATTTCACTCATGATATGCAACGTTATCGATCATTAACTTTTTCTTAAGAAAAAGCTTCGTTAAAATTTTCCATTTGTACCTTCACATTGCTTCCTTTGACCTTCCATCCATCTCCCAATGAATTGAGCTCAATTTTGATGTCTTCATTGCTGTTAGACACAAATATTCCAGAAAGAGGTGTCAGAAGCCTTTGTCCACTCTGGTCTCCTTTCTGGCAAATTTTCTGTTTACATTAAACGGACGAAAAATTATAACTGTTGTAAATAAAAACCCCTTGGAGAGCAAAATCGAGTTATTACAAGAGATGTTTTACGACGGTTAGCATTCTAAGACAGGAGCAAGTGACTGAGCAGTTGCGCACACTAGCACGATTTCTTTTCGCTAAGCGGCGTAATAGACCTATTCGGCTAACTCAATGTTGTACCCAATTCAAACCCTTTGGGAATAAAACTTTTTGTTTCAGGAATTTCCATACATTTAAATGAGAATGCCACATTATGATGCAAATACAATACACAATGAATCTTAACCCCGGGAGATTTGAATTGGGTACAACATTGAGTTAGCCGAATAGGTCTATATCTAAAGTCCCTGAAGAATTCTGGAAGACATGAAGCATGAGAAAAGTTAGTAAGTTTGCGTTACTCCAAAACTTTGAAGTTCAATAACCTGAAGTCCTTTTAAGGTATGATCGCCAAAAACTTAACGACTTTCAAGAAATACATCTGGAAATACTTTTAAGTCTTAAACGGACGTGTTCGTCCAAACTGAAGTTTATAGCATGGTAACCCAAGTGTTGGCAGCCATATTTTGCGAATTTAAATCTCTAGTACTTTTGAATACAAACTTATTGAAAGTTGCACCCATGGGTAAAAGGGGAAAAAGTGCATGAAGAGGTTTTAATTCTGTTATTTGTGTCCAATTATACCGATAACCTCTCTGGCATGAAAAGGAAAGGTTAAGAATCAAAACAACCCCTCACCCCCCCCCCCCCCCTCCCCCAAAAAACAAACAAACAAACAAATACAAAAAGAGAAAACAACAAGAAATAAAGAGTGACTATATAGAAAGAAAGAAGCATAAAAGCAAAATCAGCGATCCCAATGCTAAGTTTTAAAAAGGCCCCCTCTGGATACGTTTTTTGGAAAATGGAAAATGCTATTTTTGCAAATCAAAACGTTCAAAATCTTATTTACTTTAGGTGGCTTCCATCTCTTAAGTGTACTGATAAATTTACAGCTTACAAATAAAGTCCTTGCAATCTTCCTTCTTGGCTTTGAAGGTTAAATAAGCAAAAATTTCAACGGAGTAAGCTACCGTTAGGACTTGTGACTGGTGCATGTTTTTATTGGCGCGTACGTAGTACATAGTTTATATGCTCATTAGTATATATTAAAAATAGACAAATTGCAAGAGCAAAAATACCTTACAAGCTGGGTTTGTATCATCTACAAGATAAACCCAAATCTGCCAGTCTCTTCCTTGTTTTGGTCGTTTAGCAAAGATCGCCATTTGCATTCTTTTCTTGTCATCTTTTCCTGGTCTTCCGAACGCAGCGATCTCGACATCCTCCTGCAGAGATGGCAGTGTGACTTCAATGTCATTGTGTATCAATTGCACTTTAGCGTCGGGGTAGAACAACATCAGGCTTCTCCAGTTGTTTCTTTGGTTGGGCTCTTCTTGGATGTCATGCAGTAAGGGGCGACATTTCACCTGGATTTCCCACTTATTTTCGGATGTCATCAAACACGAGTGTTCAATCCGAGCTGGGTGAAATGTTGGGGTACCACCTGTGATCTTATAACCGCCACTGATCTGGACTTCTGACCCTTGGTTAACATCGGTGTCCATTTCTAATAATAATAATAATAATAATAATAATAATTCTCACAAGTCACACCCAAGCCGCTGTATGAGAATGAGCATGCGACCGCCTTCTGGGACGTGCCATTATTCGCTGACACAACTCAAGTAAAACCTAATAGAATCGACGCCACGGTCATTGACAAGAGCAGCACAAGCAAGTCAGAGTGATTGAAATGAGCTGTCCATAGCTGGAAAATAGAGAGTCTAAAGATTCCGAGAAGACAGCGAAGTACAGTCAACTAAGACTAAAGCTAACGAACCGATGTCCTGAGTACAAGGTCAATCAGTATAACATCATCATGGATGTCTTTGAGGACTGTTCAAAAGAGGTTGAGAAAAATATTAAAGAGCTTGTAGGAGACAAGTGTGAATCAATTAGGCGCCAAATGCAAAAGGCAATCCTGTCTGGTTCATTACACATTGCTAGAATGTTCAAGCTGAGCGCTTAGTTATCTACAGGAATTTTGGACACCTATTTTAACAGATACTTAATTTTGTACATTATCGAAATTTTATTTACACACCTTAGTCGTTCCCATAATTAAATGGACAGCTATATGAACGATGGGTTTCAACTTACGAACATTTTCATTTTGTAATTAAGACGTCCATAAAGCTTTTAGGTTTTTATTTATTTATTTACTTAACTTTTATGACACTCTTATCAAATCATTTTTACCCAGTTTTTTTTTCTTTTTGCGCAAATTATCGTGTAATTGTTACCATAAATTTTAGTTGATGCTGCGGCTGGTTACACTTTGCCGCCCAGCCAAAGCCTTTATTTTTTACTCTGGGCATCCAGACGTTTGTACTGCCATAATAATAATAATAATAATAATAATAATAATAATAAAAGGGGGTTATTTTCAGTCTACGCCACAGAATAATAAGGACCGTATTTTTCAGTGCAGAGTCTTGCTACAAATTTAGTACACTGGTACAGTAGCCTGGAACTGGTTGCATTTACACCGGCACTCAAAGTGTTCATTAACTTTTCAGATTTTCTGTAACAATGATGATGCTACTAATAATGTTTCATCATCATCATCATCATCATCATCATCATCATCATCATCACTATCGTTATCTTTGTCGTTACCGTTATCTTTGTCGTTATTTTTATTGTTAACCTTATCCTTATCCTTGTCTTTATCGTTATCCTTTTCATCAGTCATCAGTCATCATCATCATCATCATCATTACCGTTATTATTATTATAAGCACTATATAATTATTAATGTCCTTTATCCGGATATAGGTGGAAGAAAATAAGAAGAGGAAGGAACATCCATGTAAGTGAGGATTGGGAATAAGTGAACAACCCTCCTGTTCGATATTTTTTGTTCTGTGCCGATACTGTTCATTACACTATACGGCATAATTTTTCATGTCAGCATAAAAACCTACCCGTTATAGTGCAGACCTAGCTCTGAAGATCAATAATAAATTAACATAAATAACACAAGAGTAAAAGTTTTGCTGTGTTGAGAATAAACGCGTAAATTTGTCGTTACTTTTAAAAAGAATTTCCAGAAATATTTATTTTGGAAGAAAAAAAAATGTTCGATTATTTTCCCCAATATTTTTTTCCTTTTCTATAAAAAAAATATAGGTATCTCAACCTTACCCATTTTAGCCGTTTGCTTGGCAGCGTCGTGGACCTTGCTGAGTACTGCATAAAAAGCTTTTTAGTTGTCGATACTCAATCTTTTATTTCGTGACAACAACCTTGTTTACAACTTTCGTAACGGGTGATTAGTTCATATTCTGTCTGTTTTTGTCACCTGGCATACTGATTTCTAATCTCGTGACCAATGAAACACAGCCAGCTAAAGAAGGGGGCTTTCCCTTGAAGAGGTTTCGCAACGTTGCACATTTCTGTATATTGTTAACCTTGAGAAATATTTAACGTATACAAGAAATTTAACCTACATTTAATAAACACGTTTGGATAGATAAATTACGGTTTTTGTCGAGTCAAGTAAAGAACCAAAGACAGGCATACAAAATTCATGAAAAGTTTTGCAAATCTAGAGCCCGAAGTAACTGGAATCGTTGTTTAGATAATTATGTAACACACTGTATTTCAAAAGAAGTTCAAGCGTGTATATAGTAATTAAGGGCCTGTTTACATGGAGGTGGGGGACCCCAGGTAGGTGAGGTGACCCGCTTAGGTGGGGTAACCCGCCTGTCCATATAATCTCTCATTTTCATTTGATCACGTTTACATGATAGGTGGGGTGACCCGCCAAGGCGGGTAGCCCGGTCTACCAGACCGGGTTGCCCTCTCAGCCGGGGTCACAATTTTTCATGTAAACGTTTCAAGGTGGGGTAACCCGCCTGCCCGGGGTCGGATTTGTGATACATCAAATTCGCGCAAAATTCGCTTTCGCGGTGTCTTTGCATTATGATTAAAGTTAACAATAGAAAGCTATTGCACTGACGGGTTGCAGCAAGAGCAACAAGTGAGTGAAGAAGTGCATTAATCGCCAAAACTCGTGGTTTGCCAGCATTTTTCTTGTTTACGTGCTTAGCGACCATTCAATAATCTTGAGAAAGTGCACCCCGGGAAGGCGGGGTTGTAAGATTGCATGTAAAGGAGGGTTATTTTTTTACCTCACCTAAGCGGGTTACCTCACCTACCTGGGGTCCCCCACCTCCATGTAAACAGGCCCTAAGAATGATAATAACAGATAATAAAATAAAATATATTTATATATAAGTCATTCGCCAGTGAAAATTTCAGAAGAAATATTGCATCCATTTGTGCTTGCCTTCGAAGTAAACAGGGATTTTTCCCAATATTACACATGCCACACACGAAAACGCTTTGCAAAGCAAAAATGCAAATCTGATGATCAACCCATTGTTGCTCTGAGGGACTTTTCCCTTGAATCAGGGTCACGAGATTGAGAGAGTGACAACGCAAGCATATTCCACAGCCTTTCAATGAGAAAGATAAAGTGAAAATACAAGAAATATTAGGTAATGTTCACAGAGTGTGAGTCCTTGGATGACCCTCATGTGACTTTGAAAAATAAAAAAAAATAAAAAATACTGTGATAAACAAAGCGGGCCTGAAAAGTAAGCAGTGCTTAGTCTATTCTTGTTTAAATCACACAAACGTGGGAGAGGATTTTTCTCAAGGGATTCTTTTGAGATTTACTGCGATACATGAGAAGTCAAAAGAATACAGACCGTGGCAAGCCCGTTTAGTGCAACATCCTTTTTCAAAATATTTAAATTGGACGTACAAGTAAGTTTTCTTATTATTTTTAACCCAAGTTTCACGAATTTCTCGCCTATTGATACTAAATTTAAATGACTATATATGTATTAGAGATATCATGCCTATGATGTTGAATACGAGCTGTGGAGTAAAATAATTTCACTGATCGTCACGCGACTTTCAAGAAAGCCATTTTGCGAAACTTTGACGAATCCAAGGTCACACTAACTTCCTTTTTTCCGTGATATCAGCCTTGTGGATGACTTGTAGTCCTAAACACAGTGGCTAAAATATATACCAAAATGACCACCCGAAACGATTAATCATACAAACAGGGAAATTAAAGTTCTTATACAAGGACAATACTCAGCAATAGAAAGTGACGATTAAATAATCGTCTACGTTTGAAAATACCCAGCTGATTTTGATGTCTGTTTCATGTTCGCTGTCTCTAATGTCGTTCAGAAATCGAAAACACACACACACAAAAAAATAGTCAAAACACCAAGGTATAGTTCTTTCTGTTACCCAGAAAATCAGCTGCTGCAATTTAAGATGCCAGCTGTTGGGGATTCCCCTGTCGTAACTAACGTG
>CALNXK010000056.1:842500-872500 GCA_942486035.1 Porites lobata
CAAAATATTTAAATACCAACGAGACGCTTTCTAAACGTGAATTTACTTCCTTGGATAAATTTAACTGCTTTAATCTTCACCAGCAGTGCCAAAGACTGAATTCGAAGTCGAAAGATTTTCCTACGGCCATAGCAGAACGCTTTATTTTATTTAATTTATTATTTTGAAGAGTACTCGAAGATAACTCAAACCTTCGATAACTCTAACCTCCCGCTAATTCGGTGTAAGTTCAGAAAAGTTCGCCCCAATTTTTGATCATTTCCTTATTTCCAGATACCCCACCAGGAGACAAGACCAGGGATTGAATATGGTTACATGACCAGTGAATCAGCAGAGAAGGGTGTGGCGGTAGCTTAGGAGGGAAACCGGTCATTTCGATACAAGTCAGTTCCATAACTCAAATAGTGAAATCGCACAAGAAAAACATTTTGGGTGTATATTCTTCGTTCTTTAAGCCAGGTATGTGCAACTATTTACAACGCGACTGAATAAGTTTGTATCGAAACGACCGGTAACCAAGAGCCTAGATACTCTGCAACATCTTTTCAAAGTTATTGTCAGTTTAGTGCTAAACTGCGATCAGGCTTCTACTTCTCTTTCATTTCGAAAAAAATCCGCCCGGAAAGCAAAGCGGAAATTTCTTACCTGATCGTATCTAAGGGTACTTAGTTCTGTATGTTTATTGGACATATGCTGTGTTAAACAGATCTTCATAAGGAAGTATATTTTGGTTGTAAATGTCAGGTTCAGAGAGAGCTGGGACCCGATTCTCGAAATACCCAGTACCTATATTTTCGTGCCCGAAATGAAATCATTGTTCAATCACAATCTAAAGAATATAGGCGCGGGTCGTATCTAGCAAATCAGTTTATTTTATATTGTCAACTGATAGTTTTATTTCTGTTACACCCCAACCTCGACAACCATTGCAGTACTCATTTGTGACTCTATACAATCATAAAATACATAGGCCAATTTGTACTTGTTTAACCCCTGAAAAACACTTGAGTGCGAATGGAAATATACTTCCTTTCTAAGTTACAGCTTTGTCCATTGCAGCTTGTATACTACAAGAGGAAATAATTATGTAACATACTGTACAGCCTACTGATGTAAATTAAGTCTGGAAGACATGCGATATACACCCTGTCACTTTCAGAACAGCTTCACAGGTACAAAATATATTGCTGTGAATACTTTTCCACTTCATTATATGTAAAAAAAAAATGTACGCAAAGCAACCGATACACGAAATTAAATACAGATTTAATATGTATATGTTATAATTGTAAAGAAAAAGCCTACCAATATTGTCACTAAGAATAACTGAGCTTGTTAATTATATTATACGCATCAATTTTACTTCTCTGGAAGCCTACCAAAATGGTAACGAAATGTTAAAAAGGATAATAGTTATCTGTGCTTCTTATACCCTAAAATGCAGCTTCCATGTACAAATATGTTTCACTTTTACCTTTTAAAAATGAAGTCGTTATATATTTAAATCCTGGTATTATAGTGTAAAATCTCTCTGTCTCAAAATAAACTGTTTTCGAAAGTGTATAATATCGTCATTATTTTCCCAAATTTAGGCTATGTTCACACCAGATAGCTTTTGCGCAGGCCCAAAAACATAGTGAACAGGGCTTCTGTTAATTCTCACATAAGAGTGGTGATTTCGGTGATTTCTGTAACGGAGCGAAGCTGCAGATAATATACTGATTTTTAATGGCTATTTTGGGTAGTAATTTTGACATCAATTTTAGTCAAATTCTAGTCCCAGGCTCCTCTCTGTATAATGCCTTGAGAACAAAGTTACAGGCGCCGCCCGGTTAGCTCAGTTGGAAGAGCGCCTGTCTGCTGAGCGGGAGATCGTGAGTTCAAACCCCGGCCGGACCATCAACCAAGGTCTTTAAAACTGGTGAGATCATGCTAGCTGTGAATCCCCTTTCTCAGTTCAGATGATCGCGTCATTGGACGTTGACGTTAAGCCGTTGGCCTTGTCTCCTTCATCCTTAACTTGTACTTCAGTTGGAAGGGGACGTAGATTAACCCGTGACATTAATATTGTTCGAAAAGAGTAGGGAACGTAGGCCCGGTTGTCATGGTCTATCTGACTTGTGCCGTCATCGGTCTGCGTGGGCTAGGTGTGATCAAAACATGGACTGAAGTGGCAGCAAGAGTGCGCCTTTACATGCTGACGTCCGATCTCACCTCTCTGGTTCCTCCGCAATTCAGCTATTGGCTGCAAGTGAGGAAAGTTGGCACAGTTTATTTTTTTTATTTCTACAGGAGCCGATTACTTATTCCTATTATTATTTTTTCTTAACAGGCATGAACTGAAAGCTGCATAGTATAGTCCATGGTCAAATTCATTTGGCAACTCAATTTACCAATGCAGTTAAATGGCACTTTCAAAATTCCCCCTTGGAGGCTGGATTTTTGGTGGTCAAAGGAAAAAAAAAATGAGACGCCCCCACCCATCCCCCGCAGAAACTACAGAACTAGAAGTTAGAGAACTGAGCCAAACTGACTTTTGAGATATCTCATCACACCCAACTTCTGTACTAAGTTTCAGCCAAATCAGTTGACCATAACTTTTGGCCTCTGGAACACTTTCCCGGACAGTGACACTTAAGGCGAAATTTCTACTGCTTGTTTTCGCAACTCGCAGGGAAGAAATCCCTCAGATATTGTAGTACGTTTTTGTGGATGATGTAATTAACATCAAGAGGCAAAGGCCTTTTCCTACCATAAGGCTAGATTATCCAGAAATGCGTGGTTTAGCTATTATGATGGTTTAATTAAATTTGTTTGAGCTTCGCGGCAACAACAGCAAGTACGATTTTAAAACGTCTTTTTTTATTGGTGTATTAAAGTAATTTGATTCTTAATCAGTGAAGTTGAAGCTTCCACATGTGTGCATCTCTGTTATTCCTTGTTAACTGCTGTAATGGTGTTATACTGACAAGTCACCTGGATAACCCTGAAATGAAAAACAAAATCGGTTATTATTTTTCCGTTTTTGCACAGTAATTGTAACTTACGTCCTTGTCAACTAAAGTTGTAATGAGCCATGTGAACTAAATCTAGTAAGTGGCTGTACTTTCTGGGGCAGTTGAAACTGGCTAACGTATCGCCTAATGACCTGGTGATGTTCTATACTACATGTATTAATATTTTGGTCAATAATTGATTACGCTATACCAGCCTTCTAGCAAGTGCGCTAATAGAAACGAGCTGCATCGACTATAGTGCCAGGCGCCAGCTAAAACACTGGGTTGGAAGATTTGTTGATTTTACACCTGGAAGAGCACACATGACCAGCTTTGCAACAACCTTTTTAGCAGAACCCTTTCGGATGCGAAACCTAAGATTAGAAACCTGTCGCCTCCCACTCGCTGCCGCAATAGTTACAAATTAAAAAAAAAAAAAAAAACTGAGCAATTTTGAAAACGAATCGGGTAAGTAACTTCTTCATATCCCCCATGGCTGCGATGGTATAACCATAGACAACTTTCTGAGAATTTTTAAATTTTCTTAATTTTTATAGTTTTTAAACGCTATCACATTTTTTAAAGTATTTGTAAATATCTTTAATCATAGTTTTATTATTCATGGACTACAGTCGACTCTCTCTTAAAGGCCACCTCTATAAGACGGACACTTCTGTAAAACGGACACCTAGAGTTGGTCCCTGCCTTTCTTTGATCCCTTTATTTGACTCTCTATAAGACGGACATCTCTCTAAGACGGACACTTAGTGCCGGTCCCAAAGGTGTCTGTCTTCGAGAGAGTTGACTGTATTGCTATATTACTGGATATTATTATAATAGTTGTTACAGTATTGTAAAATTACATAATTCAGCCGAGAGGCTGCCAAGTAAATAAATAATCTATCTATATTAGGGAATTAATCAAAGTAGTTATTGCCCGTGGTAGCAACAAAATGGAAAAATATTATTCTTTGCTTGCTTTTTTGTTTGTTTTTTTACGGGGGGGGCGGTGGTGTTGTTTGTTTTTATATACATCAATGGCCTAAACAGTAGAAGTGCACGAAAAAAATGAAAATCTAAGGCTTAATTGATTCAGGCGCCGATCTTACTTTCTGCCGAACTAAAGGGGAGAAGAGTGATCTCTAAGTTAAGTTGCTTGTAAAATACGTTATAATAATTTATTCATTCCGTTCGGCACCTGGAAAGTTCGGTGTCGGAATCAAAGCCATTCCAAAGACGCTTCTCAAGTCGAAATTTCCAGCTGGAAGGGCTGGGCGAATTGAACGACTGAGTCTTTCCAAATTGAAATAGGCGTTCCTAATTGATTCAGCCACTCCGAAATTTTCACGGACCGAATAGAGCGTATTTTATTGGAACAAAAAAAAAATGACAAAAAAATGGTCCAAATCCCACAGGATTTGTTTGAAACAGCAATATGGCCGCCGTTTCATGTATTGTTTTGGAACACCAATATGGCCGCCGTGACGTCATTTGAATACGCTCGAACAATGTATTGGGCTCGGCTCATGAAAAGTTCGGCGTCTGAACCGAGCTTGAGTTTGGATCGACAATCGCCTTCTATCAGACGGCTGAAACGGGCGAAGATCTTCGTAGGGAAAAAATTAGATCTTCTCATGGGACAAACTAAATGGGTAGATTAAAATTTTGTATGTTTATAGAATAGTTAGAAAATGATAAATAAACAATAATAGCACTAACAATAATAATAATAATAATAATAATAAGAAGAAGAAGAAGAAGAAGAAGAAATTAATAATGCCCATTCCACTTTATTCTCGTTAGTGTCTTTAGTCTGAAGAACACCTGGCTAAAGTCACAACATACTGGTAGTCCTTTGTGGTAACTTTTGTGCTAAGAGAAATACGTTTTGTAGGTAAAAGACGGAACAGTGAAGCTAGCATTTTCAAGGACCAAACTTCAGGGGGACTTGGTGATTATGAACAGCCAAAAAAAAAACATGCCAAAGTTTCCGTTTAAGCTGATCAATTCAGAGAAATCTATCGGAGCTTCATTTATGGGGACAAAGAAAACTGTCCGATTCTAAGGGGTGTCTGAATTGAATGGGTGTCTCTTAAGAGGGATTTTAATGTAGGATAGTGATCTGTTTCGCACTAGACTCCGGGCAGTCTCTCTTTTTTCTTGGTCCTTCGAGCAAAACGCCCGAGACACGTAAATGACCACGCGCGTGACTGAAGGCGCGAGACAGGAGAGGCACGACAAAAGAGTCTCTCTTTTTTCTTCTCGGGCTGCCACCCTCGTTTCTCGCTTCTCGCGGCTTCTCCGCTCAGCGCTCGCCGGCGCGTGCATCTCCCTTACTAAATCTGAAAAGAGAGCCTGCTTGCAGTCTATTTCGCACCGTTTAGTGCTTTTATTGTTATTGTCTTTCTGTGTTAACTCATTCCCTTCAGTGCTTAGTTAAGTTTGCCGTTTGACTCAACAGTGGAATGAAAAAAAAAAAGTGAACCTTATCGCATTTTGTTTCGTCTCGTTAAAAGCGTGGCGTTTTATCGACACCCAAGATGATGAAGATCTGTTAAATTTAGTAATAACTATGTATTGCTTATATAATACTAAGATGTTACCGAGGCGAAGTTGTAACTAATACTTTTGACCGGACCTGCTTACCCAGTTCGTGCTTTTTTTTTTTTTTTTTTTTTTCGATCAATCAGTGCCTCAGGTTTCTAATGGGAGAGAAGGGGAAATAATAAGAAATTCGGAATTAATCTAGACAATCTGACATGTAAGCAAAAGTACAGTTTTATTTAAGGATTCATATCTATTTTTACTTTCTTTTTTTATTATATTACACTTAATTTAGCATCATTTTATCAAAGTTATCATAACTGTTGGTGAAATCCACGCTTTCTGTCACTAGTTTGAGCAAAAACATGAATCTCATATGACCAAAGGCAGATGCTGGGTTGAATTTTCAACAGTGTTTGAATTTCTCTCGGGATTTGCTTCCAAAGCATCCTTTATACTCACAAAAACTTTTCTAGAAGGTTATCTCAATTTATCCGGGTTTTAAGTAACTTGGAATACATTTAATTAATTAAAAACGGTCGATCCAAGATGATGGATGGTTGTAGTTAGTATATGTAATGACATCACTGCTTAATTTTATGTGTTTAATTTGTGTCTACTTTGTGGAAAAGTTGAATTCTGCCAATAAATTTAAAAAAAAATGTGACGTCATAATGATATCAAATTTCCCCTATTCTGGAATCCGGATTCTCTTACATGGGACATAACAGGTGCACTTACGGTGGTCGGTGATAGTTGTGGGAATTCCAGTCACCGCTGGTGGTGTTGTTACCTTAACTCCTCCGGCAACACCTTCAGAAATATAAATTTAAAGCCAAAAATTTATTCTAGCAGTATGCCGTTTGCGTAACACATATATATGAACTTGATTAATATGTCTTTGGCCTTGCTTCCGCTTCCCAAGAGCCTCTCCGTAGCACAATATACATAGCGTCCTTCCGGTATTTGGGGGAGACCAAAAGTGTACGTAGGTTAATAACCCATTTTCACTGACTATGACATGGTAATTTTTACCTTCAGCTCCTTCTCAAATTAACGAATGCTGATAAATGAGTTGTTTGATATGGGAAAATGATCCCCTTGATCGATTGTTTTTGCATTCTTATGAATTCAAATGCATGTGCAAAGCTCTCCTCCTTATCAATTTGTGAGCTACTTGTATCAAATAGGAAGTTTAGGAAGTTTAGTTAATAGGTAAGGAAAAACAGAAAACGATCCGTTATCATGATATAGCTAGACACGTAAGTGTAATCACACATATAGATATGATTTATAAATATGATTTTTCCTTTAATTCCTTGTCACGTTAGGGTCGCCATGAGTAAGAATTGTCCAGAGATAATTGCACTGTTTACGAATAATTTATGATAATTATTATACATACCATATTGTTTGTACAGTTTGTTTGCCTGATCTGCATCTTTAGCACTTAAGCCATCTCGCTGTCCAATGATTTTCTGGAACTAGATTAAATTTTGTTTGTGTTTGTTTCCGTTTTCGCTTTTTAACAGTAATATTAAGCGGGAAGTTAAAAAAGGGAGTCAATCTGGAAATTTTCTTCTAACGAAATGGCTAGAAAAGAATCAAATTCACGTAAAACTACTTTCTTTCTTTCCGTCTCACACTATATACTGAGGAATTTACACTAGTGTACGTAAGTAGGAAAACATAAGTAGCTGATAAATAATCGTTAAGATAAAATACATTAAGTTCATCCGTGTAAAGTGTCCAAGAGCAAGAGCTTTCTTGTTGGACACCGCGGGTCACGTTTAGATAATCGGCAGCAGCAAGAGAGGAAATAGAATCTCAGATAGTATCAGTGATAGAACATACTAGAACATACAACTTCGCTTCTAGTGTGAAGCCAACAATTAACTTAATTGTTTTTTGTGCATTTTAGTTAAGTGTGATTTTATGTCGATTTCGTGGCCTTTTGATTGCAGTTTTCAAAAGTTCATACCAAGATTTCGCAAGGTGCACTTTGTATAAAGATTTATCCACCAAGGCAGGTATTATTAACTCGAGTTCACGTGAATAAATCTACGATAAATATGGCCGTGATCTTCGAAACTGGCCTGGCCTATAGAAATCAGGTAAACGCTAGCTCGATTTTGAAAACAAAAAATAATGGTATGGAGATTGTTCTAGTGATATGTAAATAATCTTATAATGTACCGTACACACACCCCTTCCTGTTTAACCAATATTGTGGGTAATCCGTTCTTAGAGAATGCGTTCTCTGAGTAATGCATTACACTACGGTAATCGTAAGGGGTTCCAAGCGAATCAATTAGTGAATTGCTGAATTTCATAAAGTTGTGTTCTCTCCCTGAAAGAAAAAAGTTTCAATCACAATTTATTGAACGAGCTGTTAAATGAAAATAAGTAAAAGGATAAATAAATAAATAATAAACAAATTATAAATGAATAAAGGCCTTACGTTGGAGCTGGTATGAGTACGTGGTACACCTTTTAAGCTGTCAAAGTAGACTTGCTTGTCCGTATTCTTATTTTTGATTTGCTTTATTGACGACAACCCCTTTTTCAACTTTAGGAGATATTTTGAATTCCCTGCAAACAGAGACCTCTTCTTCCTGGTATTCGGCGGGAGGGAGGAAAGGACTCGACCTCTGCCAAGGGCCGAGACAGACAACTATGAAGCCGCCGCCCACGCTCGTCCACGGTCCTTTGCACAAAACGCATTTTCCTTGTAGTGTTTATTGACCGTTTCTTGAGTCTCTTTTCCGTCCTCCGGGCGAAGTACCAGGCAAGAAAGGGCCTGTGCTAGCAGGGAACAATTTGAACAGAATAGACAAAAAAAACTAGCTAGTCTTTTATTGAACGCGAGGCTGATGTTGACCTTATTTTCATAGAGAATTCCTTATTTTTCTTATGCAAATAAGGCTAATACTGTAATACCAGTTATAGCATAAGAAAATGATTAACAAAATAAAGCAGCAAGTTTTCTAAAAGAATATCATTGATTTGCCGTGAAATTGGTATACCAACATGAACCGGTACTACGCGGAATTAATAATAAATTATCAATAATAATTTTCACGACTATCATTTTCATCATCATCATCATCATCATCATCATCATATATCATCTCATCATCGTCATCATTATCCATGTGAGGAATTTTCGTACTTACCAGGTAGTATGTTGTCTTTCAAAATGGTGACATATTGGTCTCGGTCAGGACGAGATTGTTTGTGGTAATAACCTAAAGCATGTCCTGCAAAAAAAGGATATATGTTACTTTTTAAATTCACCTCGATGAATGATTCCTACACCCTAGACGCCAGTGAGGATCAGCAGTCAGATTTTTGCCGCTGCGCTGATTGTGTATTGAAACACTATGACAGAATCTGATTGGCTGTTAGAAACAGCAAAAGAAGGAGGAGCTAAATAGACCTCTTTAGCTTGTCTGTTTTGTTTTCCCAATACAGGTCATGTGGTAATACACTAGAGAAATGTTTCTTTCAAATTTTGATTAATTTGCGAGCATATCTAGGCATAATTTATGAAAAGACAAAGGGTCAACTTTCCTTGGGACCTCTATTAGGAAAACAAAACATTCAAGCTGAATAGGTCTATTTCTTTGGCGGCTGTCTTGAAAATCATGCCAAACATTAAGACATCACAGTACAGAGATGAGATTTTAGCCGTTAGCTTGTTTTGTCGTTTGTGTTGGAAAAAAATCCTTAAATTATCTGTGTGTCTTGGAAATTGTCCAAATTCATATGGTTGTGCATAGTGTTTTGACATGACGTCACGGCGGCCATATTGGTGTTCCAAAACAATGAGCGGCGGCCGTGTTGGTTAACCCAGAAAATTCTCTGGGAGTTGAATTCCTTTCTCATGTAAATGATTTTTTTGTTCCAATAAATTAGTATAGATGCTGGCCACGTGAGTGAAAACGCTCTTTATGCCTGTTCTGGATTCCCTCGAAAGCATGGAAAGATCCACTTGAGCACTTTACAGCCGAGAGTATTTTTTTTTTCTGTTGTTAATAGGTTCTTAAGCATACGGCTTAATTGAAAAAGGTTCCTTTGGCAATTGGTCATTGGCAATTGGGCATTGGGCATTTGGGTATACAGAACAATGCAATGATCTGCTTGAGTGATCACCCACGAGAAATAGCTTATTAGTGGGCAATTCCAAATGCTTAAAGCAACCTTTATTGAATTAGCAAAATGGATTTTAATACATTTTGCTAAAGCAATCCTTTATCGCTGCTACTTCACCCGAAAGTGATTAAACATAATGACCAAATAATTACCAATAGCGACGTGTCAGAGCTCCGTATGCATGTTTTGTGAAGAAAGCATGAGAGAGATCAATGAGAAAGATGTTGGATAGCTTTCGTGATGTACTTTGGTGCAGTGTAAACACCCATTCGGACCGTCGCGGTAGCAAATAGGTAGGGGCGAGGATTTGAACCCACTGAGACGGAGGTAAACATTCAGGAATGAGGACTGGAACTGAGTGCACCAAACCCCTTTCGCGAACAATAGAGCGTTTTCACATGACGTCACGGCGGCCATGTTGGTGTTCCAAAACAATGAAACGGCAGCCATGTTGGTGTCCCAAACCAATCCTGTGGGAGTTGAACTCTTTTCTTATGTAAACGCTTTCTTTTGTTCCAATAAATTTGCATAGGTGCTGGCCACGTGAATGAAAACGCCCTATAGCACAAGGTCCTGTGTGTAAACGACTCGTAGTGTTCCAGTTCTGTGCCGTTGCTGTTCAGATATTATGACAGATCCAAGACCTATGGCTATTGACCGGATCGGAAAATACGGTATAAACATAGCCAAAAGAACAAAAGCGTAGGTCATAGCTAACAAACCAGTCCATTTTTGTTGTTATAAAAGAATAATTTCACCATGTTATTTGCTACGGAAACTCAGGCCGATCAGTTTGCTAGCTGGGAGATGTGGAACAAATAATATGTTCTTGGAAGGAAAGTGTTGCTGGGGAAATGACAATTCAGAGAGTCTGAGGGGATTTTATGTGTAAAAAAGCTGGTATGTGTTATTTGTGAGAAGCCTCTTCCCCCCTCCACCCACTGAAAGGGTAGATTCCGCCCTCTGGCCACACCCAAACGGGTCAGTAATGAACAAACGTCTGCTGGGAAACTTCCTATTAAGTCAGGATGCAGGGTGCACGTGCACCTTGTCTTGCTGGGAGTGACGAACAGATAAATCTTTCCCAGAAATCCCCCAAAATGCTTAAGAGTGTGTCCATGAGAAAACCAGGCAGAACCAGGCAGGGGGTGATAATGCTCAAATCACCGATTTCGCTCAAACTTGGCACAAATGTTAGGTATCAGGAGTTAGCCTATGTGACAGAATGTCAAGTCAAAATATTAAATTCCCTGGGAGATCCGGGCTCCCCCTGTAAAAATCGCCATTTTGCCCGTTTATGCATAATTAATTAGCTAACTTTACGATGCCAGTGCAACAAACAGAAAAGCCACCTGGAACTTAAATGCACTGAGAAATAATCAGACATCATAAGACTTTAAGCACAATAAACTGTTTAAAGTCGCCGATTCGATTTCCCCTCTTAGCCCCCCTTAAGTTGGGTCATCATTTCCAAGTTTTGAGTAAGACGTAAAATTAGGGTATTTTATTCCCAAATATCTCTGATGAGCAACCGCTTATCTTTATAACTTTTGCATGAGTAGTTAAAGCCATCACTTAAGTTGAGAAAAAGATCATAAAAAAGTTGGGCAATTCACTTTCTTCCATGTGTTGACATAAACTGTTCATGTGACTGAACGACTTTTGCATATTTCATCAAAATTCAGGCCCTCACAATATTCGTGTGTTTGCCTTTGAATGAGGAGAAATCGAGCAAAAAAACTCATCAGACAATGATTTAACATTAATAAGGGTAAAATCATAAAAATTGTTGTGCAAGAAACGTTAACGACGATTTTTGATAGCTATATACGCGATCTTTTCAAGTAAAAACAACATACAAAGATTTATTCACAGTTCTACTTACTTTAACAATTTCGCCCTAAAACCAATATAAACGATCAATAAAATCCATATACGTATCTCTTAGATGTCTCAACTGCTAGTTTGTGCCCGCTTTGATTTGTTCTTCATGCCACCTTCGATGTCCAGTTCAGCGTAGTCACAGCGTCGTGACTCGCTGTACGACTAAAATTCCTTAGCCATCAGTTTACGCACCAAAATCCAAATCAAGTTGTTTTAGGACAAAACAATACGAAAGGTAGAAAGCCGATTCTTAACCCATTGAAAGAATTATTTCTGCCACTGTTGTAGCTCAATTCACATGTTGCAAACGTCCGACATCTTTGACATTAAATGGAGCCCGCATTTTTAAGCAGCGGTTGCCACCATACAGAAACATCGTATCGGGAGTCAGGAACCAGGAGCCAGGAGCCAGAGTTCAGTGAACAAAATGACTTTCCAACATTCTCTGAGATTATTTTATTGTTATTGTATGCTGATAAATAATTTAGAATTCCAAATCTATTGGTAACTTTATTCAGACCATGATTATAAATGATCCCATGTCTTCTCAAACTTGCAGATAGAAGTCGTTTTGTCTTCGTGTTTTGGAAAGAACTATTTTTTCTATTTTAGTTGCGCGTGAAATAGCAGCGAAGTGAAGCCGGATGTTGGTGCAGACCAGTTCAAAGAGACAAATAAAGCGTGAGACACGTCCAGATTGGCTTGCGACAAGAATTCCATTTTTTTTTTCATACTGGAGTCCCTTCTCCTGGGGAGTGTCCAAATTGCGTACAAATGCCCTACCCTGCTGGCACCAGATTTGACTGTCATAAACAGTGAATTTTTTTTTATCTCGCACGGTCTTTTGGGGGTCTTATAAAGCCTAACTGTGGCACTAATGTTCCCAAGTAGAATTCAAAATACACCACACTTTCACATTGAGTTAGATATTTTTTCAAACAACCGCTTCCATATGTTTAACACCCTTCCCACATTCCCTCCGAGAGATACTTCAACTGTAATACTTCGATTTCAAATTTCTCACCCTACCCAGGTAAGGTCAATTTTCTCGTCCTAGACATCGATCTCGGAAGGGCCTTTTTAGCGTACTCTTGGGCACCAAAACCAGTTTAGTGCCCAGCCGTGTACCGTGCTGAGGCAGGCAGATGTTGAATTATGGACAGACACAACAATTAAGTTACAGACATTTGATGTTCCGGTCCGTGCGTGGTCGGAAGACACCCAGTAAATAATGCCCATCGGTTTGCCCATGGAAAATTTGGGTTTTACGAGAGTCGAACTGCAGGAGGTCTTTAACGAGGAAAAATGCGGACACATCTACTTTTTGGAGTGAATGTACTGCATGCAATTTTCAAGTTACAATATACTATAGATAAATCTAATTTGTTTCTAAAGTTCCTCTCATACTCCGAGTAGCTTAGGACATACAGGGAACGCAGAGATCAGACCACTGCATCATGGAAAATTCTCAATCAGACTGTCATCGTAAAGAGTGGTCGCGGTCGCTTACTGGATGTGGATGTGTTCGTTTACAGGAGGTTCAGACTACAAGCGCTTTGACTTGATAATATATTTGGTGTGTTGAATAAGTGATCGCTTATTGGGAAGTGGTCACTTAAGTTGGGTGGTCGCACGAAGGTTTGACTGTGCCTCGTTAAGCGAAAATTTGTTAAAATGTAAGAAAAATCCTAAAATTGTAATACAGTGGAAGCTCTCGTACGAGGGCGCCCTCGGGACGAGAAAAAGGTGTCCTTAACTGGATCTGGCCGCTTACAAGAATGAATCTCATATGCAGAATAGTTATGCAAGTGGAATTCAGCCACTTTAAAAGTGGTGTAAAGGTTAGATAGCCGCTTACGGAAGCTCCTCCCAGCTACAAATTAACACTGGTAATAGCAAAAAAACTGTTTTTTAGTGTATGGTTGCGCTGATGTTCTTGCCTTGTTGTAATTTAGTTAAAAGCATACAATTCAGTTTGTATTTTCAAGTGTAACCGGAAGAGTATGTGAAAAAAACGGTAACTCTGAAATGAATATATAAGAATGATTCATAACAGTGACAAACAGCCATATGACTGTGGACATGATATGAAAAAAACAACAACAACAACATTCAGAGGCGGATAAGATTTCTTTCGAGTGTCTGCTTAGGAGAACTTTAAATCAAAGCTAACATCTAATTCGCCGGTAAACCCTTTAAGTGTCCGCGGCCGCCTACGGGAATGTAAAAATCCAGAGTTTGTGTGGGAGTTGAAACGGTATTTTGTGATGGCGGTCGTAAGTAGAGCTATTTGCTATATACGAGAGTGTCCATTAAGAGAACTTAATCTAGTGTATGAATCCGCAAATGACAGCTTAAATGAGAAGTGAATACAGTGTATTAGTCTGTGTTCAAGAAACTGTTCTCTTACACCTTCCTTATAGCCAAAGAAGTCTAGCCGACTTTTTTTGCAATGCATTAGTGCCCCCTTTTGGGTCTTTTGTATTCCTCAGAAGTTTTTCCTCAACACGTTTATGAACGGTTATTATTATATTTTTGTAGTCAATAATATACCCAGATACAGATACCAACCTGTATAGTTGTAAGACTACGAAGATTAAAATACAGCTAAGTAAGTAATTATACCCAGTGGCAAGTCATTAATTGTCTAAAAATTGCATGGCACGGTCTGACTACAAAAAGGGCTATTATGGACCATTATTATCATGGTAATTAATGTCAACATCGAATAAACTCAAAATTTCAAGTAACACGACTTTCACAACCTATTTTCAACACACCACTTATAACAGGATATTGGCGGGTACAACAATAGATAGCGTATTCCGCATTCCGGAGTCCGGTAGTCCGGCGTCACAGATTCCATCTTTTTGGCAGAGTCTAAAGTCAAAGATGGAGGGTGTTCGAGCAGGTGGTTGTTTTCTGTAGATATAGACGGATTGTCGGTGATCCTTCTTGTCCTTTGAGAATGATTTTGTTCTTTCTGACTACAACTCATTTCAAAGACTTCGAATGTTCGGTGAAAACCCGACACTTTTAATTCTGCAATGTTTCAAGATGTTTCGATTTCATTACCTCGTCACGAAGTAACGCCACAAAGGACCAGACGAAACTGGAGCAGCAAGTTTGGACTAAAGCACCTTAGAGACATGTATGTGACATTTATTCACTATCTTTTATCCTTATTGGGTCTTGTTTCACCTACAAGTTGGACCGATCGAAGTTTTGAACTAACTCTTTTGCTCCTTGTGTTTACTCAAGCGTTCCGTAAAATATCCATCCAAACGTCCATTAATAACACAGAAAACATGCCTCAGGTGACACGTTCTAACAATTCCGCTTTTAGTATCGATAATGACGCATCTGATTTGTGACTTCTCGTCAACTTTGTGTTATTTTTGTTTAAAAAAACGAATGTTACGTTTCTTCCAATTTTGGTCAAATGACAAATAAGCGTCAAGTCAGATGTACATAATACGTCATTATTGGTAAAGTATGAGATTGCCCAAATATTTTATGATTGATTTGATAACCTTAAAGATGTCTTTCAAAGAATATGTGAGAATTAAGTACATAGGTTGTTGCTCATGGGAGATGTTAGCCACTAAAATACCTTAAATTTAGGTTTTGGTCAAAACAGTGAGAAGATGTCCTTACATTAGGCTAAATAATAGGAAGAGATCGAATTAGAGAGTAAAAATAAATTACTGAGCATTAAGTTTGATAAACATAGAAGATGATAAAGTTAATTAGACTTGAAGTTGTCTTTTCTTCTTGTTGAACAGCCAAACCAAAGTCAGCTAATTAATTATGCAAAAATGAGTAGATTTTGTCGTTTTTAGGGGGGGTCCCTGTAAATCCCAGGGAATTCAATATTGCGACCTTATTTTTTGTCGAGGTTAATATCTCACCACACCCATCAATTGTGCCAAGTTTGAGCGAAATCCGTGATTTGAGCATTATCACCTCCTGCCTGGTTCTCTCATGGACACACTCTTAAAATGGTTCCAGAAAGAGTAAATCGTGCTTTGTTGTTGTTTTTAGGTCTTGTTCTATAAATGATTCTCGTTGGGTGCCCCTGGAAACTAATGCCTCTACATTGAACTTAAATAACAGCAGCTTTACGGGCTCGCTATTTATCTGGACTTTTTTAATTTGCACCTCAAACATTTTATAACAACTTGCAGGTAGCCAGTTTTACTTACACCAAGAACCATTTGAATTAGAACACAGAACGAGACTCTTTTTTTATTATTTTTAAACTACAAAGGATGAAAAACATGTTGAATGTTGAAAAATTGCCCCCAAGCAACTTTCAGCATGCTTCACCTGGCCTTAAAGCAGTTTTAAACTTAATGTACAGGTGTATGTTCGAAAATAATTCGAAGTCTACTGGTAATTTCGCTTGACTAAGTTTATTTATAGCAGCCATTTTATGTGTAGCTTTTGCCGCTTGTGGGCACGCTAAAAGACGATTTTTTTGCGTATAGAAGTTAATGCAAGCGTCCACAATGCTTCTCTTGATACAAACTTCATCGTCGTAAAGTTTTGCCGAGTTGCAGTTGTTTCTGTTGAACAAATTCAGACAAGTAATTAGGATCTAATCACAATGCCTTAAGTTTAAGTTCACGTTTTGTTTAATTTTAACCAGAAACACGACAAAAAACAAACAAACAAACGAACAAAATAAAAAACAAAACAAAACAAAACAAAAGCTATTTAGGCTGATCGTATCTCAGATATAAAACAGTAATTTATACCAGAAATGCACGCCCCGCAAACTTTGTCAGGGAATCGGAATATTGTTTCCTCTCGGTCTTTCAAATCCTTGTTTAAACAAACTGGCCATCGACCTCTTTTTTGGTCAGCCGGTGAGGGCATTATACATTAGAATGGACCAGCCCCTGTGAGCAGGGTAAAAATTTAAAGGAACTGTGTCACGAAATTTATCAAAATTCAAACAGCAAGACAGAAAAAAAGAAAGCCTGTTTTTAAAACTTGTTAGCCTAAAAGTTTTTTACATTTATTTCTTGTTGCTTGTAACGTTTAATATAATGCTTTGGGAGAGATATTTGTTACAAAGTTGTGATTTTGTCTTTAAGACTGAAGTAAATTTTTCGCTTATGAAAATAAAGACGCTTTATAGGCAATGTTAACTCAAAGAATTTGACACAGCCCCTTTAAACAGTTGTCAAAATCGTTTTTAATTCTCTTTATCTTAAAGTGCTTTAAACATACCTGCAGAGAACGTTGGACGAGATGCCAAAGGAACGTAGAGGAAAGACAGAACAAAAAGAAACAATAGAATCGAGGTGTCTATCTCTAAAAAATAAAACACATAGAAGAGTTAAGACAAAACGAAGCAAAACGAAAACTTTGTTTAAAGAAAGTTTGCATAGCTTATTACTAATTTTGTTATAACTATGATCTTACCTTTTGGAAAGAAATTGCAAGAATTGCCCAGTTTCTCGCCATCTGTAGAAGACTGAATGAGTTCCAGACCTGTTTCCTGACAGAATGTAAGAATGAAAACTTCTTGTTAAAGAAAAAAACTTGTTTTCCCAAATACAGTCGAAGCTTTCCTTTCGACCATTACTCTCGTAAGCGACCAGCCCTAATTACTACTATTTTTGAAAAACTCCGTTTGAACTGTGACTTTTGTAATGAAAGCGACCGCGAACACTTTTGAGATTACCAACTAGAATTTTCCTTTTTTTATGCTCTCGTAAGCGGCCACACAGCGAATACTCAGGGTTTCACTCGATACTGGTAATGCATCAGTCAATTCCACTTGCCCCCAGCAGCGGTCTATTAATTTAATTTCAATAATTTTATATCAATACTAAAACCATAAACTGGTGCATGTCGTCGTTAGAATCCTAACGCGTCGTTGGAATCCTAGCGCTGTTACAAAGAAAGACGGTAATTGAGACAAGAAATCGCACATTAAAATGCTTAAAATGGAACTATTCGACTGTGCGATCAATGAAAAATGCTGCAGTGTTGACAGAGGACAGGGAACTGCACACTGCGCTAATGGTCTAAAAGATGGACGTAAAATTAAGCGGCGTCTACCATCTGTAGTTACGACCACTTTTTTTGAATTTCCGTTGTGGTCACCTGTGTTAAATATCTCTAACGACCATTTAAAACTTACTCGTTCATAATATGCCACAACTTCTGAGAGTGCAGAGTCACCTTCATGGGAGGCTTTGATCTCACAGAAGAATGAATTATTTGCGTTGTTAACGTGACATATATCGAAATAGCAATGTGGAAAGTCAGTAGAGTTTTCCGCTGAATTCCATGCATCTCTTGACTTGATGGTCTGCAAAAGTGAAAGGTTAAGAACTGATATGTTCCCTGAGGTTATTAGTGTATAAAGGCAATTGCTGATGATTACGCTGACACAGCTTGTTCACACACGTTTTCCTTTTTTACCCCCTTGCACTTGGGATCAATATTTATCGCATTTTTTATTTTCATTCACGCACTCGGCTATCTTTTAAGACAAAATAGATGGTCCGTGATCAGTCTAAGCTAACAAACTCTTTCAAGGTTTTTTTGAATTCTTTTTTTTTCTGCGGTAGTATAAACGCACCTTTCCTTTTATATCGCCAGCAAGACCAAATTTTCTAGTTTGAATACGATTCGATCGGATAGATGGTATTTTAAGCACATTATCTATAGAATTAAAGATGAAGAGCTGGGGAGGAGTTGCTGGAGAGAAGTAAAAGTAGGGAAGGTGAGAGGGGTAGATCGTGTTTCAACCGGCGACTGCATGAGAAATGGAAAACCTAGAGAAGTCTGCCAAAAGGCAGAAAAGGACTATCAGAGCCACTTACTTCACTCATGATGTGCAACGTTATCGATCATTGACTTTTTCTTAAGAAAAAGCTTCGTTAAAATTTTCCATTTGTACCTTCACATTGCTTCCTTTGACCTTCCATCCATCTTCCAATGAATTGAGCTCAATTTTGATGTCTTCGTTGCTGTTAGACACAAATATTCCAGAAAGAGGTGTCAGAAGCCTTTTTCCACTCTGGTCTCCTTTCTGGCAAATTTTCTGTTTACATTAAACGGACGAAAAATTATAACTGTTGAAAATAAAAACCCCTTGGAGAGCAAAATCGAATTATTACAAGAGATGTTTTACAACGGTTAGCATTCTAAGACAGGAGTAAGTGACTGAGCAGTTACGCACACTAGCAGCACGCTAATCAGCGTAATATCTAAAGTTCCTGAAGAATTCTGGAAGACATGAAGTACGAGAAAAGTTTGCGTTACTCCAAAACTTTGAAGTTTAATAACCTGAAGATCTTTTAGGTATGATCGCCAAACTTAACGACTTTCAAGAAATTCGTCTGGAAATACTTTTAAGTCTTATAGTGACGTGTTCGTCATAACTGAAGTTTATAGCATGGTAACCCAAGTTTATCGAATTTAAATCTCTAGTACTTTTGAACACAAACTTGTCGAAATTTGTACCCATGGGTGAAAGGGGAAAGAGTGCAGAGGTCTTAATTCTAGCACTATGAATTGCTACTTTAATGAAAATCCCATGAAAACGCCTTGAAAACCCCATGAAAGCACTTTTAATGGCCATGAAAACAGAGATTTAGATTTCATGGTGTTATATTCAAGCCATGAATTTCCCATGAAATATGGAATGAGTGATTTTCATGGGCCATGAAAAAAATTTAGAGCACTGAAAATGGATTTCATGGGCCATGAAATTTCCACATATTACATATTGGCAGGTTTCATGACCCATGAAAATGTTACTTTGCTGTCTGTATTTCATGGGTCATGAAAAACCCATGAAAACACTTTAAGGGGAATTCACCATGATGCAAAATCATGAAAATGCCATGAATTAAAGCTAAGTAGAAATGGATGAAACATTATTTTAAGATAATAAAATCTGTTTAATTTAAGTCACTTGAAGTGTTCTTGTTTTGCAGTTGAGTCCCAAGAATCTGATTAATACTAAACAGCACTGTCATGAAGTTCTGAGCCACCCAATGCTTTTAATGTTTCACCTGCACTCATGATCAATTGTTAGGAATTTCTTTGCAAACAGTTGCGGCATCAGCTGTAACATTAACATTTGTAAATCAAAATCAGATGAACTCAGGATATAAACTGGTGTTATAGAGTATGACTCTTAATGACAGATATTTCCATCAATTTTGTGTTACTGAGTGCTCTTGCACTCTTAATGACAGCTCCCTGCTAAAACTAATGGTTTCTCCAAATATAATTTTCCATGAATTTTGTAACTAATTAACTTGCATCATTTAAGTGTCAGTAATAAACATCTAAAAACCAGATCTTGAGGTTTTCATCAACTGCAGTTGTGAGTGGTTGAGACAGATGACTCAGGAGGACTGGAACAGTTTGTCCAATGGAATCCTCTGAACACCAAAGACCACAGCTGGGAATAAACTCTGCCTTTCTGTAGAAACTCACAGCTGCCCACATAAATGACTTCTGTGAAAAAGTGTGTTGATAGATCTGGTCAACAACACCAAACCTTAACGACCTGCTGGCACTACAGCTGCTAGCCTCTGAGCTTGAGGGAGGACTGTAAAAAACAATAGTTGGCCTTTTGCGTGGGTGTTGTGTTGAAATGTAAAGGTAGCTGCAGAAGTGCTGCTTATCATCCAATAAAAATTGGTGGTAGACAACTGCTGTTGGTTGAAGGCCCTCGAGGATAGACAAATGCACATCTGATATAGCCTGACTTCCCTCCGGTCTCCAATTGGTAAACTTTGGAAATTTCTTTAGATTTCCCTTTTTACGAGCCACTTCTTTCTCCATTTGATAAATCGTCCACAGTGACTGGACTTGAGGGATTTCTTGCTTGTAAATTTCATTCACGTGAGCCAGGTTGTCATTTGAGAGATGCATTGTTCCCAGTGAACTTCCATCTGAGAGAAATGGTGACAGTGAATCTCTACTCAAGTGACTATCATCTCCACATGGAAGTACGAAGGGAAGTTTATTCCTCATCTTTCCCGACAATTTCATATAGTGACACCACTCAAAGATCTGTTAACAAAGAATAAATACAGAAAATGTCTAGTGAAAAGAATACAATAGACAGATACACATATATTGTAAGTAACGTAACTACATGAGCAGGAGTGTTGCATCCGCCTATACAATAACAATGTAAGCCCGGATTTATTTTTCAATGTTAATTTTCCAGCAATTTAGGAAATTCCAGGAGTATGAACACTGGCACATGCACAGCATATCCATAATGAGACAGCTAAAATAATCATTAACTAGCTTTTAATAAGAACCCTGTCTGTACATCTACCATACAATCTGTACTTGTGCTCAAAGCTCACTGAAAGCATTACCTGATAAGTTCTAAGAATGGTGGCCTCTGGATGTCTTCTATTCAGCGCCCTCCTGCACAGCCATGAATTGAATCTCTCATAGGCAAACATCCATGTACCGTGTACAGGCCCAAAACTCTCAATCCCTTCTGGCAGGTGATGGAGTATGTGATTTGTGATAACCTTTCACTGTCGCTAGAGTCACTATTCGTACTCGAATCGCTTTCGTTAATTCTTGATTTCTTAGCCGTTGACGGCCCTTCGATGGATTTCTTCGAATCCCACAAGCCGTATAACTTAAGGTGTTGCTTTACCTTATAACTTGATTGCACTGCTTCACCTTTGCAAATGGTGCAAAAACAGACTCGAGAAGGCATTGAATCGACAACAAGGCCCTTGTGGGTTCAAGCGATGGTTCAAGCAAGTACAATGCGCAGGCCCAAAAGCCGAGTTTACGGTCGTTTACCGAATCGTTTACGACGATGAGCCGAAGCCGGTCGACTGCGAGGGCTCATGGGATACTCTGTATCATGTGACTTCTAACGGGGAAGAGGCGGTTTTTTTGGAGTCAAATCTTTGGATTCGCTTGAAAATTCACTTTCAATAAATTTGATGCCATGGAGCAGATCTTTTCTGGTTTCCAATCTGCCGACAAAGATCGCATCTTGGAGGTTCTACTGAACGAAGGGGTAAGTTCTTGTTGATGAAGAAGCGTTTATAACATTTGTCTCAGTCGTCGAACGAAATGTACACCACAGATCGCACGCTTACAGTCAAACCAGGTCAAGCGTTCCCGTCGCTAACAAACTAATGAATTCATTAATGGAAAAATGATTTCGTTTGTTGATTCAATAATCCATTCATAAAATGAATAATCCAACAGTCAAATTGTACCTCGATTCAATAATCAAATGTTGATTTGGTTTATGAACAAAATCTACCTGTTCTTTATTCTTGTCTGTTGTGTTCAATCGTATTTGCTTCCCCTTTCCTGCCGTTTACGATTGCGTTTTTCATTGCCTTTAATCAAAATAACAGCTAGAAGAGACAGACCGCAAACGCAAAGAAACTGACAAAGGCCGAGGATCGAAATCCACCAATCACCGCACATACACTGACCTCAGTTTGACCGTCGTGTTTTCTAAGAGGTCAGGCCTAGGTCTGTTGCACTGATTATTGGCAGCAAACTGGCGTACATGTAACAGTTTGTTTGGGTTTGAACTTCAGAACTCGCCAGCACTCGACTCTCAGAAAAAAAAGAGGAAAAAACAAAATTCTGAGGTCAACTTGTGGAAAGTGTAATTTTTCAAAAAACAGTAATCGAATCAACATTCGATTATGGAATCGAGGCTAAATATGACTATTGGATTGTTCATTTTATGAATGGATTATTGAATCAACAAACGAAATCATTTTTCCGTGAATGAATTCATTAGTTCATTAGCGACGGGAACGCTTGACCTGGTTTGACTGTAAAGCGGTTTTGTTTAGTCCTTGAAAATACTGTAACTTACATTCGATTACTTTTTTTATAGCTTTCATTCAATCCTTGTTCAACATCATAAATTATAGTGTCCTGACTTTCCTAACGTTTTGATCGCCACAGATTGATGATCTAGAGACTCTCGAAGCGGCGAGAGAAGATGACCTTCATCGCGCGGGTCTCAAAATGGGAGACATAATAAAAATCCGCCGCGTGCTTCAAGCAAGATCGAAAGAAAGTCCCCTGAACAGCTCACTATCGAGCTTATACAGTGTGCATTCTCTTGCTTTCTTTAAATTTAGCTACAGCAAAAGGAATGCATTGCAATATTTTTTTATGGGCTGTTTGAAAGTCATTGTCTTGTTTAATGTCAATTGGAAAATAATCAGTGAACCTAGTCCTTGCTCTTGAAGTCCCCCAATCATTGGGCACACAAGTTTCTTATTGTTTTTACCCCCTATTTGACATCATATGGCAATCTCTTGCAATTTACTTTTTCAGAGTAACAAGACTTTTGTCAACGAAGAGAAAAAGTCAAAAGGTAATTGATAAATACATAATGGCTGCCACTCTAACTTATTTAGGGCCTCTTCATACAGCTGTATAAGACTAAAATTATTATTTTCCATCTAAACAGAAAAGGTGCGAAGAAACAATTTAAATCCAGCATCTTTGCATCTTTTGTAGTGTCAATCTTCCACATTTTTAACCATACATGTTTGTTTGTCTCTATATCTCTGGTGTTTTTTTTTTATCTTACAGTGTATTTAATTAATTTTGTATGTTACACTGAGGAGGTAAATACTAGTTTTCAAAATTACTTAATATTGTGCATACATGTAAATAGTGCATTTTTGTTGCTTACGATTTCAGAAAATGGGAATAAAGAAAGCAGAAGAGACCCTGTCCCAACATCCACTGTCAAGGTAATTATCCACCTAATTTAGTGACTTCTATCATTATAATTATAAACTTGAAAACTGGAACTTGCCAAACCAAAACCGTCAAAAGCAAAACCGGTACTCGCTCAATTCAAGCAAATTTGAATTTCATTTGTAAGTTGCCCCGAGCAATCTGCCAATCAATATTTCAACATTATGTGGAAAAGAACGTAGTATTGGTATTGGTACTAATATTGGTTTCTTATCTTTTTGGTGATTTTCAGGGCCACGACGGGGGCAGTTTAAGTGTTGGTCAGTGGGTGGCAGTTGCCTACAATGAAGGCTTCTTCATAGGCAAGATAACTGCCATCAATATGCTTGTGCTGGACGAGACTGTGGAAGAAATTGACGTCAATTTTTTGACAAAGACAACAAAGGGAAATTACAAGTGGCCAAAACGCAAGGACACTGACATAGTTAGTACAACCTATATATTTTTTTCAACACCTACCGTTAACGAGGATGGCAAAAACTTTGTTCTCAACAATGAAGACAACATCTCAAAGCATTATGAGAGCTACAAAAAGGCTTATATGATTAATTAACTTATGGGGGTAAACAGGCTTTTAGCCAGCATTTTGCATGTAGGCGTCCACTAAATAATTGAAATAACGAATTAATGACATCTCTGATGATCAAAAGCATACATGATGCAAAAATGAGGAAAACAAACTATGAAATGATGTTATTCACACATATTTAAAAGAATCACAAACCCTCCCAGTGATCAACTTGGACATCAAGATCTTTTAAAAAAATGTTTTCCTGAAAACTGGGCGTCCACAGGACACCCGGACGCCCACCTGGCTAAAAGCTTGGGGGTAAACAATGATTGACATATACAATGCATGCATTCCAAATTTTGAAATGTACATAATAATATTAATTTTATTTTTAAAAAGTTCTTGTTCCAGAAATATTGCAGTGAAAAATGATTTGTATATATACACTCAAACTTTTATATGCTAAAATGGAATTATTATCAATATTCTATAACAGATAACATACAAAATTATGATATCAGATTAATATTTATGATGATATATTTTTAAAATTGATGTAAATATATTTACAGTTGCCAAGTAGAAACCAAAGCAAATTATTTTATTGATTCTCAGTGAATTGCATTCAACTGGAATTTGGACTATTTAGACTATTTAGCTATTGCATAAATAGCAATTTCTAATTTAAAGAGTTATTTTCTTTTAATATTAATAGAATGTTGTTCTAATAATTATTACTATTATTGCATTACAAGATAAAAGGAAATGAGAAAGAGTAAGGAGTGCTACATGTAGCTGTCTGAGCTGATTCCACCAAATGGGTGCAATAAAAAACTCAATCAATTATGAACCAAACATTTATACCTCATTTAGTCCTGTGTACCACTGTGCTTTTATAGCTACAGTATATATGCACAAAGCAGTAAATGCATCAACCACGTAAGTGTCTTCATTTTTTGTGCTTGAATTATGATTTTATTTTTTAAGCCACCAAAATAATATAAAATAATGTTATTGATTAAACCGTCAATATTCATGGCCTTTTCACAAAGTTTTCATGGTCCATGTTTTGACTTATTTACCCCATGAAAATAACTGAACTCAATTTTCATGGGTCTTCAAAATGCCATGAAAAGGACATGAACATTTTCATGACCCGTTAATATTTTAATATTAATGGAATAACCATGGGTTTTTCATGGCCATGAATCCAGTGATGCCCCATTAAAAGTCCATGAATTGCAATATGAAAAACATGGTGTTTAATTCATGGGTTTTTCAAGGTAATTAAAAATCCATTAAAATCCACATGAAACTTTCATGGCATTTTCATGGGTATTTCAGGGACTTGCCCAAACCTGAGAGGGTTTTCATGGGCCATGAAACTTAAAATATTAAGGGGATTTTAATGGCTTTTTTAATGCTTTTTTCATGCCTTTTTCAGGGTGGCTTACCATGAAAATCTCCTTACATTTGGCCATGAAAATACCATTAAAAACCTCTAAAAAACCTGTGAATTGACCATGAAAAAATTCACAGGATTTTCATGGGTTTTTATTTCATAGTGTCTGTTAATTGCGTCCAATGATACCTATAATCTCTCTGGCATGAAAAGGAAAGGTTAACAACCAAAACAACCCCTCCCCCGCTCCCTCCCCCCCCGAAAAAAAAACAAACAAACAAATACAAAAAGAAAAAACAACGAGAAATAGAGAGTGACTATATAGAAAGAAAGGAGCATAAAAGCAAAATCAGCGATCCCAATGCTAAGTTTTAAAAGGACCACTCTGGATACGTTTTTGAAAGTAAAAAATACGATTTTTGCAAATCAAAACGCTCAGCATCTTATTTACATCAGGTGACTTGCAACTCTTGTCAGCGTGCCTGTAAGTGTACTGCTGAATTTACAGCTTACAAATAAAGTCCTTGCAATCTTCCTTCTCGGCTTTGAAGGTCAAATAAGCAAAACTTTCAACGGGGTAAGCTACCGTTAGGACTTGTGACTGGTGCATGTTTTTATTGGCATACGTCGTACACAGTTTATATGCTCATTAGTATATATTAAAAATAAACAAAAGATGAATAAACAAATTGCAAGAGCAAAAATACCTTACAAGCTGGGTTTGTATCATCTACAAGATAAACCCAAATCTTCCAGTCTCTTCCTTGTTTTGGTCGTTTAGCAAAGATCGCCATTTGCATTCTTTTCTTGTCCTCTTTTCCTGGTCTCCCAAACGCAGCGATCTCGACGTCCTCCTGAAGAGATGGCAGAGTGACTTCAATGTCATTGTGTATCAATTGCACTTTAGCGTCGGGGTAGAACAACATCAGGCTTCTCCAGTTGTTTCTTTGGTTGGGCTCTTCTTGGATGTCATGCAGTAAGGGGCGACATTTCACCTGGATTTCCCAATTATTTTCGGGTTTCATCAAACAAGAGTGTTCAATCCGCGTTGAGTGAAATGTTGGGGTACCACTTGTGATCTTATAACAGCCACTGATCTGGACTTCTGATTCTCGCAGAACATCGGTGTCCATTTCTAATTAAAAAAAAAAGAAAGAAAAAGGAAAAAAAAGAGGGGAGCTCTTCAGTCTACGGCATAGAATAATAAGGACCATATTTTTCACTGCAGAGTCTGGTTACAAAGTTATACTGGTACAGTAGCCTAGAACTGGTTACATTTACTCCGACACTAAACATGTACATTTTTAGATTTTCTATAACAATTATGATGCTACAAATAACGTTTCATCATCATTATCATTATCGTTATCGTTATCGTTATCGTTACCATTATCGTTATCGTTATCATTATCGTTATCATTATCGTTAACCTTATAGACTGCTTGCAGTCCGCCTTTTCTCTTAAATCCGTCTAGTTCTTATCTCATCCAACGCGATTCTAAACCAGGACGTTATTATTAAATAGACGTGCTTAGGTTTCGCGTGCAGAACAGCTTTGCAACGAAAAACAAGAGACTGCTCGCAGTCTATTAACCTTATCCTTACCCTTACCATTAACATTACCCTTATCCTTATCCTCATCCTCATCCTCATCCTCATCCTCATCCTCATCCTCATCCTTATCATCATCATCATCATCATCATCATCATCATCATCATCATCATCATCATCATCATCATCATCATCATCATCACTCTTGTAATTATTATTATTTTAAGTACTATTATAATTGTCCTTTATTCGCATATAAGTGGAAGAAAATAAAAAGAGGAAAGAACACAAGTGAGGATTGCGAATACGTGCACCAAACGCTTTTGGACAACCCACTTGTTGGATATTTTTTTATTCTGTGCCGTTCATTGTACTGTACGTGAAAATTCTGCATGTCAGCATAAAAACCTAGCCGTTATAGTGTGGACTAGCTCTAAAGGTCAACAATGAATTTACATAAATAACACAAGAGTGGTAACACTGATCGAGAAGAATTTCCAGAAATATTTATTTTGGAAGAAAAAAAGATGTTAAATTATTTTCCCCAATATTTTTTTTCCTTTTCTAACAAAAAATAGGTATCTCAACCTTGCACTTACCAATTTTGGCCATTTGCTCGGCAGCGTCGTGTACCTTGCTGAGTACTGCATAAAAAGTTTTCATTTGTCGAACCTCAATCTTTTATATCGTGGCCACAACCTTGTTTACAACTTTCATAACAGGTGATTAGTTCATATTGTTTCTATTTTTTGTCGCCTGGGATACTGTTTCATAATCTCGTGACCAATAAAACACAGCCAAATAAAGAAGGGGGTTTTTCCCTTGAAGGGTTTTCGCAACGTTGCACATTTCGGTATATTGTTAACCTTGAGAAATACTAAACGTATACAAGAAATTTAACCTACATTAATAGCTTTGGATAGATAAATAACGATTTTTTTGTCGAGTTAAGAAAAGAATCATAGATATAGGCGCACAAAATTCATGAAAAGTTTTGCAATCTTCAGCCCGGAGTATTGTTTACATGTAAGACACTATAATTCAAACGAAGTTTAAACGTGCTAGTAATTAGTATAGGTAATAGTATGATTAATATTTGTAGAGATATTTGGCACAATAATATAATAACATATAATAAAATAAAATATATTTATATGCAATTATTCGCCTCAGAAAATTTCAGAAGAAAAATTGAATTCATTTGTGCTTATCTTCAAGGTAAACAGGGATTTTTCCCTAAATTACACGTGCCACACACGAAAACGCTTTGCGAAGCAAAAAGGCAAATCTGATCATCAATCCATTGTTGCTCTGAGGGAATTTTCCCCTGTATTAGGGTCACGAGATCGAGAGATCAGAGTGACAACGCAAGCACATTTCACAGCCTTTCAATTAGAAAGATAAAGAGAAAATACAGAAATATTAGGGACTTTTCACTTCTTGGTGGAAAAAGAATAAGCCCGAGTCCTTCTGATGACCGTCATGTGACTCTGAAACATAAAAAAAAGATAGTGCGATAAACAAAGCCGACATGAAAACTGAGTAGTCTTTAGTTTACCCTCGTTTAAATCACACAAACGTGGGAGAAGATTGTTTTCATAGGATTCTTTTAAGACTTACTGCGATACATGAGAAGTCGAAAGAATACAGACCGTGGCAAGCCCGTTTAGTGCAACATCCTTTTTCAAAATATTCAAATTGGACGTACAAGTAAGTTTTCTTATTATTTTTAAACTCAAGTTTCAGAAATTTCTCGCCTATTGATACTAAATTTAAATGACTATATACATGTATGTATAACAGATATCATGTTTATCATCTTGAATACGAGCTGTGGAGTAAAATAATAATTTCACTGATCGTCACGCGACTTTCAAGAAAGCCATTTTGAGAAACTTTGACGAATCCAAGGTCACACTAACCTCCTTTTTTTCGTAATATCAGCCTTATGGATAACTTGTAGTCCTAAACACTTTGGCTAAAATATATTCCAAAATGACCACCCGAAATGATTAACCTTAAAAAGAGGGAAATTAAAGGTCTTATGCAGAGACAATACCTAGAAATAGAGAGTGGCGATTAAATAATCGTCTACGTTTGAAAATATCGAGCGGGACTGATTTTGATGTCTGTTTCATGTTCACTGTTTCTAATGTCGTTCAGAAATCAAACACAAAAACCTAGCCAAAGTACCGGGATATAGTTCTGTCTGCTGGCCAGAAATCAGCTGCTGCAATTTAAGATGCAAACTGTCGGGGATTCCCCTATCGTCACTATCGTGTAAGAGTGGGCAGAAATCCGGGACAGCGGGCTCGTGTCTCAATTTTCGATTCCTTTCGAAATACGTTTGCAGGGAAAGAATAGATCTAATGTTTAAGGTAAAGAGTCAAGCTTTAAAACATTGCTTTTGGTAATCAAACTTTGAGGTTGATCTAAAATCACCAGAGCTTTCTTTCCTCATACGCTACTATCCATCCACGCAAAACAGCGGTTTCTCCCACAAATAATAACACATTCCATGTAAACCATCTGTTATTTTCTAGTCGGCCATATTAAGCTCTTCTGCGCGTACTGAATTGCTTGAATTTTCACGATCTTATATAGCTGGTTTTATGTATAGGAGATCCCTGTGATCCACAATTCGCATAATTAGCGACCAAGTTGTCGACGATTTTTGCCCATGGGTAGGTTAAAACGTTAGTCCCACATTGTACATGTACAAGCTTTAGTTTTCGCCCTAAAGGTTTCAAGTGGTATTTTTTTTTATCGTAAAGTAAAACTTCACATGATTCTGAAATAAGGTAGAATTGGTCCAATTGCATGTTCCCGAATTGGAAGCGTAACATTGTCGACGAGGTCTGAATTTCAATAGCAAAATATGAATAGTGTATTTTGAAAGATATTGCGGATAGAACGACCTTTTTTTCTTGTTTTTCGCTGTTGGTTACCTTGGTAATGCATAAATGCTAAATACTGCTAAATTTATATTTCTTTTCTTCATTATTTTAGGATATGTCGGATAACATTTCTTTAGCCAGACAGCGGCAATGTGCAGATTTTACCTGCGAAGATGAAAAATGCATTCTGGACATTTTTAGCTGTGCGTTGCCGGAAATTCATGGACGAGGTGAATCGAGGAAACAGGTCGTCGTTTACATAACCAGAGCCAAAGAAAATAAAAGATTACCTT
>CALNXK010000056.1:877500-887500 GCA_942486035.1 Porites lobata
CCAAATCAGTTGATCATAACTCTTGGCCCCTGGAACACTTTCCCGAACAGTGACACTAAAGGCGAAATTTGTAGTGCTTGTTTTCGCAACTCGCAGGAAAGAATTCCGTCAGATATTGTAGTACGTTTTTGTGGATGATGCAATTAACATCAAGAGGCAAAGGCCTTTTTCCTGCCATAAGGCTAGATTATCCAGAAATGCGTGGTTTAGCTATTATGATGGTTTAATTAAATTTGTTTGAGCTTCGCGGCAACAAGAGCAAATAAGATTTTAAAACATCATTTTTTTATTGGTGTATTAAAGTAATTTGATTCTTAATCAGTTAAGTTGAAGCTTCCACATGCATGCATCTCTGTTATTCCTTGTTAACTGCTGTAATGGTGTTATACTGACAAGTCACCTGGGTAACCCTGAAATGAAAAACAAAAGCGGTTTTTTTTTTCCGTGTTTGCACAGTGCATTGTAACTTACGTCCTTGTCAACTAAAGTAGTAATAAGCCATGTGAACTAAATCTAGTAAGTGGCTGTACTTTCTGGGGCAGTTGAAACTGGCTAACGTATCGCCTAATGACCTGGTGCTGTTCTATACTACATGTATTAATATTTTGGTCAATAACTGATTACGCTATTCCAGCCTTCTACCAAGTGCGCTTATAGAAACGAGCCGTATCGATTATAGTGCCCGGCGCCAGCTACAACACTGGGTTGGAAGATCCGTGGATTTTACCCCTGGGGGAACACCATGACCAGCTTTGCAACAACCTTTTTAGCAGAACCCTTTCGGACGCGAAACCTAAGATTAGAAACCTGTCGCCTCCCACTCGCTGCCGCAATAGTTGCAAATTAAAAAAAAAAATGAGCAATTTTGAAAACGAATCGGGTAAGTAACTTCTTCATATCCCCCATGGCTGCGACGGTATAACCATAGACAACTTTCTGAGAATTTTTAAATTTTCTTAATTTTTATAGTTTTTAAACGCTATCACATTTTTTAAAGTATTTGTAAATATCTTTAATCATAGTTTTATTATTCATGGACTACAGTCGACTCTCTCTTAAAAGCCACCTCTATAAGACGGACACCTAGAGTTGGTCCCAAAGGTGTCCATCTTAGAGAGAGTTGACTGTATTGCTATATTACTGTATATTATTATAATAGTTATTACAGTATTGTAAAATTACATAATTCAGCCGAGAGGCTGCCAAGTAAATAAACAATCTATCTATATTAGAGAATTAATCAAAGTAGTTATTGCCCGTGGTAGCAACAAAATGGAAAAATATTATTCTTTGCTTGCTTTTTTGTTTGTTTGTTTGTTTGTTTATTTATTTTTTTACGGGAGGGGGGCGGTGGTGTTGTTTGTTTTTATATACATCAATGGCCTAAACAGTAGAAGTGCACCAAAAAAATCAAAATCTAATGCTTAATCGATTCAGGCGCCGATCTTACTTTCTGCCGAACTAAAGAGGAGAAGAGTGATCTCTGAGTTAAGTTGATTGTAAAATACGTTATAATAATTTATTCATTCGGTTCGGCACCTGGAAAGTTCGGTGTCGGAATCAAAGCCGTTCCATAGACACTTCTCTAGTCGAAATTTCCAGCTGGAAGGGCTGGGCGAATTGAACGACTGAGTCTTTCCAAATTGAAATAGGCGTTCCTAATTGATTCAGTCACTCCGAAATTTTCACGGACTGAATAGAGCGTATTTTATTGCAACAAAAAAAAATGACAAAAAAATGGTCCAAATCCCACAGGATTTGTTTGAAACAGCAATATGGCCGCCGTTTCATGCATTGTTTTCGAACACCAATATGGCCGCCGTGACGTCATTTGAATACGCTCTATAACAATGTATTGGGCTCGGCTCATGAAAAGTTCGGCGTCTGAACCGGGCTTGAGTTTGGATCGACAATAGCCTCCTATCAGACGGCTGAAACGGGCGAAGATCTTCGTAGGGACAAAATTAGATCTTCTCATGAGACAAACTAAATGGGTAGATTAAAATTTTGTATGTTTATAGAATAGTTAGAAAATGATAAATAAACAGTAATAACACTAACAATAATAATAATAATAATAATAATAATAATAATAATAATAAGAAGAAGAAGAAGAAGAAGAAGAAGAAGAAGAAATTAATAATGCCCATTCCACTTGTATTCTCGTTAGTGTCTTTAGTCTGAAGAACACCTGGCTAAAGTCACGACATACTGGTAGCCCTTTGTGGTAACTTTTGTGCTAAGAGAAATACGTTTTGTAGGTAAAAGACGGAACAGTGAAGCTGGCATTTTCAAGGACCAAACTTCAGAGAGACTTGGTGAATATGAACAGCCAAAAAAAAAACATGCCAAAGTTTCCGTTTAAGCTGATCAATTCAGAGAAAATATCGGAGCTTCATTTATGGGGACAAAGAAAACTGTCCGATTCTAAGGAGTGTCTGAATTAAATGGGTGTCTCTTAAGAGGGATTTTAATGTAGGATAGTGATCTGTTTCGCACTACACTACGAGCAGTCTCTCTTTTTTCTTGGTCCATCGAGCAAAACGCCCGAGACACGTAAATGACCACGCGCGTGACTGAAGGCGAGAGACGGGAGAGGATGCTACCCTCGGTTCTCGCGAAAAAAAAGAAAAAGAGAGACTGCTTGCAGTCTATATCGCACCGTTTAGTGCTTTTATTGTTATTATCTTTGTGTGTTAGACAATCTGACATGTAAGCAAAAATAAAGTTTTATTTAAGGATTCATATCTATTCTTACTTCCTTTTTTAATTATATTACACTTAATTTAGCATCATTTTATCAAAGTTATCATAACTGTTGGTGAAATCCACGCTTTTTGTCACTAGTTTGAGTTAAAACAAGAATCTCATATGACCAAAGGCAGATGCTGGGTTGAATTTTCAACAGTGTTTGAATTTCTCTCTGAATTTGCTTTCAAGGCATCCTTTTTACTCAGATAAAATTTTCTAGAAGGTTACCTCAATTTTTACGGGCTTTAAGTAACATGGAATACATTTGATCAATGAAAAATGGTCGATCCAAGATGGTAGATGGTTGTAGTTCGTATATGTAATGACATCACCTCTTAAATTTATGTTTTAGCCAACTCCTTGATCTTATCAGCAACCTTACTATTTTTCGTTTTACTTTATGTCTATACTTTGTGCAAAAGTTGAATTCTACCAATAGATTTTAAAAAATGTGACGTCATAATGACATCAAATTTCCCCTATTCTGGAATCCGGATTCCCTTACATGGGACAAAATAGGTGCACTTACGCTGGTCGGTGATATTAGTGGGAATTCCAGTCACCGCTGTTGGTGTTGTTACCTTAACTCCTCCGGCAACACCTTAAATTCAGAAATATAAATTTAAAGCCAAAACTTTACTTTCGCAGTATCTGTAGTATGCCTTTTGCGCAACACATATATATGAACTTGATTAATATGTCTTTGCCGCTTCCCAAGAGCCTCTCCGTAGCACAATGTATACATAGCGTCCTTCCGTTGTTTGGGGAGGCCAAAGTGTAGGTTAATAACCCATTTCCACTGACTGTGACGTGGTAATTATTATACCTCGTTCTCAAATGAACGAATACCGATAAGTGCGTTGTTTTATAGGAGAAAACGATCCCCTTGATCGATTGTTTTTATACATTCTTATGAATTCAAATGCATGTGCAAAGCTCTCCTCCTTATCAATTCGTGAGCTACTCGTATCAAATAGGAAGTTTAGGTAAGGAACAACAGAAAACGTTCCGTTAGCATGATATAGCTAGACACGTAAGTGTAATCACACATATAGATTTGATTTATAAATATGATTTTTCCTTTAGTTCCTTGTCACGTTAGGGTCGCCATGAGTAAGAATTGTCCAAAGATAATTACACTGTTTACGAATAGTTTATGATAATTATTATACATACCACATTGTTTGTACAGTTTGTTTGCCTGATCTGCATCTCTGGCACTTAAGCCATCTCGCTGTCCAATGATTTTCTGGAACTAGATAAAATTTTGTTTGTGTTTGTTTCCGTTTTGGCTTTTTAACATTAATATTAAGCGGAAAGTTAAGAAGGGAGTCAATCTGGAAATTTTCTTGTAACGAAATGGCTAGAAAAGAATCAAATTTACGTGAAACTACTTTCTTTCTTTCTTTCTTTCTTTCTTTCTTTCTTTCTCACACTATATACTGAGGAATTTACACTCGTGTACGTAAGTAAGAGAACATAAGTAGCTGATAAATAATCGTTAAGCTAAAAGACATTAAGTTCATCCGTGTACAGTGTCCAAGAGCAAGAGCTTTCTTGTTGGACACCGCGGGTCATGTTTAGATAATCGGCATCAGCAAGAGAGGAAATATAATCTCAGATAGTATCAGTGATAGAACATACAAGCAAGGCTAAGATCAGATTTGATTGATTAGAAGATAGCGAACTTTCATTCTTTCTTAAACTTATGATATGGCAAACACTTGAGGCCAAAAAAACAGTCTCCCAGATTTTTAGAGTGGATAATTTAAAGGACATCTTACCTAAGTTGGTGGATACTCTCGGCGTAAATTAATTCCGTTTACTGACAAATCTTAATTATAATTGTATTATTCTAAACAGTAAACAGTAAACAGTAACCTGCTTAATTCACACTATATTTCAATGTATATTTGAGTGTATTTAGCACGAAAGTACATATTAAGGACACTTTTCTTGCATCTCCTTCGGGAAACGGGGCAGCTATTATTTACATGGTCGTTTGAGCCAGCAAAGGTCTAGCGGTTTGAAGGGCAAGGGCTACTGTACCTTCATAGCTCCGTTATTTAAGACCATGAGTATAGATACGGCCCCGTCGATCAAGGGCTGTATCGCGGGAGTCCTTCCGTGTTTTAAGGCCAAAGAGTTAGTTAGAAAGTAGGATACTTTTTGTCTTCACATTAGAACTTTATATAATTAAGTGTACTTTGAACCCACTTCAACTTTACTTGGTGACCATGGAAACGTTCGTAGTTCGAGGAAGCCGATGTTTGCCGCCAAGTATGGGCTACACCACACTGAGAACACACTTGAACAATAACAAAATGGTAGGGATGTGCACGATTTACACTTGCAGCGGTTCCATGATTCTAATGAACGGGGAGATTGACAGTTTTTACATCAAGTGATATATTTTGTCAAGCAGTGTGAAGCCATGTTTTCTACACAGCGACTGAGGATTTCCAAGTGCACTTAAATCAAGTGCTTACTTGAACCAACTTCGCTTCTAGTGTGAAGCCAACAATTAACTTAATCGGTTTTTGTGCATTTTAGTTTAGTGTGATTTTATGTCGATTTCGTGGTCTTTTGTTTGCAGTTTTCAAAAGTTCATACCAAGATTTCGCAAGGTGCACTTTGTGTAAAGATTTATCCACCAATGTAGGTATTATTAACTCGAAATCGCGTGAAGAAATCTACGATAAGTATGAAATATGGCCGAGATCTTCGAAACTGGCCTATAGACCGTTTCCGCATTCCTCTAAACAAAGAGACTTATTCAAGGCTCGCAATGACAAAATAAAACTATTTGCATAAAAACTATCGATCATCAATGCATTGAATACGTTTTAATTTTAACTGTGTGTGCACACAAGTAAGGAATGCAAAGTCCGCTATCACACCAAATATTACCTCGAAGATAGATTTCTGATCATCGACCACAGAAATATCGATACTCACGAAGACGTTACCTTTATATATTTTAATGGACCAACTACAAGCACATTGGTTCCTGGAACGAAAGAATCTTTTGTTTCACTCGTTACAAATTTGAATAAGAAAAATATTGTTAGTGAACAGTGATGTCTTGACATCAGGTAACCGCTAGCTCGATTTTGAAAACAAAAAGTAATGGTATGGAGATTGTTCTAGTGATATGTAAATAATCTTATAATGTACCGTACACATACCCCTTCCTGTTTAACCAATATTGTGGGTAATCCGTTCTTAGAGAATGCGTTCTGTGAGTAATGCATTACACTGCGGTAATCGTAAGGTGTTCCAAGCGAATCAATTAGTGAATTGCCGAATTTCATAAAGTTGTGTTCTCTCCCTGAAAGAAAAAAGTTTCAATCACAATTTATTGAACGAGCTGTTAAATGAAAATAAGTAAAAGGATAAATAAGTAATAATAAACAAATTATAAATGAATAAAGGCCTTACGTTGGAAGTGGTATGAGTACGTAGTACACCTTTTAAGCTGTCAAAGTAGACTTGCTTGTCCGTACTCCTATTTTTGATTTGCTTTATTGACGACAGCCCCTTTTTCAACTTTAGGAGAAACAATTTCTTGAACAAACTTTATGGCACAACTCACTCATTAGAATCGATAACTGCCCCGTCTTCTATCGTGAATGGTTTGATCGAGGCGTTACGAAAGTGAAACATTTGAAAGATGAACATAACAAATTTTTATCACTAGCTGAGCTGCAGCAAAAATACAGCCTCAAAGTTTGTCTTTTAAAGTATTTCAGACTAGTGTCTGCTCTAAAATCTCTTTGGACTACATGTAAAACAAACTGTATCAAAAACTGCAACAATTATGAAACCTTTGTAGTAAGATTAACAGAATGCCAAAGTGCGAGCAAACTTGTATACACCAAGTTGCTTTCTACAAAATGCAAGTTACCATCCCATAATCAACAGAAATGGCTAAAAGACTGCAACGAAAAAGATGTGGAGGCGATTAATTGGCGGGAAGCCTACCAGTTGGCCGCTAAATATACTAAAAGTACAAGAATTAATGAATTCCAATATAAATTTTTACATAGACGAATATCAACGAACGACTTCTTAACAAAAATTGGCGTAAAAGACAACCCAAATTGTTCTTTTTGTAATAATGCACCGGAGAAACTTCTTCATCTTTTTTGGTCTTGTCCTAAAGTGGCCTTTTTCTGGCATAGTTTATCTCTTAAGCTGACTTTGCTCCACATTACACCGGAACATTACACATTAGATATATTTGTTGTACTTGGTCTAAAGCCGGATTCTTCAAAAAACTGCCAGCAAATTAATTTCCTTTTCCTTCTAGCCAGAAATTACATCTGGATTAGCAAAAGAAGGGAAACCTCGCCAAAGATAGCAGGCTTCCTGCAATACCTCAAATCATTCTACCACATAGAGACCACTGCAGGTCCCATTTTACCAAAAAAATGGGAAAATGTGAACTCCTTATTTCAGTAAGCCTTTGATTTTGTATACATTTGTATATCTCGATCCTCTGCTCATTTTCTCCAGCATTAACCTGGTGTATCTTTTGCTTCACAATCGCTGCCTCTTTAAGACACTTAAGATATAAGTGCGTTTACCGTGAATGTTTGGTTTTGTAAATGTTGGTTTTGAAGTACAATTACTAATTAGAACTGCTTGTAAATAGTGCATTGTAGTGTGAGTAGTGAGTAGGTAGTGTTGTAAGTACTGAGTATTGTAAGTCTTTACATTGTGAACAGAGTAAGTACCTTAGTCTATTGTATTCTAAATATTGTATTGTAAGTAGTGTAAGTATCGTAGTGTTTGTAAGTTTTTTTTTTTTTATTGTTGATTGTGGATTGAATAAATGTTATTAAAGATAAAAAAAAAAAAAAAAAAAAAAAAACTTTAGGAGATAATTTAAATTCCCTGCAAACAGAGACCTCTTTTTCCTGCTATTCGGCGGGAAGGAGGAAAAGAGACCTCTGAAACAGACAACGATGAAGCCGCCGTCCACGCTCGTCCACGGTGCTTTGCACAAAACGCATGTTCCTTGTAGTGTTTATTGACCGTTTCTTGAGTCTGTTTTCCTTCCTCCTGGCCAAGTACCAGGAAAAAAAGGGCCTGTGCTAGAAGGGAACAATTTGAACAGAATAGACAAAAAAACTAGCTAGTCTTTTATTGAACGCGAGGCTGATGTTGACCTTATTTTGATACAGAATTCCTTCAGTCTTTTGCTTATGGAAATAAGGCTAATACTGTAATACCAGTTAGCATAAGAAAATGATTTACAAAATAAAGCAGCAAGTTTTCTAAAAGAATATCATTGATTTGCCGTGAAATTGGTATACCAACATGAAACGGTACTACGAGGAATTAATAATAAATTGTCAATAATAGTTTTCACGACGATCATTTTCATCATCATCATCATCATCATCATCATCATCATCATCATCATATCATCTCATCCTCGTCATCATTATCCATCTGAGGAATTTTCGTACTTACCAGGTAGTATGTTGTCTTTCAAAATGGTGACATATTGGTCTCGGTCAGGACGAGATTGTTCGTGGTAATAACCTAAAGCATGTCCTGCAAAAAAGGATATATATTATTTTATAAATTCACCTCGATGGATGATTCCTACACCCTAGACCCTAGGTAGGATCAGCTGTCAGATTTTTGCCGCTGCGCTGATTGTGTATTGAAACACTGTGACATAATCTGATTGGCTGTTGGAAACAGCAAAAGAAGGAGGAGCTAAATAGACCCTTTTAGCTTCAATCTATGTTTTGTTTTCTACGCATAATTTATGAAAAGACAAAGGGTCAAGTTTCCTTTGGACCTCTATTGGGAAAACAAAACATTCACGCTAAATAGGTCTATTTCTTTGGCGGCTGTCTTGAAAATCATCCCAAACGATCAGACATCACAGTACAGAGATGAGAATTTAGCCGTTGCAGTTAGCTTGTTTTGTTGTTTGTGTTCGAAAAAAAAATCCTTAGATTATCTGTGTGGCTTGGAAATTGTCCAAATTCATTTGGTTGTATAGAGCGTTTTCAGATGACGTCACGGCGGCCATATTGGTGTTTCAAAACAATGAAACGGCAGCCATGTTGGTTAACCCAAAAAATCCTCTGGGAGTTGAACTCTTTTCTCATGTAAATGATTTGATTTTTTTGTTCCAATAAATTATCATAGATGCTAGCCACGTGAGTGAAAACGCTCAATATGTCCTGTTCTGGATTCCCCAAAGCATGAAAAGATCCACTTGAGCACTTTACGGCCGTGAGTATTTTTTTTTTTTCTGTTGTTAATAGGTACTTAAGCATACAGCTTAATCATAAAAGGTTCCTTTGGCAATTGGTCATTGGCAATTGGGCACTGGGCATTTGGGTATACAGAACAATGCAATGATCTGCTTGAGTGATCACCCACAATAGCTTATTAGTGGGCAATTCCAAAAAAGGAACCTTTAATACATTTTGCTAAAGCAATCCTTTATCGCTGCTACTTCACCAGAAAGTGATTAAACAAAATAACCAAATAATTACCGATTTCGTGAGCGACAATGCCCCTCGTCCAGCAGCCAAAACCCAGAGTAATGTCCTGACGTGATCCTATTTTACCAACCCAAGATGAACAGCTGAATAAAAATATGAAGTAAAATTATAGTCATGGTAAGAAATTGGTATTATACCAATCACGATCATCTACAAGTCAAATGTTTTTGTGTGTGTGCGTGTGTGTGTGTTCTGTTTGTTGTTGTTGTTGTTGTTGTTGTTTTTTTATATAGAAAAAAAAAATCAAGCAGGTGAAATAGAAAGCAAGAAAGAAAAAATAAATGGACAAAAGGGAAAAAATACTTCAATTATTATTAAACACTTTAAAAGTGGGTTGAGTTTGATAGTCCAGGTGAACGTAGTCCTGAATAGGACTGTTGTTGTTGACAGTGACTGACGTTTCGACACAACCTGTGCGGTAGGTATCTTCAGAGGCAATTACGTCGCGATGTTATTGGTCGTCTGTCCGGAGGACAGACAGGGAGCAATATACAAGATCAAATGCTGCGACTGCCAGGCTTCTTACATTGGTGAAACCGGCAGAAACCTTAGCACGCGACTGACCGAACACAAACTAGCGACGAGGAATGGTGACGTCAACAATCACATTGCTGAGCACCATTTACAGACGAAACATCAAATTGACTGGGACTTTGCGACAAGTTTAACGTATTCTACAGACTACTATCAACGTCTTACTTTAGAAATATCCT
>CALNXK010000056.1:900000-912500 GCA_942486035.1 Porites lobata
TATTGATATCCTATTTATGGTAAGTAGTGTCATGATATGATATTTATATCTTATTTATGGTGAATGTCATAGTATGGTATTAAAATAATGTAAAACCCCCGTCTACATGCAACGCACCTGACAAATATAAGGTGTTGTCTTCTTCATTTGTCCATCCTTCTTACTCATTTTATTTCTGATAAAATATCGCGTTTCTATTTTTATATGTATCTGAAAGCTCTTTTTATATTACCTTGGTTTTATCGGCAATGTTGTTGTTATAGCAACCTGCTATGGAAATTAAATTTTAACCGGCTGAAATTTTGCTCTGCAGATTTTACCGTAGTATAACCGAAAAATAACATAAATAACAGTCACTGAGGGACCAAGTGTACTTAACTCCTTCTTTTGAAGCCACCTATATGTCTCCGCACCTCAAATTAAAACGAAAAAAATGACCATTGGCTCATTCGCTCACGGTGGTAAAAAGGATGACAATATCCTTGCGGGATAATCAATATCTCGATACATTTCGTCAGTGATGCGATTTTCTATGAGGTAATTGTTTAAAATTATTATTTCCAGATCAAACACTTGAGGACTAAGGAATGCAAGTCATGAGAAGATGTAATATACCTTTTTATTATATACATACTGAGAAATACTCACCAAAAAGCTAAGTCGTAAATTTTCGTAGGCAAATTAGTTCTAGCCAATCAGAGGAGAGAACGATGGTTTTCACACGAACGATGTTTTTTCACGTGTGAGAAAAATGATACGTCCAATCAGAAGCCATAGAGGTGTGTGAGTTTCGCGCCAAAAGTGCCGCCTTTTATTGCAGCTGAGCGCCGCTTTGCACACATTCAACGAGAAAGTTTTACTCAAAGAATTTTTCTCGCTGAAAAAGTGAAAAACATTTTGGAAATGGAGTGCAGTAGTTTTGTTTGTTTCACTGTCGATATAGAAAACGGTAGAGAGCCGGCGAAACAACAGCGGAAAGGGAAAAACAGAACGAGACGTAAGCTTTTGTTGTGCTTTTTGTCGGAGCTACTTTGCCTTTCATTTAAGCTTAAGCTTACATTGAAACCGGCCATTTTACTTAAATTCACACATTTTCAATTGTGCATTGAGAACAAACAGTTAAGATTACTTATAGTTCTTGGATTACCTCATATCCTTACCGTCATTTATGTTTTTAACAAACGTTTTTACTAAAAAGCTGATACTTCATTTTCGTTGTCATTTTGCGGTAAGTGTGTAGAGGCAAATTTTAGCATTTTTGAAAGATTTAAAATAAAAAGGCCGCTAAAATGATGAATGCCTCAGTATGTATATAACACAATACCACATGGAAAGTGCTTTGTACGGTATTTACGCACTCGTTGTTTTTGTATCAGAAATCTTACTCGTTTGCTGCGCTCACTCGTTCGATTTCTGATACGTCAACAACTCGTGCGTAAATACCGTACGCCAGCACTTTCCATGAAGTGTTTTCTATTTACCAATACGGCGGCCATATTGAATTAATTCGATTTAAGGAGTACTATAGGATGCCCAGGAGGCATGAGCACATTTCGTTTGTATTTTCGAGCGCTTTTCGGGACATTTTTTCTTAACGTTTTCTTAGAATAAGATTCTAATGGGAAAAAAAAATCCTTGTGCCGTGTTCAGGATGTAATAGCGGAGCTCCCGCGCGCGCGAAGCGCGTGTGGGACAGAGCCCCATACCCATGGAATATGGTCAACCTCTTTTCGTTTGGTTGTCACGTGATTGACCGAGCGTACGTACGTACGTACGTACGTACGCGTCTACAGATTGTATGGGTGGGGTAGGGGAGACTATCAAAAGGAAGGGAGGGGTGTCTCAGGCGTGTCTTGGCAAGCCCACATCTTTAATATAGGACATTAACAATATGGTCAATTGACAGCTGTCCAAACAGGATAGCCACTGACCAGTATCCCATGACCATATGGCGGGCTCGTGTGTCAACTCATCGAGGTGACGTGATTTATTTGGAAGCTGTCCGCTGACCAGTTAACTGTTTTACTAGATCGCGAACAACGTTCAATCTCATACTTTTACTAGTTTGGGAGCACAGGAAAACTGATAATGCACACATATTGGACATCAATGTTTTGATAAATTGACAGCTGTCAAAACAGAGTACCCGCTGACCAGTATCACTTGACCGTATCGCGGGCTCAGGTGTCGACCCGTCGGGGTCAAGTATTTTTTGAAGTTATCCGCTGACAAGTAAACTAGTTTTCAAGTGATCGCAGGCTCAAGTTCAATTTTTTTCTTAATTCATATGAAATATGTTGTGTTTATGTGCTGCACAATTAAAATTTTGATTGCAAACTGACCTCGGACGTGAAAATTCAGCCAGCTGTTACAGGCAGGGAAGACAGTTGCTTTTGTTTTTTCTCACAATGGTCACGCGTTGGTCACGCTCTACGTCCAATTTTTATGCTCTGATTGGTCAAAATTTGACATGTGAGTTCATGCGCAAAATTTATGCAGCATCTTGAATCTTGTTTACTTTAACAGCTGAAGCTGACAGAGTTTTGTGTCAACTTGTGATGTTTTTGACTGTCTTTTTTCACTGGATGTACAAAATGAAATTCAGCTGCTATCAGGAGTCTTCTGTTACTCATGGCTAGTTTGTTTATTGGGTTTTTGGTTGAGAAAACGTCGCTTGTCAAAGTCGGAAATCCGATTTCGGATGGCATCGTTTTCGTTTTCACCTTGCTTGATGCGTAAGAGGATTGCAAAGTCTGAAGCGATGCTGGCTTTACCTGATAACTTTCAGGAGCTGCATCTCGAATAGTAAGCCAGAGAAATTATTGTATTTCATGTTTGTTTTTTGTATCTAATTTAATGAAGTGGAGCGTAGTTTATGCGGGAATTTAGTTTATGCGCGTTTGTAAGTTTTGAGACAACGATCTCACCGAGTATCTGGTTTGATATAATCTTACAGAACTTTAAAAAGCCTTTAGACAGTTTCTCACCGCAGATAGAAAGAAAATGTTCCAAAGAATCTTTAGTTATAATTCTAGCCGGAAAAGAAAGCTTTGAGCGATTTTCTTGCCTCGAGTTCGTCTTTGAAAAAACAAACACCGGGAAGCTGGCTTAAAACATAAACTTCAGCAAACTTAAGCTTGAAGCTTGAAGACTCAGGATATTTAGCGACACTTTAATACTTGTCTTCCTGAATGAAAATTGTTGTCTCTGTTTATGTTTCACCGAATTATATTTCTTTTATTGATTGTTGGTAGTCTCTCTTGCAATTTTAATCGCTATGCCGATTGTTTTCAGTCGTTCAGTGAACATCGCTTGCAGGAGTTCTCAAAATGCCGCGCGTTAAACCATCAAATAAAAAATAAACATGATAAATTCTTTATTATCTTGGAGCGTAACTCTGTTAATGTTCATTCAAACACTCGCTACAGCTCGCACTACAAAAGTGAGAACCGGATGGCCGTATAGGTGATTTTGGAAAATTTTTTTAACAGTTTATGAATATTGAATGAGAGCAATTTGTATTGTGAAATACTGCTTTCTGTCCATGGTAAAAAAGGTTGGTTTACACGCACCCAGATTTGTTGGCAAGATTTTGCAAAGTAAACTTGTCGAACGCCAAAACGTTGGCCTGATTTTTTTTCTAAGCCTAATTGATCTACGGTGATCAATAGCCATTACGGCTCTTAAATGTGATAAAAGATGATTACCAGTTTTTGAGTGTACATATGAGGCTATCAACTCGATGTAAGATTTGGTTCACTCTTGGGCTGTTTGCAAATTATTTTCCTCTAAAATCAGGTAGCCTTTCCCTCAAAAGTCACATAAATGTGCTCTAAAGTTAACTGAATTGTGGAATTCGAATACAAGTTTATTGTTTAATTTAAATTATAAATTTACTAATGGGAGCCTCGCTTTTAGCCCTGGCTAAATCTATATTACAGTGAGAAAAATTGTTCATTTATCTTTGCCTGAATGTAGCGAAGCGTAATGAAACAAAAGATAAATGGTTTCTTGAATTCCCAAGCACAAGTGCTTTTGTCGACAGTGTGTTTTAAGTGCCGGCGTGAGATTATGGGAAGAAAGTGTGATATGTAAACTAGCAAGTATATATTCGCTGTATAGTAAACAAGTTTCATTGTGGATTTTTACAAGCGGACAGTTAAATTTTGTTCTTTTTTATATTTTGGTTGAAATCCTGTAATCCATTTCCTCGTAACGATTTTAGTTGTGCTTTCCTGATGATTGACAGTCATTATAAGTGGTTTTGTTTATTCAATTTACTTTGGCCGGATCGAACGTATAGAGTTTGTTTAATTTTTTGGTGTCTAAACAGTGTAAACAGTTGTTTTTGTTTTGTGATTAGTTGGTTAGTTCAATAAATGGGCTAAGAATTGTCTGCTTATCCCGCACTGCATTTCTGGTTGTCAGTTTTTTTTTTTGGGTGCGGGGAATTCAAGAATATACATTTCTTTCTCATTTCTTTGATCATTAAAGTTTGTATAACGTCGTTGAGAATCATGTAGAGAACTTTTTTTTTTTTAAATTTAAAACAAGTTTTTGTCTTTACGCTTTTCACTTTCAAGACGCAAAGATATCGTTTGCAATTAATGAATTGAATGTGCGAAATGTATGTAAATGCCCCCACAATCAAAGAATGGGTTTCCCATACTAACACGTTTTCAGTTAAAGTGAAGGCACTTTCTTCTTATCCTCTGTCCCAATATCACAAGTATGACAAGTATGAAATGTTTCTTAGAAAATCACAAGGATAGATATTAAGTTAAAAGTCAACAGAATTTCGTCGCAAAGTTCTTTTAGTCTTCGTGAAAGTTTCTGATTCCCCAACGTCGTAGAAACGTTAACAGTTTATGTATGGATAGAGGTTACAATAACAGAAAGTGTAGCTCTGTTGAACATCACAAGTTCCTCGTGCTCAAAATGCTGAGGGATGCCCAGTTCCTGTTGCCGCAAAGAAACCTTAAAGCACGAATTAAATAGTGAGTAAATTAAAGCGACACCTCAGCGTGCACACCCCGGCTTAGGCATTGCGAATGGCGTTAACAGTACTTAATTGCTTCGTATTCAAAGCTAGTGTTATCTGGTGTCACGATACTTTGTACTTTCACTAAACAGGAATACAGAGCGTCAAATGAAAGGACCAAGACAAATTCGCATTGATATGATAAAACCATAATAATGCCAGTCACACTTTTTACTTAAATCCTAATGTAATTATGACTGCACGATAAAGAAAAAATTTCGGTGAATACGGAAAAAAGAATATTTATTCTTAAAAAGAAAATAAGCTAAAATAGATTTCTGACGGCAATTTGGAGAAAAATAAATTTATCCTTTATTTAAGATTTGAATATCATTATTTTATTTATTAATATATTTATATTCAACGCGAATTTACAGGTTTGTCAGATCCATAAAAGTTCTTGATTTGTTTGGCTTTAATGTGACAAAATATATGCTCATGAAGAGGAAAGACGGCAGCATTCCTTCAACCTGCAAGATTCCAACATCCTTTATTCTAATCTAAGACCATTATTTTGAGGCAAAAAACGCAATATGTTACCTGAGAGTTTTCGCATGTGTTAAACATGCAGAAGATAAATTTACGGCATTTCTGTGTAGAATCTATGAGCCCTTTTATTTATTCGTTAGTTTGTTTGAAGTGATTTCTAATTTGTCGTCCCCACCATTCTTGAAGAGATCTTAATTAGTGCATTTTATCATTGGTTTCAAATAAAAACGTCACACTTGGGTCCACTTATCCCACACTGTTGGTATTTCTTTCTTGGGTCATCTCTTTAGCAAACCAGTGCACCACCATGCGGAGCTGTCGATCGATTTATTAAACTCAGCATGGGGAGACTCGCAATAAAAACTTCTTTGACCGCTGTTATAAAGGTCAACAGATATTGTTTTATTTGACTATAAAATGTTCATCCTTTTCTTGGAGGTAGTTTTAGTAGTTTCAAATTTCTTTCATTTATGTTAACGATTAGAAGAAATCTATATCTGCCAAGTTCTGCTGTACATGCACATTGGACGACTTTTATTATGTACTTCTGAAATAGCGTTTACAGAATTTTAAAGGTGTTTTTTTTATAATTCCAGAGTCATTCCACGACCTTAAAATGTGATGTAACAAAGGCACACAAACTTCACTATTGCGGAATTAATTGACTGAATCATTGAGTCAAGACTTTACACGCACTAATGTCATTGTGTCGTTTTAGACTAAAGAAAGCAAGAAGAGTTTTGTCGAAGGTATTTAAGCAAAAGTGTCAGGAAATTTCACGAAAGGGAAATGCTATCCATCTATTTTAAACAATTCAAAAAGCTCCGGCTGTTCGAATCATCTACTGTTTTTTTTTCAAGTTCAGAAATCTTAGATGATGGTATTTTCCTGTTTTATTTCAGAAGGCTTTTTTACTGCTCAGTATACGAGGGTGTCATATTTTTCCTACGTAACCCGTATCGTTTAAGACGACAATCAAGAAAATTGTCGTTAGGTGCCCCTGTATATTCCTCCATGTCGGGAATTTCACTGATAGAGAGCCGGTCGACGTCAAAGCCGTTAAGTTTATCTGATCACAGTCCAATAATGGCATGGGCTTAATATTAATAAGCGGTACAAACAAAAACGAAAACAAGAAGGAGGAACTTTCCGCGAAGAACTCAAAAAGGCATTCACCTTGTTGCATTTCGAGTCTAATCAAATGTTTTGACACAGTTTATAAACACCTAGCTACAAAAAATAACAGCGATACATTAATTTTCTGTAAAATATCTGTAATTACCCAGAATTTTCTGTACCTTGAGAAAGGCTAAGAATTTCTTGATGACCGTTCCATTCATGTAAATTTTCGAAGCTAATCTAATAAATTCCCTAGGAGTTTATTTTTTCGCATTTCATTCCCCAGATTAAGCTACTGTTTTTGCGGAAAAAGGAAACCTATAATTTTCGGATTTGAAAGAGAATCAGAAAAATTCTCACTTTCGTAAAACCTTAAATTGCATCTTAAATTTTCGGGAAAATAACACTGAAGCCCTCAACTAGTAATTTTCGAAAAGACTCAAGTTGCCCTAGGATGACCCAGCAGATACAAATTTTATAGCGCTGACTGGAATGTTTTCCTAAAGATCTAAAATTACTCTGGATAGCCTAAAAAGTGTTTTTAATGCGTTTAGAAAGAAACTGTCGCTGGGTGCCCTTTAATAAATCTTGATCTCATATGTAGTATATAGTCAACTCCTGATTTCCCATGAAATGTGGGTCTTCCCAGTGAGTCACCAGATCATTCGACCATTCAGAATCCATAGCCTGCACTCCTACAGATTTCTCAAAGCATTTTCCCTTGGTTGTTTAAACCGTTATCAAATCTATCCCACTGAAAGGCTAATAGGGATAATTTAGATTAACCATTTATTATTAATAATGGAGTTGTCTTCTTGACAAACATTGTCTGGATAATTACCTCTTCTAGAACTGAAATCCCCGATGAGTAGAATTGATCCAAATGAAGTGACGAAAAGCACTTAAGGTAACTTGTTGCGTCCATTGGGGACCCAGGACAAGGATCACTGAACTGCATCGCAGACGTAACTAACGGGGGTTACGTCAGGTCTGCGACGAATGTTCAGCTACTACCTGTGGGCAGGTTTTCAGAATAAGCTCTTCGATACGGACCGTCAGACTGACCAGTACAATGTGTGCCTTGTTGTGTAAACATTTTGAAACCCGTCAAATACGCAGAATAAATTAAAGTATTGTCTAGGGAATAGCAGCTATTTTTAGATCGTATCAGTATTGCATTTTTGAACATACTATGGCAGTCGAACAGGATTGTTTGCGCAAGAACGATCATTGTAATCGTCCACGATGGTAAAGTAAAATCACTCATAGCGCTCTATCCAAATTGATTGACCACTAAAAGAAACCATTATTCCCGGTGCTAAATGCATCAAAATGTTACTCTCAATTATAAATACCGAAACACATATCTGTACATGCAATATTAGCTAAGCTCTATGTGTTGCAATTTTGTACATGAATATCTGGAAATGATACGTGAACAATAACCTCACAGCCTGTAAAAATGTTATCAGGACACATATGGAGATATTGATTAGCACTTCAAGAATATTTTATATTTTACGCCACTGATCGTGCTAATCAACATTAAGCCATTGCTCATTTTTGCGTCTTGATTGAAAGAGCGGAGAAATGAAATTAAAGTGGCTCCAAAAGAAGGAGTTAGGGACACTTAATTCCGCAGTGATCGTTGTTATGTTTTTTTTTTTCTGTTATTATAATGGTAAAAAACTGCAGAGAAAATTTCCAGCTAATTTGACAAACATGCTTAGCTCATTTACTTTCCATAACAGGTTGCCATAACAACAACATCGCCGGATTAAAAAACAATAAAATATACAAATTGTTAAGATACATATAAAAATAGAAACTCGATGTTTCAAACTGCAAGCTTTCACAAGCACACGTACAGCTTATACAAAGTCGAATGATGTAAAATTGTCAATCCGACCAAAATGCAATTCCAGAGTTCACTTGAACCCTGTGTCAGCAATAATTAGTCGTTAGACAATTGTTTGCATAATGAGTCGTTTTAGGATAGTTAAATGCAATTTTCACATCAAAATTGTTATTGTTAGTCAGTATTGCAAATACGATAATGGATACAAACATAGCTAGACCAACAGCGATTTTTATTATCTTCAGTACCAGGCAGACGGTTTTATCTAGGCCATAAATTAGAGGGTTCGGCAAATTAAAACGACAGCCACTTAGGCAAGTGCTTTATAGACGTTGTTTTATAATTACTTTTAATACCATATCATGACACTTCCCGTAGACAATATATTAATTTGGTATTTAATTGATGGTAAATGATATTTTGATGTCTGATCATCAGACTCTTGAGTTCCGTATTTCCTTTTTAGACAGGAAGCTCTATCGACGACTGCTCCTATAAATATGCGTGTTGGCGCAATCAACTATTGAAGCAACGTCCTTTGCTAGTCTGCAGATTGACCAAAAAGTACGTACTCTTCAGTCTCGAAGTTCCTGGTTAAACGTTTTCGCAAAGGTACAGGTAAATATCTGTCTAAGTTTTTGTTGATATTTATTTTTTTGTGCTGTTGAGATAATTCTGCCATCATTATATATGTAGTAAGATATTCATGATCAATATTTTCTTTTGAAAAGTATATAGTTTACACAACTATTAGACTATGTTAACAGTGCCCTGTGTGAGGGTAAGGATTAGATAAACCTGTTTTAAATGTTTCCTCTAAAGATAACCACGTTTAAGTTATTCACTTGCCCAATGTTGCAGTCGTTGTTTGTTCAACCTATTTTTTTTTCTTTTAATTCAGCTCAACGTGATATACAGTCTACATCAAAATCCACTATGAAGGTCTTCGCCATTCTCTTGATGATTAAAACAGTTTCCAGCGCACCAATTAATCCTGGTGGTAATCAACAGTATCTAATTCTCAATTTGATCATTTTAAGAGTTCAATTATTCCAGATGGTAATAACGGTAGGACACCTTTAAACTGTTTTGTATTAAATGATAATCTACTTAAGGAGTTAGAATGAAATTTTTTTGGCTAGTTCTTCATCATAATTGCAATATCATAAGCCCCTCCTACTTTGCTAATTCCGAAATTCGGATCCCCTTACTTGGGGCGATATTTATACCTTCTTTTCATTTTTTTGAGTTGTTATTTTTTATATTTCTCTCAGTTTGGTGGCGGTTTCCACCTTTTGAAGTGGCGTGTAGGTCAACATTGACGTGTAGGTCAACATTGACGTTGCCATGAAAACCGAATTATGACAAAAAGGACTAATTTGTATTTTTACTCATTAAATTATAGCATTACACTTAACTTAGAAATATTTTATCAAATTTACTATAACTGTCAGTGTAATCCAGGCTTTTTAGTGACAGATTTAAGACAAAAGATGCGAATTTAAAATGAGCGAATGGCAGACGTTGAGTTCAATTTTTACCAGGGAAATATTTTGAGTGAATTGTGACAGGAAAAGTTCGCTGTGTAATGCATAACAATAAAACGCCAAACAATTAAAGGTCCATCAGGGTTGACTTGATTTAAAGTACAGGTCATTATTAGAACTTTAATTTTGGAGTACGTGCATTGTACATGTTTGATTCACTTCTTCATGTACTTTTACCATTAAGACTGTATGGAAAAACAAACAGAAAAGAAAAAAAAACACACAAAAAAACACAGACAAAAGAAAAACAACAACTACAACAACATAGAATTTGTTGCTTTCACTAAATGTAGCAAACTTGGCTACTGATAATTTTTGTTACTTATGGCGAAAATTTGATACAAAAAATACTAGGCAGAAATAGAAACATTAACCACTTTTGCCTTTCATTTCAGAGTAATACAAGTGGACTCAAATTAGTGACTTATCAGACGAATAGATGTAGTCAATGAGTACATCAATAAAGCAAAAGAGTTTTGGGAAATTTTATTTCCTCTCGTTGCTGCGAGGCCTAAACTATTTAAAACCATTATAATATTCTAGCGTGCGTCGTCGCAGATGTAATGTAAGCTCGACTTGTTATGAGTGGTTGTTACCGTATATTAAACTGTTTTTAAGACAAGCAGTGTGATTATTGACTGTCAATAATGTGGTGCAATACTAAGGAGTTTACCTCACTGATCTCACAACAATAGAGACAGGATGTATAAGTCTTTATTTGTTATTTACTTGAAGCAGTGGGTGAAGTCGGCGTAGATCTTGAGGATCAAAAATCATGGATTGTTGTGTTTATTGAATTATATCATGTTTTTGCCCTGGAAAAAGAAAAACGTAAAATGTAACGAAAAATACTCTAGACTTAGCAGTCCGTCCTCCAGGTCTGATCCCTTTCTGCCCAATCACAACATGTATCTTCTGTTCCCGATAAGACCTGAGTTTTCCTGGCCCACCTCGCTCCGATAAGATGCGCAACAGGACTCAATCTCCAGCCTGTAAGCTTGAAAATCTCACCTTACAATCATACTGCTTCTTCCAGGCGGCTGTCGATTTTTAAAGAATCACGTGAGAGACCAAACATCAAGTCAACTGGTAAAATAGATGACCGACCGAACTGCACTTGCGAGATGGTCCAACAGTTTCTCAAGGGCTTTCTGATGTCATTCCCCCCAAACAAAAGGTTGTGGAGAAGGTACTGATCTGTACTTTGATTTTACGCACCGCACCGCTCTGGCCACACTGTCAGGTTCTGTTTGCAATAACTGAAAGAGTTGGTGCGCTGTTCGTGAAAAATTTTGGTTGTACTGCGGTAATACCCCAGAAGGCCCATGTTTTCCAAGGGTAGAACTGCTTCAACCTTTGTTGGATCTAATTGGCAACCTGAAGCAAAAACTATTTGTCTTTGGCGTAAGCTTTATCCCATGGGCACGCAGATGTTAAAGCACTTGTCGGATGTGATTAACCTGTTTTTCAAATGTTTTTCTGTAGACTATGATGTCATCAATGTACGGGATACATATGTACATGTCCTATCTAAGACCAATAAGACAGTGTTCCATAAAATGCTTAAGCTAGGAGCTTCGATTTCAAATCCATTTAAAGGACACTTCACTGTTAAACGTACACTTCCGCCCAACAAGACGAATCGCTTGTGCATGTTCCTGCGGCCACAAATGACTGACAAACGTCTGTGACCGTCCCCTGTCTTCTAGATACTTTTGTTCTGCCAAAGTTGATTTTGCCTAACAAAGAGTAAACCGTTTTATTAGACACGCAGTACAATTATTGACAATCAATAACGAGGCAATACGGAGGTTTTAAAAGGGATTTATATTCTACCCCACTGAAGTTTTGAATGATTTCGGCATATATCTTGTGGATCAATAATTATGAAATGTAGCAGTTAAGTGTGTTGACTGAATAGTATCATATTTTTGGAAAAACGATAAATTTACGGAACAAGGTCTTACCTTTTATGTCACTGTCACGAGACCGTCGAAATCTAAACCACTTGAAAATCAAACGATAAAGAGCGCCCGCTGCCGGCGCGGCCCCTGTATTTCCCTAATTTGTAAACGATCCGCTAGTTTGCCCGAAAATGTGATCTTTGGTAACCAAGTCTTTAGTCATGGAAGAAGTAGCATACCTTATTATAGGAAATTAACGCTCCATGAAATTAAGGTATTGGAAATTAACGCGACTTAAATTAACGCGAATTTAAGGGAAAACGACTGTCGAATAAAGAACATTAACGTGAAAGAGGAGGCAGAATTTCATAAAAAGGAAATTAACGCGATTATCTTGGCCGAAATCAAAGGAGAAAATATTGACATCACCTCTGACAGCGACAACGATGAAGATGGACTCGAAGTATTGTAAACCATCGCCTTAGCTTTTGTGAAAGATGAAAAATAAAGGGTAAATGGAAAGAAAGAAAGCTTGTAGTTAA
>CALNXK010000056.1:917500-947500 GCA_942486035.1 Porites lobata
ACTCATTTGATGTGTTTGGACCAGCCTGTTTTATTCCTGTGCAAAGAATTCAATCCAATTGTTCAGTAGGAAAAATAATTTATAATCAAGAAAATGTTCTTGGAGTAACAAGTTACACGTAGATTGATGTAAGCCTTAAAGGTGCCGTGTCACACTATTTTTTTAGTTTTCTTTAGATACCTTCTCAAAATGAGTTGGTGAGCCATCCCTGGTGGGAATTTCACCATGATAATTCTGCTGGAAAATGCATAAGTTTTACTACAGTATCAGGAAAGCGTTAAACAATAGGCTGCTCCACATAATCATTTTGAAAAGGCTGAACATTTTTCAACATCAAAAAATATTTGTTATTCATCGAAAAAGATTGTGGCATTTTATAGCTATTTTTATTTTTTATTTCCATTTCTTATTCAGTTTTTATTTTATTTTGTACAAAAACTGAAGGAGCCACCCTACTGAAATAAAGGTTTCTATCTATCTACAATTGAAATGTTGTTATTGTAAATATTCTTATTTGTTTGGTTTGAAAACCAATGTTTCGTCAAAGGGCAGGAGGGTTTTACTTAAACAAACGGTCCGCCATCCACTACTGATGACGTCATTGCGGGTGATATGTTTGGGTATTAGACAATGTAAAACACATTTTCCTGGGACGTTTCCTTCTTTTGAGTGGAAATTGTTGCAAGTGACATTTCATGGATTTTTATTTATAGGGGGTGGGGGTTTGTCAGACAAATTACCTATCTGGAGGCAGGAGCCGGCTCCTGCTGGAAGGTATTGTCAATGTTTGTTGCAAAATACAAATAATCGCATTGGCAAGAATATTTTTTCACTTTTTGCGCCTTTAAAATTGATCAATGACCCTATTTTAGGCAATGCTTTTTTTTTTAGGTGAAAACCTTTAAATGCGATAGCCCAGAATTTCTTTTTAAATATCCCGTATCCCGTTAATTTTTTCCCAAATATCCTGTACCCCGAAAACCTAAATAGGGCCTCCATCGTGAATTTTACCCAAAACACATAGCGCGCGCTTGATGATCACTATGAGGGGTGGTTTGGCCCCAGTGTTCAAATCGCTTTTATCGCCACGATCAACGGACCGCCAAAGCATCTGGCATCCAGGATCTGGTTGTTCGAAAGCCGAGTTACACTAACCTTCTGAAGACCGGCGAAAGTGCACTACGTTTCAGTTTTTGGAGGGACTGATTACATCAATAATTTCCCTAATCAAAACGAGGAAAACAAATTTTATCAACAACCACAGAAAACGCTTTCTGACGAAATGCCTGCATGTGCAGGAAAACTGTACACAATGTGGGTCACTGTTTTAACGCGTAAACCGCTTTGGGAAAACACGGCGGTCAACGGCCTGTTTACACTTGGCTGATAACGATGGTAAAATGAGTTGCAAAACGCACTCAGTTTGAATCGCGTTTATGTGCTAGAAAACGTGAAATGAACGGCATGTTTTCCTGGTCAGGTTACTGCCGGTGAATGTTGAGTTTTCCTTGTGTTACCCAAAGTCGAAAAAGGAGTCAGGAACGTGATATTTTCACGACATTAACCGTGTGGTAAAATTTCCGGTTAACGACACAAAACGAACTGTTCAACCCCGTTTTCCATGTGCTGGAAAATGTAACACGAACGGCATGTTTTCGCTCTGTTAACTGATGGTGAATGCCAAGTTGTCCTTGACTTTTCCGAAGTAGGAAAACGAGTCACGAACGCGATATTTTCCTTACATTAACCGTTTGGTAAAATTTACGGTTAACGAGAGAAAGCGCACTGTTCAACCACGTTTTCCGTCTGCTGGAAAACGTGAAGTAAACAGCATATTTTCCTGGTGTTAACGGATTGTGAACGCCGAGTTTTCCTTGCGAATTCCGAAATGAGAAAACGGATCGTGAACGTGGCATTTTCAATGAATTAACCGTTTGGTAAAATTACCAGATAATAAGAGATTTTTTGCCGTGAGAATGATTGCAGTATGCGCCATGGTTGACTTTGACATGTAAAAAAGTCATTGTTCGGCCTGCCAATTAGGTTGATGGTAAATTCGATATAACGCACTCCCGGTAATTCATTGAGTCTGTTGGAGTTCCGGAACAAGGATCTCGGGGTTAGATAACGTCTGCGGAGTAGGTTACCGCGCATATATTTTGTGAACTTTCTCTACCACAAGTAATTAATCATATATTTTACTTATTTAGTTATTTCTTCTTCTTTTTTTTGACTTACTTAATCATTTTTAGTCAGATGGAAAAGCAGCACCTCAACCGTACAGCTTACTAATGAAAGTCGGCGTAAATAGTGATGTTCGTCCCATTTTCAAATGACCCACGGTAAAAAATGGCTTTGGTTGAAACATTAAAATAAATTCGATAGAAGAGAAAGTCAAAACAATTTTCGATCTCAAGTAGTTTAAGGCCTGGGGCTAAGGGGTTTACCTGTATAAAATAATTTATTGGCTATAGCTTCGGCATAGATGATGGCCCTGAATCAAAATTTGGCACACAAAATTAAATATTATTAAATATTTCTAGCTCTTCATGTTTGCAATATACGTCCATTGCACTTCAAAAAAAATTTTTGAGGAAAAAATCATTTAAAATGCACAAATCTAATCTTGAATTATTTCAAACTTTAATTTTAAACTTCGCGTACATTCATTCCTAACGTAGAAAGTTATAGGTATGTTTATCCTCTTTCAGAAATGCCAATTTGTTTGTCCAAATAAAGTAAATTCGCCACCAATTAGCCAATTTCCTTCATTTTCAATTTTTGGCCACGCGGTGACATGTCACGTGTCCATGATTAGACGTTAAGGCACAAGAAAACCTCAAGATTTACTTTTGGGGAAAATTCATTTTGTTCTAGGCCTCCTTGCGAGAGATTGTGTAAATCATTCATATTCTCCGAACACACCTTTGACCCAGGCCTTAAACCCCTTGAGATGTCAATTTCTTTTTCTGGCCTAGCAGTGACGTGTCAACTGTGTTTTCCAATACGCCTTGTCGTCGAAATGTCTACGCGTTTATTTCAAAAATTTGAAACCCTTCAAATAAACAAAAGGAGACTGTTGGCTAGGATGGAGAAGTTAATCTTAAATTGTGTAAATATTGAACGTACGATAACAGATATAGGTTTGTTACTAAAAGAGCGATTTAAATAAATCTATAATAATGGTAAAATGAAATCACTCATTGCCAAATGTCTTTACGTAACTGGCTAGTTTAATTAAACTCTGGCTAAAACAGACCTCCATTCTCTCTTGACCTCCCTTAATGATTTTGTGTTCTGTTCGGTGCCAGATTTAAGCTTATATCTCAAATATTATATTAGCTAAGCTATGCACTGCAATGTTTGCCTAAACCGATAAAGAATAATATTGAACAAACTCCTCCGCGTTAAAATGCCTAAAAATAATTCGGTCACTTATCAAGCAAGATGAGATAATTTACATTGATTACCCCGAAATTTTTTTTTTTTTCACCTCTTTTTTCTCTGTATGTTTACACGTATATGTCGTCAGTGCTTACTTTTGTATGTTCTAGGTGCCAAGGAATTAAGGCGGCTCAAAACTCCTCTAGCATGATTTGAGAAAAATTTTTCCCCTGTGGAGCATTAATCTTGTTTTTTTGTTGGTTGTTGCTACGGCAATTAAATAAAACGAAAGCACGGCGAGTTAAACAAACATATTTTATTCGCATAATAGGTTGAACAACAACATATAGTCAGATACGAACAAAGGAAAAAAAATAGATCAAGACGTAAGTTTGGACGGATAATGATAATAAAAAGCGACTGGGTCTAAACTTATTAATACTTTCAGGATTTGTGGGAATTGAATTAACGCCAATCGATTTCGAGAAAAAGAAGAAAGTGAAGAACATTTGGTACTGTATCATGGCACTCATGGGAAAGACAATATTTATTCGGTATATATATACAATTGTAGTTGAATGATACTTTAACACCTGAAACTCTTGAGTTTATAAATTACTTCAATTGATTTCTATTTTTGGAGCATACGATTTCTTGAGGGGAAAAACATATAAATAGTCGTATTTGGCAAAAGGAACTATCCTAAATGAGCATAATTCTCTGATGGTCTTCCTCCGCTGTTTGAGTAGAAGGTACTTATCTCTTATGAGACACCTTGTTATTTACTTTAGTTCGTTACTTACTTTTTAGTATTTAGAAAACTAACCTCATTATTTTAGAATTCTATGTAAGGAGAAAAGTTACTTAACATTCGACACCCTAGATACATTTCTTTTTTTATCTTGCATGTCTTGAGTTTCTTCAGTGAATAGATTTTTTTTCCAATTGAAACATTGCATTGGTAGTCATGATGTTTTTTTTCTGTTCTTTCTTCTATGGATATATCAGTTGAAAATAAATCATTCATTTATTGCAAAAAATTCTATAGTGAATCTTTGTCTATGGATGTGTAAAATTATTTTTTCGACACTTTAACCTTGCTCTGTGCTAGAGTTCAGAATAGGATAAAAATATATATTGAACGTTTTCCGCATGGACAACTACACTGTAGTTTATAATTATTAGCTCGCTAAATATGTATGGCTCTTATTGTTGTTTTTTTTTTTCGTGTACTGATTACTTAGTCTATTTCTTATTCTTAGGTTCACCAGTTATATACATCGAGAAACAGAATGAAGGCCTTTGCCATGCTTTTGATGATTAATACGGTGTTCAGTGCGCCAATCAATTCTGACGGTAATCAATAGTTTTTACTTGCTGGTATAATCGATTTTTTTTTATGTCCCCTTAAACGTTTAATTGCTTTACGTTTTATCTGCAGAGCATCTTGAACAGTTTTATTATTATTATTATTATTATTGTTGTTGTTGTTGTTGTTGTTGTTGTTGTTGTTAACAAAACTACTCATTGTTGAATCTGTGGATGATCTGCCTTGTACGTCAAGTGGTAGCAATACCAAATAAACTTTTTCTCTCGTACTGGAATATTAGTTATCAACTATCGCTCAATCCTTCACACTCTGTGTTCTTGAATATTATAAACACCCCCTATTTCAATAACTGAAAAATAAACATTATTTGTGCAATTTTTGTTTGCAGAAAATCGTGACATTAAAGATCCAGATTTGTTTGAGGGAGACATGATTCTTACACCTGAGCAGCGTGCTTATGCCATGATGGGACTGGACGTTTCTGCACCTAACAAACAAGGAGCTGCGAGTAGAGGTCCACTTTGGCCTAACGGAGTTTTGATCTACGACATTTCACCAGTACTTGGTGAGCCTTTTTCTTACAACACAGTACCAACCAATCAACGCTTAAACCAAACAAAAAACTCACTGATTTCGTACAAAACCTCTGATTTTCTTTAACATAACTTTTCTTGTAGCTAATATTCCAACAGCAATGGCAGCCATAATAGCGGGGATGGATGAATGGAGCCGTAAGACGTGCATCCGCTTTAGAAAACGAACAACTGAGACGGATTACGCCTATTTTAAATATGGCTCGGGGTAAGAAGTGGTTTCCATCATGTTTAAAACTACTATTTCCAGTGGTGTATGAAAGGCTGTTTTATATTATTATTCATTCAAAAATATTTCTCCGTTCCTGATTGGCTTAAATCCTACGGCACGAACGGACATTTCTGCCCATGGATAATTCTTCACAACCACCTAGTGTATACAGCATTTGGAAGACGTTTACGATATAAAAGGTGAAAGGTAAAGCAAACATGATCGATAACTCGTGACAGTGATAACTGATAATTTTGAGGTAGACGGAGTGCTCATCCCCCCTCCCTCCCCCAGTGCCCTCTCTTCATCAATGCTCCGTTTTAAGGGTATGTAAAGCTAGTCAAAGCTACACAGAAAGGAGAGAGGTTGAAACAAGGATGTGAAGTCACCCCGGGGATCGAACAAGGGAGCTTGCGCACTGAAGGCTTGGCACTATCCAACTGTGCCACTCTTGCTCCCATAAATGTGGAATTATTTTGAATGAATATTAAAACAATTAATGCATTTGGCTTTCGTATGATCTGAATAATTGTGCAGTTTTCGGAGGATGTTAGGAAGCTTAAGCGACAGCGTTTTTGAGCGACGGACGTCAACCGCATTTTTTTGCATCATTGGGGAAAGGTTTGGTTGAAACTCTCGGGTAAATCGTCTTTATAAGAGAAAAGACACTTAGCAATACAAATTTGAAGGCCTCACTTCCGGTTGACGTGTATGCAAACTTAGTCACGTCTGTTGAGTATGCGTCGCTCAAACTCGACTTTGCTTAAGCTGCCAAATATTCGCTCGGCATCCTCGATCTCCAGAATTTTTCAGATCATACTTAGCCTCATCCAATAATTTCTCGATTTGTTTAGTTGGTGCCAATTGAAATAACTTGCTCTTTCTTCCCTCCTTTATTTCTTTTTTTCTTCTTCTTCTTCTTCTTCCTCTTAAGACAAATATAATACACTATTCACTGATTCACCTCCAGTTCCTCCGAGCGAGCGACGCCAAACTCGCGTAAGTTGCGAGCAAAATGCTATCCCCATTTGCTGCCGTAAACAAACAAAGAATTTAAAAAAAATTCAGAACTAATTAATCAAGCAAGCTGTTCCCGAAATACACAAAGAAGGTGACAAAGTTCGGTTTGGAAGTTTTAACAGGTAAAGCTTTTATTATCTTTTTGACTCGAATTTATCGATAAAACTGACAAAAAAAGTTTTTTGTTTACAAATGCAAATTAAGCTCAAGTCTTGCGTCAATTTAATTAGTTGATTTGTTCATAAATAAGCTTAAAAGTAATGTAATAATCTTTTTACACAATGATTTTAAATTTAAAAAAGAATTCACAACTCCTTTTGAAAAAATTTCCCTACAAGAGCTAAACAAATGTCTTCAAAAGTTTTATTTGTCGGCAAGAAAAAGCGACTACCGCGGCCATTCGGTCATTGCGCGCCAAAATTCTAATCGTTGGCAACAGTAAATGAGTTAAAAATCATCATTTTTGTGCTCAATTATCTCTGTTTTAGTCGGTGGCTAGTGGTGGTTATTTACCTTGCCGCTTTGCGCGGCCTCGGTAAATATACCCACCACTAGCCACCTCCACTTCGGTGAATAATTGTTATATATTGTAATTTAGTTATTGTTGATTTTCGGTTTTGTTATTGTTAAGTTGTCATAGTAATAGATATAAAACCTACAGTCCTTTTAAAAGCCATTTCGTTGGTGCTTTGAATACCGTACTTTCCTTCAAAAAATATTCTCCATGACAAAAATCGGACGTTTTCTACGCGAGTTTTCACTTGTAGATTTGTCAGCAGTAGGTTTTCTTAGCCTTTTAAAGACTTTCAAAACTAAACGCCAAAAAGTCATGTTCCTGTATAAGTCTGATTTTCACTGGCAAAGAAATACATTTCTATGGTTTGATTTCCAAACTCGTCGTTTTACTTATCAGGGAGGAAATGCATCGTGGCAATGTTCCGCTGCTTTAAGAAAAAAAGCGAAAAAAAAATTTACCACGCGAGGTTTATTTTTTAGCGCGATGTCTCATGTTAAACTGATCGCGGAGACGCGTTTATATATGCCGCAAAAACATGAAATCTATGGGTTTTTTTTACAGTTTTTCGAAACTTTTCGCGGAAAAATTTATAAAGAATATTCTATAGGAAATGAAGAATGGATTGAGTTTGAGACAGTAACAATTACAAGTGATTATGTAGTACATAATCACTTGAGCATTTGATAAGCTCAGTTGCAGACAAAACGAATGCACATACTCCGAAATATGTTTAAACATAAGACAGGAAGTTTGTTAACGGGGTGCATATAATGCTGTTTCCTCAAAAAATAAATACTTTTGCTAAAGGACCCAAATGAGCTGGGATGTGACAACAAACATGACACAAATGGATGGATGAATTTGCCTGTTATTAATGTTTCTGTTTGAGAGCTTTTTACTGTATCCAGATGAACCCCTTATGTAAGTTGTACATCATGGAAGAATTATCAAGCAGAAACTGATGCATTAAACAAGAATGGGGTTCAATACAGAGGAGAAGCTGGTCTCCGTCAACATCCTTCGTGAATGAAAAGTCTCACAAATTAGCATATCAACAAATGTAGTATCCACAAAATGGTATCATTTAGGAATAAATGCGATTTTTTTGCGACAGAAGCCAGGATTTAATTAAAAGGTGTATTGATAACGTTTCATTTTGTGCTATTTTGGGGTTGGGGAGTTAGGCTAGATTTTCTTTAAAACGCCAAAATGTTATATTTATTTGCATAATGAAATGTAAACAAACAGTGCACCATCAAAATATTATGGAAAAAATCAGAATTCAAACCGATTGTTGTATTTTTTTTCCTTTGTATAACTAAATGATAGAATATTCTTACTTTCAAAACACAATCTTACTGGCATCATTATACTGATTTAAATTTACAGTTGAAGTGCGTTTATTTTATTTCTCAACGAAGACGTACCGGTACCCTGGTCCCAGAGGTTTTTCTTGATTTTTCTTCGCGAAAGAGATGAACAGCAAGCCGCGAAGCGGGGACAACGAGTCGCGTAAGCGACGAGGAGAGAGAGAAAAACCTCTGGTTACCTTGGCCTCGAATCTCACTTTCATGGAGACGACAGCTGTCAAACGCGTCAAATTGCTAATAAAAAGAGTGACCAATGGCAACTTAGCAAACACGTGCTTATCAGCCGCTATTTTTTTAAGTCGGGGTAGACCTGGGGAAATTATGTTATGAACAAACCATCTTCACTTGGGTGGTAAAGAGTGATTTGTTAATCGGGGTCAAGCTAAAGCATGTGTTAACGATGGGCGACAAGAGTCCAGGAATAAGAAGACCACTTTATAAAGAAACCGACATTGTTTCAAACGAATGCTGCAGGATTTGCAGAATTTATTTGGGTATAATAACAAGTATTTTTCACAAACATTGTCATCTGTTCTGTCGGCAGTGTGCCAGCGGGAAGTTGTAAAGTTTGCAAGAGTCTATCAATCGCGCTTATTACATTGTTTACTTCTGCGGGGCGCGCCGTTCGCGTCGATTCGCGGGCATTCCCCTGAAAATAGTAATATTAATATGTATTCTGGCAATCTGGCTCTCATTTTGGTTTGGTGGCTCCATTTCCTTTTTTTGTGGAACAACGACGCTAGGAAGAGTCATGCAGCACAACAAACCCTTAAGGTTCGGAATACTTTCAGAGGTTTTTGTTGGCCCAATAGACCTATTCGGCTAACTCAATGTACCCAATTCAAACCCTCTGGGAATAAAACGTTTTGTTTCAGGAATTTCCATATCATTTAAATGTGAATGCCACATTATAATGCAAATGCAATACACAAAGAATCTTATCCCCGGGAGATTTGAATTGGGTACAACATTGAGTTAGCCCAATAGGTCTATGCCAAAAATAGCGTCGGTTAGATCTTTTTTGGGCGTCGCAGGAAAATCAAGCTGCACCAAAAATGATTACGCACTTGTACAAAGTTGTATGTTTTTTTTCCTACAAGGAAACTTTCATTCCGTATTCGGAGATTTTTTTATTTTGCTGCCCTAAACAAGTTAGTTTATTTAATGGAATGACAGTATTGTAACAGAAAATATACTTTCCATGTCCGGTTGATAAAATGGTGAACACATCCTTTCGACTCAACGCAGCGAACAAAGCTTTCTTTTGTTGCTCAGTGAGACTCGGGAAAGCGCTCATTAAGTACCGAGGTCAAAATTTCTTCGAATATTCTTTCAGGAACAACATCCATGGCGTGCCTCTACGTGCCTTGGTCCCGTGCAAATGTTATTGCGAGTGCAGCATACAAACAATTTTCTTCCCTAGTAGAGAGAGGCAAAATGAGGTGTGAAAATCCTCAGCGTCCCCTCGGTAGTTACAATTAAACGAGCCAATCAAATTGGTTTGCGCGTTTGAAAAACTATCAACCAATCAACGCCCGAGGGTCAGATCCTGACCGTGTCGTCAGCATGAAAGTGAGATTCGAGGCCAAGGTAACCAGAGGTTTTTCTCTCTCTCCTCGTCGCTTTCGCGACTCGTTGTCGCCGCTTCGCGGTTTGCTCTTGATCTCTTTCGCGAAGAAAAATCAAGAAAAACCTCTGGGACCAGGGTAACGTACCGGAGAAGAAAGCTAAAATTACTGCAGAAGGCGATTTTTCAGAGCCTTCATCAAAGCGCCATTCATTCGCGGAAGTATTCTTAGTTTCATTAATCATTAACTTAATCTGGAGAGAAAGGCAAGATTTCGAGATAAACAAGCCAGAGAAAGGGTGAAAAACAGTTTCACGGCAGAATAGACACTTAATTAACCACTGCATTCCTGAAACGATCAAGTTCGATTTCTATTGAGAAGAATTAAGTATCTATAGGATAATTGTTTAACGAAAAACTATCATAATCGCCTTTTCCTCCTGCTCAAAAAATGTGCGCAAAATGTTAGGTGGTAAGAATATTCAGCCGCCATCTTGTCTTCGATGTACTGTTTTACGAAAGGAAAGACTGTCCTCTCAAGGGCGACAGCGGGGCTACAATAAACTCACTTTCATCGTAGAAATACCTCGATACTTTAAAGAACATTTTTGTGGAACGTATAGCACCCAATACACGTCATTCAGCTCCAGAAAACAGCCTGTAAATGCTGGTACTGAATGTAAACAATTCATGGAAAATGCCTCTGTGGCACTTCAACAGCCCATATTGACGCATGCGCATAAAAAATGCCCTCCTGTTGTCACTATATTCATTTATGGAAGAAAAGCCGCCTTACAGCGATTAAATCAATTGGATAACCGCGTGCTTCAAGGTATCGGAGGTATCATGTTCAAATGTTTTTCTTCGGTTTTATTCCTTTTTTCATTCCCTAGGGGTTTTATTGAAGCATCCTCCTACGTACACTGTAGTTTTCTTTTTTTTACGTTAGCACTTATGACACTTATGCTCCGTCGGGTCGCAAATCGCCACATTTTTTATTGATATTTTCTTCGTATTTCACTTTCCCTACACGTTTTTGGCCCCGTTTGCTTATCTCCCCACCTTTTACATATATTTTCCGAGGCATCCCATCCCGGATCAAACCTCGACGGTGTAGACGAGGTAAAAGTAAAAGATAGAAGTGGTAAAGTTGAAAAAAAAAATGCCGTTAGCCAGGCTTTTTAGTATCATTTACAGGTTCTATCCCGTCCCCCTACTGCGTTTTAAGTCCTGGTGGTGAAGATTTTTTATTTGATGTGGAGATCAACATTTTGTATAATGAGCATATTCCTTGCCTTTATAAAGGAATGACTTTTCACACGCAGGGAGATAATTGCAATAACATAAAAAGAGAAATTGGCCATCACACTTTAGGAGAGAAACTGAACAGACTGAAAGGGAAATCTCGAAAGCGACCTATCCTACCATCTTTTGAAGAAGGCTCTAACAAAGCGTTAATGATAATTGAGAGGCATCTTCTTTTAATGGATATCACTCACACACACTAGCTACATACAGAGAGAAATTTATATTTACGCTTTGGAAAAGAAAATAGTTATCAAAAGATCTAAACTTTCAGAAAAAGTGAAGAAAAACCTCAAAAGCTACTCATCGTAGCGAAGGAGGCGTTGCAAAACCTTTGTGCGCTAGCTTAAGACACATCTTCATTTAATAGCTGCCTTCAATTTCGTTTGTCACTCACCAGTTAAGCGATGGATAAGACTGGTCAATGAGTTGCCCATTGAGTTGCAATACTTCTAAATTTGGATGCCTTAGTGACACTATATCCCCACAAAACTTACTGAGTTTTTTTACACCCCTACCCCTGGAGTTGTACGGACGCGATCGGTCGGTCGCCCGCACGCTGACGTCATAACCAAATTGTCTGGCATCGATAGGTTTCCATTTGCTCTAGGAATGGGGCTCCCCTATGATCACTAAACCTTACCGATTGGCTACAGTTTGCCGCAAATGTACAGCTTAACGGGCTGTGACTTACAAAACAAAACAGGAACATTGTTCTGTGTACCCTTAAAGGTGTCCATTTTCGTTTTCCAAATTCTTGGGACCAGGTCCGTAACCAGAATTTTATGTGGGGGCGGAGGGGGGGGCTAACGAGGCCAAAGTGGACCAAACTACCGAAATGTATTTTTTATTGTGAGATCCGTTTATAAACAATGCGGAATTTTTAAGAAAGTACACATCGGCTTTTCATAGAATATTGTCATGACATCAGGAAATGACGATAAGAGACCTAGAGAAACATAAAATGTATTTTCCCTCTTTGTGTCTCGAAACTTCTATTTTGATGGTTTGGGCTGCCTGTGGATTGCTGCTCTAGATTAACCCTCCCAGTCCCTCTCCGTATTCACTGCGTATTGTTACTCTGACTTCCCTCACTGGTTTTTTATTAAGCGAGTTTGTTTCATATCGAGGAATAGCGACTAAATCTCAGAGCATAATAATGGGATCAAGACTGGTGGACATTGCGAAAATAAGTATGATTTACCTTCTATATCTCGCTGTAAAACTGTAGTTAACTGAGATAGATCTGAAGTCGCGGTCTCAGCTGGGCTGTCATTGCAGACGTCAGACTGCACTGTCATTGTCAGCGTCTGATGACTCTTGACGGGGTACTTTACTGATTCATGTATCGAGAGACTGGCAAGATTTAGCTGCAGCCTTCCTCTTTCTATTTTCCTGTTCTCTCCTACCCATAACGTATTACACAAAAAACTAATTTTGCATCTTCGAGCGTTCATGCGCTCGTACAAATAGAGAATACTACCCGACGCGTTAGCGGACGTGTCTGACAAAAATCGTGAGATCGCCTCCTTGTCTTGGCTCGCTCGTCGTAAACTCCCGTGCAAAGCGTGCGTAAGTTAATTTCATTATTCATTTAGGTGAGTTCGGGCATCTGTGCACTCAATGAAATGTTCTGAATGGCTCGGGCTACGAGAGTGCAACTGGTTTTATTTTCCTAGTGAATACACTACTGCTTTCCATTCTTTGGTTTTGTTTAAATATCACTGTTAAGTTTGAAACTTCAGTTTAACCGACTGCACTCCTTACCTTGGTTATTGAGTATCAAAATGCGGACCTTTGGGGCCTGCACCCGCACCCCTGCACCCTGTGCACCCCCAACCGCCCGCCCCCAACCCCTCCCCGATCGGAGGGCCGTGGTACGTTATAAGGTTGCTGCCGAGCAGCCGAGGACCCAGTGCAAATATACCTGAGAAACCATGCTATGAAAGGCCTGTGTTTGCCCTCTTCTTTTCTTTCCGTAAGATCCACGAAGTCTGCTGGATTCGTTTGCCGTTGGAGCTACACTGTAGCTCGAATTTCAGTATAAAACGTCTTCATCGCCAGCGAACTACCTTGTACATTTTGGAGGGAGAATATGAGCATATTATCACGAAACTTCGTTAAAACGTGAATGACAACAATTAAGTACAGAGTAAGTTTGATTTATTCTTATTCAAATTCACTCTACAGATAAATAAAACAGTCCTGAGAGACAACGTGCACAATATTCGCAGTTTAGAACGTACTTCTTAAATTCGATTCTAGAAATCCTTGTATAAATCTGTATTTCGATCAATAAAGATCATTTACTTGGCATACGGCGTACAAAATAAGTTATTTCTTGTACTTTTTTTGCTAAAATAAAAGGTAATGCCTATTCACCTAGACTTGTCTGGAGCATGCTAAATCAAAATATAAAAATTAACATGGCTCGCCGCATCCTTTCATGCAAGGCTGATCATGGCTTCTGGCCCTTTTCAGTGTGCACCTGTTTTAAGTAACAAAAAAAAAAACAATGCTAAAGACAATGTTATTGTTGATAATGATGATAAGGAAGATGACTGGGGATAGTGGTGGTGGTGCTGATGATAATGATGATGATGATGACAATGATGATCTTTTGCCAAAATTTCAGCTCCCGTTGTTTAAAGCGTTAAAATAATCGGTCCAAAGTTGTCCCTAGATAGTTTTATGGAAAAAAATGCACAAAACAGCGTTTTCCGATTTTTTGGTAGAAAACTACAACTTCATCTGGACCTTTTTTTCTAAAAAGCGTTGCTCTTACCTACCAAACATCTTATCAAAAATTAACAACTTGTTCTAAGGAAATAATGAAAACTGCTAGGTATTTTTAACTTCTCACGTTGATTTAACAAAGAATAACTATACTTAATAAACTTAAAGCACAAAGAGAACACGGCATTCTTAAAACACATGACAGTGATGCATCTAATTAAGTCATTCATTGCCCAGTGTTCGTGAATTGTCAACTAAACCATGTTTTTATTTTTTTTTTGGTAAACAAACCTAATATTAAATTCAAGTACTGGAGATTAAGAAATCTGGTGACGTTTGGGGAAGGATACGTGTTTAATATACGATGATAAAAAAAGCAGAGCAAAGCAGGAATACATGAACATTAAACATTACGTTTATCGAGGCACGTTCGAGCATAAACGATCCTACGAGCGAGCTTTGCTCAGTTAACTAAACAGCAACGACTGAAGTGTTAAGAGATCGAAACAATTTTATGATTTAATTTTAATTTAATTTAATTTTATGATTTTTATTTCTTTTGGATAACAGCAAAACCAGAAATCTAAACAGGTTTACCTACATTACAAAACGTGGGAAGACGAAAAGCGTCCCTATACTAATAGAGACCTTTCGAGTATGGAGAAGTAAGAGTAAGAATTGAACGTAAGCCCCCCAAAAAATTTTTCTTGAATTCCACAGGTTTAATTTCAATAATGAGGGATAGAATGAAAACCGGAGCGTTTCTAATTTCATACACAGCAAGGAACCACCCTATAATCTTACTGGTTACTGATCTTCGTTCCCTGTAAAACATTCCAACACGATGGTCGGTTGCTAGGGCTTATCCTCCCGCAACTTCGTAAATTCAATTTTTGGCTCACAGAGCAGCATTTTATATTCCAAATGAAGCAAGACATTAAAACATCTTAATTAGAGAAAAATTTTCTTTAAATCTCTTTCCATTGTAAAGGTAGTTTTGACGTTTCTTGAAAGTATGACATCATAAGTGACGCTTATTTTTAGTAAAAACATTAAAAACTAGCAAAGCAGTGTTCAAATCATTACAGACATTTTTGCTACACAAAAAGAATATGTTAGTGAAAACTACATCTTAATCGGATAAAATGGCGTAAAGTTACAGCTAATAAAATTTCACCCTACATGGCCATATATGGTCAAAATTAGGGGGATTTTAAACGCGAGAACAATGAATGTATTGTCCCAGGAGCAAGGAAAAAGTTGCATGAAATCAAAATTGTAGTTTTTTCTACTTACTTTTTTTTACTTATGTGCTGCTATGACGCGTTTTCGTCACGAAATTCGTCATTGTGACGTCAAAATGACGTATTTCGTGACGATAAACGTATCATAGTATCACATACCCTAAGTAGAAAAAAACTACAATTTTCAGTTTATGTAATTTTGTCCTTGCTCCTGTTCCAACACATTCAATGTTCTCGCGTTTAAAATACCCCTAATTTTGACCATATATGGTCATTTGGGGGAAATTTGAATTTCTTTAATTAGCTGTAACTTTAGTTCTTTTTATCCGATTGAGACGGGGTTTTTACTAGAAATCATAGAATTCTATACAGAAAACTACTGTAAAATTTTTACCACTTCTTTCCTGAATTTTTGTTCTGATGCCAGATTTGGACATTATCTATGACGTCACAACAGAAGTCATATGGGGTGAAAGAAGAACCAATAAACAGGTAATTATCAAACTACTTCCCTGCCAAGTTTCGTCACATTCGATGCATTCTACTTCTGTCTATGGCCTAAAACTCTCAGTTTAATTGAGAGATATTTGGGAGGGAAAGCGCTAGCAACCGACCACCGTGCAAGGAGTTGTCTATTCGTAGAAGAATAGAACTAAGTAGCATGTAACTGTTTCCTTTCAAACGCTTTAAAATTGAAAAATCCTTGATGATTGTTGTTGCTGATTTGAAACGAGTTTTTAGCTTTAGCAAACTTTTATGGTGTTCGAATTAATCGATAAAATGTGAGCGCAACCAAAGCATTGGCATATTTGCATTTTGTCGCGGGTTTCAGAAAATATTATAGACCTTAATGTTTATGGCCAAATCCCGCGAAAAAGTAATCTCGCGTACGTTATTCGTTTAAGATGATGATATAAACGAAGTATTAAACGAAAGTTTCCTTTAACAGCGCTATAGTTCCAAAAATAATGGTCCAGTTTTAATTGAGGCATTGGGACTGTTTCCCATCACCTCTTGCTATGTATGACAAAGATGATCATGGATTGAAACTTGGCCAACTTTTTCAAGCTTAAAATAATGCTATGACTGCATAAATCACCAAGAATTATAATGGTTTGTGCTTCCTGATGAAATTGGCTTGATGCATGTATCTTCTTCATAACTCTACAAGTCGAGCATTTTGTGTATGGGTAAAGACACTAAGTAATGACTTCAGCATAGAAGTGACCTAAAATGTATACATGAAACACATAAACGGTTTTAGCAGACTTGTATTATGTAAAACTGTAGCCATACTTTGTTTGTTGATGTATTTTTTGCATTTGCATCTTTGCACTGTGGTCATAGAAAATTGTATAGTTTAGACCACCATGTCAGAAGAGTAAGAATATTTCCTGACACAATATAATATTATCTTATATTTCCTGGTCATATGAGTAAGTGGTATATGATCATACAGGTTACTATAGTACTAAGTGGGACTGTTGACAGGAACTGATGTTTTGACAATACCAATGAAAATGATGATCACCTTGTTGTCAAAACCTTCGCTCTCAACAACAGTCCTACTCAGGACTACAATGTACATTCCCGCGACAAATCATATTCCACTTTGTTGAAATATTATAGACAACCAAAACTATCACTAGCCATAAGCTGCACATGAAAGTGTTTATCACTATCTGCTATAAAGGATATTAATTTGTTAACAGATTTGACATTTTCTTTACCAAAAAAAAACACTACGTTGTCCTACAGAAAATGTCTAGTGGATTTCTTAAAGGACGCCTCTTAATATTCTTGTTCATTGCTAGTGTGAATAGTCACTCACACTTAAAATGTAATTGAACTCAAGCAATGTAATAAATAAATACTATAAGAAGACCTGATTGTCAATTTAGGAAGCAAGGAGAATAAAGAAAGTACTTGGAAAGATTGCTTTGGTATTATTTTGTGCAATAAAAATGTCGAGAGAATGGGTTTTTGTTACTATAGATGGCGGGAAAACCACCCCAGCATGGTGAAAAGCGCTTTTTCCACGATGGAAATAACTTGAAAACACCAGTTTCCGACTCGTAAACTCGTGTTTCCGCAATAGTTACATCCGATTACGTTGACGGAAACATGAAATTGACTTGTTTCCGGAACGTTTTCACGTGTTTCCGCAAGGATGCTACGCATTTATCCTTCCGGAAACACATGTTTCCTTAGACGGAAATTTGACGGAAACGTATAAAAAAGTGGTACGTTTCCGCCGAAACCGCAGCGACGGAAACACGGGTAAACGTAATGTATCCGCTAACGGAAACATGTGATTATCGTCATGTTTCCGCAACGGTTTTACGTGTTTACGTTAAGTTTCCATTTACGGATTCTTGAAATTTCGTCCTGTGAATTTGATCACTAAACCTCAACAGCGGTCTAATCTGTCTCATGAAAACAATTACCGCTACCACTTCTGATTATAATAAAAGCTTCTAAACGTTTTCTTCAATTTTTTTCATTGAGTTATTTTCGTGAAGAAGATTTTCGGTTTCTGATTAGCTTTTTTAACTGTTTCGCCATCGAATCACTCGCACGAGACCACCGAATTTAGGAGGTTTTTATTTTAGGGCACGCGAAAGAAAGCGCTTCTTTTTGCAAAATATTTTCCTATCTGTGGCTAGATGACAAAGACATTTCAACTCTTAAAACATTGGTAACCTACTCGTATTGTTACTCGAAATGTTACTCGCTGTAAAGTAAAAAAGAGACCGAACCCGACGAAACCTTTGAAACCTCGTATTTGCTCGCAAACCCTAATGGGTACCCTACTGTTCACGGGCGACAATTATCAATGGGCGCGTTTCTGTAAATGGCGAGTGCTCTTTAAGTCTGACCTTCAGTAATCTCATGTTTAGACGTCAAAATCGTATTCCTTTCTAGCATCTACTCATACTACCGCCGACCTTGTTGGCCCTTCACCCTGCAACACACGTACAAACAGACAAAAACACAAACATACAAACATACAGACATACAGACCACTTACATATGAGCTATTTTTTTTTTTCAGTAAAGCTCAATAAAGGTCTTGGGCAGGTTGTTAAAACAAACAAATAAAAAAACAATCAGTTTGCTTGACTCTTTTACCTAAACATTGTTTATTGTGAACAGTTTCAGGCAAGCAAACAGGGTACGCTAGAAAGGCATTATTTTCTTGAAATAACCCACTTAGTATGAGATGTGAAGGTCTGATACACTTCTATCGTCTACCAGCAGTACAGTGTTGGACATTTGCGTCGCGCAAGGGAAGTTAACCAGTGCAACAACAGCAATCTAATTACTATTTATCATTTCCTTGGTGTTTAAAAAAAAGTAAACTGAAATATTTTAACAGTCATTTTCGTAAATAATTCTTCCCTTATGTACACCCTACCTCAACGGGATCTTCGTAATAAGCAATAACTTCAGCCCCTGCATAGTCGTGCTCGTGTGAAACGATTAAAGCAAACATGAACGACCGCTTCTTTATGTCCTCGTGGGAGATTTCAATGAAGCAGCGAGGGAAGTCGGTACAGTCTTCGGGAGAATTCCATGCATCTTTAGATCTGATAATCTGCAATGGGTTCAAAGTGACATTTCTTACCATCAGTACTATAGTATGCAAGCATAAGGAAGGATAAGTATTAGGGGAGTGTTACATGGAGAGGGGGAAATCATGACTATAGGAAGATCCTCGAAGGCGGAACAACTTTACGCTGGGTTTACATGCAAAAATTTCAGTCCGTGGGTGCCCGAGTAGAGAGGTTCGAGAAGGAAGTAAAAATGGTGGGCAGCAAAAACAAAAGGGCAATTTTGGCCCTTTTGTTCTCTTTACCGGCGTTAATAAATAACCTTGTCCCTGGTACTATCTTCCTAGAAGCGAAGGGCAGTTTACATTATCTTCCTAGTACTAGGACGTACAACCCTTTGGGTGTAAAGCGCTAGGATGATCCGCCTGCTAGTCTTCCGCCTCCGTGTAAACAGGTTCTTAGAGAACCCAACTGTTATTATGGGTTCAAGATTCAATACCCTGGCCGGGCAACATTGGCTCCAAATAACGTTTTAACTTGCCTCGTCTAGGAAACATTTACCAATGAAATACGAGGTAAGATTATGCTAAATTTATCTGCTGTCACACGTCCAAAATATATATTTAGAGCGACGTACGTTGAACTTTTGCCATATAATCGAGTTTTCCCATTCAGTCCTAGCCACTTACCATCTATTATATCGATTAGATGATGAGAAGATTCATGCCAGATATATTCTAGCCAATTTTTTGGTACCGCTTTACCGAATTTACAAGTAATTATTCAATTTTAATTTAGAATTTGGCAAAAACTACTGTTTCGCAACTTTAATCTGACGTTTGCCGTTTGCCGCAATAAACTTGAATATATCTGTCTTAGAAGCAGCCTATCTGAATTGACATCTTTTGACAGTATTGCTTGACTTACTTAGCCAGGGCGTAAAAGTTACCCCTAAATAGGAATTACCATGTCTACAATTGGCTTATATTAAACAATAATGGAATAGATCAGAAAGGACATATCTTGGCAAGACAAGTGAAAAGATTACATCTCTGCGTCCATACTCACGTACTATTATTACGGATTAACAGTTCTTACGGAGGAGCGCTTTAAAAGTTGCTGTTGTTGTTGTTGTTGTTTTTATTATTATTATTTCTTCCTACCTTGGTTTTACCACCTTTTACTTTCCAACTCAACTCCACATCTCTGAAATTTATTTCGATGTCTTGATCACTGTTAGAGACGAAGAGTCCAGCCAGTGTTGTCAACAGTTGACGACCTCGTGCTTTTTCCGCTCTGCACACGTTCTTTTGACAAGAAAGATGAAAAATGTATGTTAGCGCCACAGTTCCTTACATGAAACATCTGTATACTAAGCTTGGTCTTAACAAATAGGCATGTGTCGAATTACCAAATTATTATTGACATTCTTGGATTACTGGTTAATTTCTAGGTTTTTGCTGTTTTTTTTTTTTTTTTTTTTACTTAGACTAAGAGACAAGTCAAATCTGGCTTATTAGAGATGTGATTCGATTTAGAGACTGAAGCGTCAGTTCAAATAACTAGTGCTCGCGCGCCTTGTTATTCCAAGTGATACAGGTAAAAGTAAATTATAATTATTTACACTATATAAAGCTTCGAATTTTATAAACCTTAAAATAATTTGATCGAAAAGGGTTAGCTTTTTCGTCTCTCTTCGGTGCCGCATATTTATACTACGAAGTCACGGTTTGAGGTTGTCCGCTATATTGAGAAGTGATTCCATTTGCAGCGATCCATTTGAAATGGTTGGGTGAAAATTGATCGCTCTTTTTGATTTTCAACTTATGTCCAGTGACATACAAATCATGTCAAAGAGAAAGTAAAATCAACTATTACAGCTGATTCTTGTGTCGTGGCACAAGTCGATTAATGGAATGGATTTACAAAAAAGATACGAATTGCTCTTACTGAAAAGAAAACAACAACTTAATAACAGCCTGCAAACCACTGAGCTGAAACTTATGTCATGTTAGGCCCCTTTCAAAAGTGGAATTTGTTATGAGTGCCGAACGCCGATTTTAGTCGATGAAAGTAATTAAATACGGCAGTTGATTCAGAGGTCAAATATGATGGTGCATAATTTGACTTCGTTTGTTGTAAATATTCCCAATCCCTAGAAAAGTTTTTTATCCAATAAGGATAAGGGTTTCTAAAATTAATGCATTATATTCGGCTCATGTGAAATGCGACTTCCAAGTAAAATGCTGAACCTAAGTCGAATTTTCGACTGTAAATCAGCCGCAGATTCGACAAAGTCGTACTTAATTTGAAACTGTCGAATTTAGTTGATTCAGACGTCCCATCTAAAAGCAGTTATCTCTCGAATTAAATTACGCACATGTGAAAATCGACGATTGAGCTGTAGAAACACTTTGTTACATACCGCAATCTTTTTTTTTAAATATTCCTGTAAACTTTCAATTTAACACACTTTGTTAATAGCTATATGCACCACACAGACAAAAAAGAAAGTAAAAAAGAGATTAAAAGGAAAAGGAGGTTACGAGAAATTTGCCTCAAGGGGATTCGAAAACCCGGAAACTCAGAATGAGTTAGATCTTGAAGTTAACGCCTCTATCCACTGGATCACCTCCGTAAGTTGAAAAGTGATATGTATTCCTTCTCTATGGTGATTGACAGTTTCCAAGGACGACTTTTTGTTTTGTTTTGTTATTTTTTTATTTTTCTTTTCAATTTCCTTGTAGAATTAAATCTCTAACTGATCGAGGCTACTGAAGATGTCAAGCTCACAATAAACCCATTTAACCTTTAAGAAATTTATGAACAATCGATCTCGCGGCTACCTACTGAACAGTATGACCATACGATTCTCTCTCTGCTCGTAAGGTGTCTCTTCATCGGTACGGGAACACATTAACACAACATTGTTCCTCATTATTTCCATTGTTTTAGGTTAGGGTAGCAAACTATTTGGCTTTTTGGGTTTGAAGAGCTGCTACATGACCTCTCTTCCCGGAATGAAAAAAAAACAATGTGGCCGCCAAATACATCCTTTTACTTTTTAAAGTTCTCCTTTACTAACAAACGTTGAACATTTATTTCGGCAAACAAGCAGTTAAGTTGAAAAAAGGACTTTACAAAAGTCTCTAGAGTAGGTCTTCTTTTCGATTTACTTGCAATATCGGTCAATTTACGCAACTCTCAAACTTCTGGCTCAGTTTTCGTTTGGTTCTGCTTTGAAAATGGAATAATAAATATAATTACTCAGAGACAATACAGTTTTGTTTTTAAGATTTGTTGAAAAAAACTTGTTTTCTCGGGGACACGTTATATAGCGTGATTCTGTGACTGTTTGAGTTCAATGTTAGGGTTTTAAACAGAGTGTGCGGGAATTTTACAGCAGAGCCTCTCTGTTCGTTGCGCCGTACTAACGAGCAGGGCGAAAAAGCTGTCTACGGCTACGATTCCGCTATGTTTTTGGTTCTTTCGGCGTCGTGTTGATGTCTTACAAAGTTAATTTTCACATAGTACGATCAGCTTTGCGGAATTCAGTGTGTCTACCCAGCAAAAACTTGCCTGTTTATAACAAAAAAGGTACTTTAAAAACGATCTAAAACATTAAAAACGCTTTGTTCACATGACTGATGACGTCATGTCCCTCTTTTGGTCATGAAAAAATTATCAGGTAGAACATTACCTTCCTGCAAATTTTCTTTGCCGTGTGATAAAAGGTCGACTCTCTACAGCCCTCGGCCTAGTTTCCCGACCTTTTCGCTCATGTTCATTACCCCCCCTAAATTTTAAATGCCGGACGTCAACTGGCTATTTTTAAATGCCCCACAACACTAAAACCTCAAATATGCTATTTATTTTTAACTCGTTAATGAATTCTTGCCACAGCAACAAAAATCTAATTCAGAAATAGTCACGTGACTGATGACGTCATTACCTTAGACTGTTATCTTGTCGTGGTCTGACAGTCTTTTACGTATAAAATTTTCAAAGTTATAAAGCTTTTAAAAAATATTGCCTCAAAGGATTCTGGGAGAATTTTTATACTAATTATAATTTACTTTTATAATTCTTTTGTTGTGCCGAGATTTTTGAACGGTTTCAAACTTAAACATACCTATGAAAGTTGTAGGTTACCTCAATTGGGCCTAGTCTAAAAGAAAAGATTTACAGTTATCTGATGTATACCTGGTATGCCATAACTGTGTCATCGAAGAGAATCGGTATTATCTTCCAGTCCTTTCCTGTTACCGGCTTTTCTCCAAAAAGACCCAACTGCATTCTCTTTTTGTCAATTACATCCGGAGTTCCGAACACAGCAAATTGGTGATTTTCCTTCGGTGAGTTTAAAGTCACTTCTATTGAGTTTTTTGACATTTCAACGATAGCATCCGGGTAAAGTTCCTTAATATCAACCCAAAGCTTCTTCTTTTGGTTGATTTTTGAATCCTGAGCACAAACCTTTACTGCAACATTCCATTTATGTCCCAAGCTAAGTTTAGCACAATGCTCCATCTTTAATTTTACTGCCTCGCTTTTACCACTTGCGTCAGCAAAATACACTCCTAAAACAAGACAAAAGGCAACTATGAAGTAATCCTGATTTAACTTAAGTGGCGTTTATTAATAAGCAAGCATACCAAAGAAAAGGTATTCTAAAATGAAGCCGCATTATGAATATGATTATGGAAACGAACAGTATAACGTATCCCAGTTTTTAGCGCATAACTCTTATTGTTGTTGTTGTCGTTGTTGTTGTTGTTGTTTTTTTCTTGGCTGATATTGAAAAAGCCTCGTAGTCGTTAAAAAAAGTGAAAAAAAAAAGCTTTTATTACCGTTGACAAGAGTCTCTTACCGTGGATGAACAGTTATCACTTACGGCTCATAACTCTAAGGGGTCAGTTAAACGATCTCGCAAGCTTAATACTTTGCAAAAAAAAAAAACGTTAAATTGACTGCCAACACCAAAGAAACATATATGAAAAACAAAGTGATACAAAACGAGGACAGTAATAAAAAAAAAAATCTTTGCAAGACCCAAAGGAGTATCGCTCAAACGTAATGTGAAACTCTTATTTTTTTGCTGTTGTTGTTATTTTAGTGGAAAAATCTGGCCGATATATCCAACGAGTATTTTATCAGAAGCCGACAAATAACAGATACGATCACCTTTCAAGTAGAAAACAATGATTCAGTTAATCATCTCGCTGATTTTAAAGGGGCTATGTCACCCCTGACGCATGCGCGAGCCAATGAAAAAAGGTCGGCCCGACTTTTACAAGTTCTGTCGGAGAGTTTGGAAATCTGAGTTTGAAATCTCAACCGTTGTTTGATAGCTGGCAAAGTTTTGTATTAAGATTCGTTCTATGGTGATTGCAGAAGAATTTTTGGCATTATTTTGAAATTGTTTGTCACTCCGTGGAATTTTTTTTTTTACCTGGATTTACAGTGTCCTCTTATCAGCGGCCGTTGTAATGGCAGAGAGTTAACGACGGCTACTCCACAATGAGTGATGGAATCTTCCCTATAGTTCACAGATCCTTTCTGTTGAGTTATTTTAGAGGCTGCTGGCTCTTGGATTTTTTTGGTGCTCAAAGTATGTGGACATACAATGAAGCGGCTATCGAGTTGGCGGCGGCCGTTTTTTTTAAACGATTATGAGTTTCGTGGCGAAACTAAACTTCTGGCGAAGGAAACTTTATAAAATTCGGCTAGATTCCTTCTTGTCGTCATCTTGATTCACGGCACCGATTAACACGTCCATTTGCTCGTCCAAATTGTTCTCAACGGACTTAGAGACTGAGGCACCAGTACGAGTTAGATCCAGACGACGATCGAATAGTATCCCGTGATGCACCTCGTTTCATGTTATATTATCACTCAGAGATCACTGCGTACGTGACATATCATGATCACTACTCTTCAGCGCGCGCGTAATGAACATCGTAGTGCTTTATGTGTATGGTTTCCAAACATGTTTCGGTTCAGCAGCTTCTGCTTTTGAGAATATTGAGTTAGCAGATATTCATTGTGCTTTAAAGAAGAATTTCAGCGTTACTTTGAAGGGTTACATGTGTTTCACTGATCTGTCGAGAACTACTTGTGCGCTCGGTCGCAACCACAAACACAAAGTATGAGACTTGGCAACTGAAAGGTTCACCAGGAGAACCGAAACCATGACTGATTTAAAAAGTGGCTCCAACAAAACAGCCGCTACGCTGTGAAGGTAATTGCCAAAGGAGGATTTATTTCAGCATCGCGCTCAAAGGAGCTCAATTTACAACTGCAGATACGAATAAAATTTAACCTATCGATGCGACAAACAATCCTCTGAATCTACCCGGTACTGACTCACGCAATCTTCAAGGAAATTTCCTGGCCAGAATACGGATCTGTTCTTTTGAATAAATAAAGTTTCTGATATATTTTTTTTCAATTTCTGAGCAGGCTTGTTTAGCGTTGTGCCTCGTTGTGCCACTTGCATGCTGCGTGGCACCTTTGTCTGGGTTCCTATCACACTGAAACACACGGTAATATTTACCGCTCCTTGTTCTAATTAAAATAATTATAGTCAAATTCCTTTTAAAAATAACCACTATGAAAATACAAAGTGATTGCTTCGGCATAAGGTGCTCTCGAAAGCGCCCAACAGATGTAGCCTTCAGCAGGCTTTACACATACAACACATATATTATCACACATGGCGTTGAAATGTGATAAAAGATACGAAATTTCAGCCATCTTTACTCGATAAAAAAAGTCTTCAAAATGTGGGTACTTCTGGGTACTTCTTAGCCTGTGCAATATTCAGGACCTCAATTTGCCGGCGCGAGGTCCACATTTGGAAGACTTCAACATATAATCCAAAAAAATCGTGAATATTCCTGACCTTGTTGTGGGTCACAGAACACTTTGTGATAAGAAGACTAAGTGAAACAATGAAAATAAATGTTTCTACGTGGAAATTTCGCTCTTAAGCCATTGCAAATCGGAGAAGTCATGTCAAATAACAAAATAATGCAATTTTCTTACTTTTCCTGGAACACAAATGAGAAAAAAGGCGACGAGAAAACGACCTTATTTCACGATGGAATCTGCCATGACTGCGATATTGCGTAATGCCTCTGGATAAATGCATCATGGGATACTATTCGCTCCTCCTCTGAGTTAGATCCTGTAAATGCCATGTTTTTTAACTGTTTGTGTTCGAGCATATTTTTGGAAAATAGCAGAGTTTACTTTCCCTTTTTATCAACGGACTGGTTACAATGGAGTAGTATACCAATGATGCTTGGTTCTCTTTTTCTCGACGTCGATTCGGCACGATCAAACAATTTTGCGCGATCAATGTGTTGATGTCTCTTGTCCTGTCAGCATCTAAATTATAAAATCAGTAGCGACAGACAAGTCTAATCGTTAATAATTTGGAACAGTCTTGGTCTTTATTTTTTTTCTAGCGTCTTTTGTAGGTTTTATAAAATAAAACTTCGATTTATTTTGTTGACTAAGACAATAATGTTGTTGATGAATTTTTGTTTGCGTTCTATTTTTATGAATGGCACGCGTTTTTACTTCAAAACTACAAGAAAAATTGTCTTAACACTTTTATTCTTCATCTAGCATAACCAGAAAAGAAACGTCCGTAAATTATATCGAAATATCCCTTATCCAAACCCAACTCGCTTGTTAACCTCTCCCTAAATTTCGGAGCCTTGGACGTGACAGAGAGCATGGAAAAAGTCACGCGTTAAAAACAATAGAATTTTGACAATTGAAAGTAATTTGCATAACCTCAGCATCCTCTCCGTAAGCACTTGTTTCCATATCTCAAACCGCCCTCTCCCTTTTCACTTACACTTACATGAAATTTCTAAGTTTCTTGACTCAGAGACTGCGCAACAAATGTCGTCAAACTGCAAGTCTCTTCAATTTTAAAGGAAAAAAAAATTTCGAGTCACGAGCAGGAATCGATCCCTGAGAGCTAAATCAATTGTCCCATGCCCTAACCACTAGACCACCGAGGATTCGCTGAAAGGTAGTGGAGTAATTTAACTACCGTAGCGAAAACCCTAACCCTAAATAAAAGCTAACCGTTAACCCTAATCACTATTCTAAGTGTTTAACCCTAATCAGTGTGGTCAGTTCTTAACCCTAATCAGTATTTTCAGTTCTTAACCCTAATCAGTATTTTCAGTGCTTAACCCTAATCAGTATTGTTAGTGCTTAACCCTAAGCACTATAGTCAGCGCTCACTCATATATGTATACATATATGCAATTACCTTGTGTAGGCATCACAAGGTATCCAAGGGCGGTTTGAGATATGGAAACTAGCGTTTAACGTCCTGTTCAACGCCTTGCCCAGGGGAGGGGGGCAGGTAACTCTATTGTTTTCCACCTACATTTCTTGACTCAATCTGCAAGCCATTATGACGTCACATAGTAACGGGCAAGAGCCTCGGGTCGCTTGTGCAAATTAGCAAGAGATACGACAGTTATTAGGACGAGCGAGGTCGAAGAAAAGCTAAGAAGCTAGCAAATGTCGCTATATTGATCGAATGTGTGTGAGCTTTGGTGTTGCCATAATCTGCTTGTGTAAACCGTTTTGGTATTTTGTGTCCGTTATTGTATGATTTTGTTAATTACTTTTGCGGGCGATGTTGCGGGATCGCCATCTATTTCACGGGACCGGAAAGGTCATCAAAACTTAAATCCTGTGTTTTTCTCTAAAATAAGGAAGGTCTAGTCTCCAGAATAGGAGGTTCCATTCACAGATCACACATGTCTATATTTCATCTATTCTTTTGCTAATTAAAAGGGCCTAACTTCATATCAATCTTTTGTAGTGTGGCCCTCTCCGATCTGTTGATCTCCTAATTCTCCACCAAATTCAGTAAAGCTAATTTGATCGATTATCCACATCGAGTCGGCCCGTTGTATTTATGTATTTATTTATTTATTTTATTTTATACTATTTTATTAGGTTCGCCTGTTGTCAACAAATGTATGGTTTTAGCAATCCAAGGGCTCGCATGTCTGTCTGCCAGACTCAAAACCGGTCACCTTCCCACACCTAGAAACTTGTGGTAAAAAGTCATGAAGTACCTGAGGATTTTAAAACTCAGACCTACACGCAAATTCATACCCTCACCGTGGTGCAAGAGGCGGGGGAGGGGGGGGGGGGGGGGGCGGTAGATGGGGCCCCTCACCAGAGTTTTTGATATGTTGCATTATTTAGGAACGATTTTGCCTTCAGTGGAAAGTCTGATCTTCTTAACATGATGAGATATATTTTTTTAGGTGGCGGCGCTGCTGTAGGAATGTGACGTCACCAACAATGGTCGTCATCTTGACCATCATCTTGGATTTTACTAAGAATTAACCGATCTGGTTAAAAACCGCGAGAACTGGTACTTTTTTGTGCTTCACATGAAAAATAACACATAAATAAGCACTTTGCATGATTTAAGCCACAAGAGTTACTTTTATTGTTGAAAGAAGTTGAAAAAACATGTATTTTCACTCAATAATGGTTTGTCCTCCTTTTACTTATTCGGTCATATCTCGTAGCCATAGTAACTGAACTTGTCTCGAAATGTCCGAGAGGGATGAACGAACAGCTACAGAAAACGTTAGGTGTTGATCTTTTATCCACTAGGAAAAATACTCAGAAAAACGTCAGAGGGCGGGTGGCAACCACTCCCCCCTCCCCCCTTGTACGTCTGAGGGTTAAGAGCGCTTTTGGCGATTAAATACAACATATCATACATACCACTGATCAATCGCTCTCGTCTGTGAGAAAAATTACCGTCGTCTTCTAAATGGAATTAATAAATGGAATATTGCTATCATGCTATCATAAATGTAGGCACTTTTACAAATTTGCAATACTCTTAATCCCCTTAATGCATCCGCTTTTGTCTTCTATTTCTATATTTACCCAACTAACGGATATATTCAAAAACTAGTGGTAGTCTGAAATTCAGTTTATGAAGCCACGCAGGTCCTACAAACAGCACGTCAGAGGCGATCCTTTTGCAAGCTGACTTGTGTAATATAAGAACTAAATAAAACAATTAAAATGACCCCGAAGGGGAGGTGAATAGTGGTTGTATATAAAGAGACTCGAAGCGTGTAGGTATATATTTAGCGCTGTTCACCGGCCCTGAGGGGGATAGTTGTTGTAGTTCATTGTATTTACCAGATCAGTTGGATAAAAATGTACAGTGAAACCCCGCTAATGCGACTACCGTTGGACCATGAAATCCTGGCCGTAATAACGAGGTGGTCTTATAAACGGGGTGGTCATAAGGCGGAGTTCCACTGTAACTATTTGTAAATTAAAAACGTCACTTAGTAGGAAATTTGTTTACAATTTACAACTGGCATTTCAGGGATTATGTCAAGTGCCTTTTTACGATTTTGTTGCAAGTTATGCGTTAAAATAACTTCCTACCTACCAGTAAACACCGACAAGCCAAAGTTTGTCACTTTCTTGGTATTTCTTTGTACGACAGCTTTATTTATCGCTCAAATTTCGTCTTCCGAAAATATCTCGAAGCGAGACGCTATCTTGGCTCCGGTCGCAAAACAGTGAATAGCCAAGGATATTCCGAATTATGGGTGCCAATCAAAACGCGCGACAATTGCTATTTACTAATTTGGTAAATACTAATCGCCATTACACCATGCTTTCCAAACTATGGTAACTGCATGTGTCTACTCAAAATTAAAAACAAAATGATTAAAGCCAACTCATATCCAATGTGCACTCGTCAAAATAATTGTTAATTTTACCTAGCATATTATTCACAAACGTGTACGTGTCCCGAACACCCCACGTTTCAGCTTTTCTTTGTACCTTTTTTGGAGGGTAATTTTAGTATAAAAAAAAATATTACGGTTACTTTCCTCCTCACGCTTGGACTGTTTTCAAATTATTTTTCTCTTAAATCACTTAGCCTTAATTAATCCCTCAAAAGTCACATGAACGCGATCTAAAGTGAACTGATTTGTGGAATACAAGTTTATTGTTTGATTTAAATTATAAATTTATTAATGGGAGCTTCGCTTTTAGCCCTGGCTAAATCTATAAATCAATAATAATGGCCAGAAGACGTCTCAAGGAGAAAAACGTTAAAAACTTTCCATAGGA